>JAWWEW010000112.1:17881612-17903396 GCA_035583185.1 Anabacerthia variegaticeps | reverse complement strand
CCCGCCCGCTGGGCCGGGGAGCCCCCCGCGCGGCGGGGCTGCGGCGGCCCCGGCACCCCGGCGGGACCGGGGCACGGGCGGCGGGGCCGGGGCCGGGGCCGGGCGGGGCCCTCCGCTCCCGGTTGGCCCGGCCTGCGGAGGCGGCGGGTGACGCGGGGCCGGAACGGGCCGGGCCGGGCCGGGGGACCCGCGGGCCTGGGGGGACACACAGACAGACCGACCCGGGGCCTCGGAGCCCTGTGGGAGACAGACAGACAGACCAGGAGCCTCGGAGCCCTGTGAGGGACACACAGACCGACCCGGGGCCTTGGAGCCCTGTGATTGACAGACAGAGAGACCCGGGCCAGGGGGCGACCGAGCGTGGGATACACCGCTGCACAGATGGGTGGGGATGTCGCGATTGGGACTGACACGACATGTCGCACGATAGGTGCTGACATGATGTACAAGTCGCGATAGGCGGTGAAAGGATAAACAAGCCGTGGTAGGTGCTGACACAAGGACGAGCCCCCTGCTCGGTCGGGAGGACCCAGGCAGTGCCGGGGGTCGCTGCTTGGCAGATCTCCTTGGGGTTTTTTTTCAGTCCGGCTGCAGAGTGCCTTGTAAGGATGAACCTAAGAGATTCCAAAAGGACCATGAGGCGATGGGTGTCCCGGGGGTCTTGAGTGCGGCATCCTGCTCAGAGCATGGTCAGCTTCGAGCTCACCCTCAGGGGCTCAGGGCTTTGACCCGTGAAGTCTTGAAAGCCTTTAGGGATGGCAGACCACTCGACTTGTTCCTCAGTCCTTCTGTCCTCCTCATGGAGGAGTTTCTCCTTTGGTCCAGGACCGCCTTCCCGTGTTTCAGCACCTGGTCGTTCTGTTTCATCACTGCTGTGGTGAAGCTCATTGCAATGCTTGTGTTATGTTTGTTTGCTGAAATTGAGGTGAAAGAAAAATGGTGGTCGGTTTTACCTGTACTCTCCCAAACTTTCAGGTCTGTCACATGTAAGCAAATAGATCTTGGTTTTCAGACGGGATTACTGTGTGGTTCATCTGTACCAATGGTCCCGCAGTAAAAGCTACTCGTGTTGGTTTCAGCCTCTTCTCCCAGGCAAGTAGTGACAGGACAAGAGGAATTGGCCTCAAGCTGTGCCAGCGGAGGTTTAAGTTGGACATCAGGGGGAATTTCTTCACGTAAAGGGTTGTTAAAAATTGGAATGGACTGCCCAGGGAAGTGGTTCAAGAAATGACTGGATGTGGCACTTCATAGCATTGTCTAGTTGAAAAGGTAGTTTTGTGGTCAAAGGTTGAACTCTGTGATCTCAGAGGTTTTTTCCAGCCTTAGTGATTCTCTGATTCTGAGACATTTCTCATGTAATTTATGGGTATGTTCAGCGTTATGCAGGAGGTAACAAATGTGGGGATATTTCATACTAGGAAAGTATGTGTTCACATAGAGCAAAGCAGGTAATAGATTTTTGCCTAATTTTATATAGTTGCCTCAGAAAGTGTCTGCATTTTGAGAGAGTGAAATTCTCAAACTAAGCACATTGAAGACATGGCATACCTAAGCTCAGCATTTCAAGAAGAAATCTCACTTCAAATTAATTTCATGCCTAATTGTTTACATTTGGAATACATCTTTATGAATGGAGGAGCATGACCTGCAGCTGTTCTTCCCCTTCCCACACTTTAGATTTGGCGTAAACAACACTACTGAGAGAAAATGACCCACTGGTTTCATCGCAACCCTTTGAAGGCTACAGCTCCTGTTTCATTTAATTATTATGGGGTAGCTACCACTCCGGCTGCAACAAAAGTTTGCAAGTAAGTGTTCCTGTGAATAACTTCACTCTCTTTGGAGGACATCCTTAAAAGTAGTGGTTACTCTTCAGTTTTTGTGCTGGAGATGTAGGCAGGGAGACAATAAGACACTGCTAACACTGAACATTTGGTTACAAAGAATGAATTCTCCAGTTTTCAAGTCTCTGAGTGCATAGCAAGGCCAGTTATAACAATGCAGCGTCAAAAGACGAAACATTCATTGTCTTTCTGATGACTGTGCATTCCTGTGCAAAGGATCGCTTAATTTCCGTAAGTGGATAAGGCCTGACTGTTCTATTGCAGATAGGAATGTAAAGAAAAGAGATCTCAGCTTATTTTGCTGATCTGTTCTTATCTCTTCATCTCACCCCGTTCTAATGTTGAAGAATGTTCCTGTTTGTTTCTTCCCTCTCCCTGAACTCAATCTCTTTGTAGGTAAAAGCAGTTACTTTAATTTGTGTTACAACAGTAGTTTTAGTACTGATTATCCATTCCTGTCTGTCCAAAATGGATTGTGCTAAAGAGTCAATCATACATATCCACAGGAGAAAGGAAGATTTTTCTCTATTTATTGGCATCTTCCTCATAAAGGGCCTTTCCTGGCCTTCAGGTAGCTAAATTGAATGCTTAGCTTCAGCTTTTAAGCCAAATGGGTCGTGCTATACCTGAGCAAAATTTCCTAGGTTTATTTTTTCTTTATTTTGTTCTCCTCCATTTAGTGATTTGAGATTATCTCGAACACGACTCTTGGAGCTGTTCACAGACTCGAGTTGTAATCCAGAAATGATGAAAAATGCAACTGACTTGTACTTCTCACTCCTGCAAGGTAGGAAGATTTATTAGTAATACCACTGATACATCGAGAGGTTTATCAGTTGAGTTTTAATGGCACTTCTCAGTATGGATATTGTACTGATCTTCTGTAAGGAAGTTTTGCCCTTCTCAGGAAGGAGAATATCTTCATGGGTTCTGTGCTTGATACCAGTCATGGGTACTTGCTGGGCCCTTTCTCCACATTTCAGTGTGCTTTGTGACCCTGCCAGTAGTATGTGTTGGCAATCCTGTCCTCCTGCTTTTAACCTCTTCCTGCTTCCTGAAGGAGAAAATGTATATTTGTCTCTTAGATGGTGCTTAACTATTGTGGTCCTTAAGTATTAATTGAGTCTATTAATCAGTGGATAGGATTTGCCCTTCAGTGTAAACTTAGGCTCTGTCTAATACCAGATCATAGACATGTTGCAAGTTTGCATTTTTACTGCTGCTGGTCTTAGGTGTACATATAGGTACTCATTAGCACAGTACCTACATTTTCATTAGATGGCCACGTGTTATCACCCATTCCCTTGAAACCTTCCTCCTGCCAATATTTCGATAACTCCTCTCAGTCAACTTTCTTAGGACTGGGTTTTCAGGAATCAGTAGATTCATGGAAACTGATTTTTCAGTGTGTGGGAAGTGAAGCAGCTCATGTTGGTTTAGTTCCCTCAGTCCTTGGGAGAGTGTAAGCCAATGCCACATCTAGGTAAAGGTAAGATAGGAGTCCATGTTGCTGCAGTCAAGATTTGGAGAATTTCTTCAAGAAAATATTGGGCTTGGCCACTAAAATCTGCATGTGAAAGAAACAAGTATTTGCATATTTATAAACATGTGGCAGCACCTAAAACTGTAGCCCAAATAGCTGCTGTAGCAAGTTTTGAGCTCTTAAAGTCTGTAAGGTGTGATCAGACCAAGGTCCTTTTTAAGTGTCCCTGAAAAATTCCTCGGGCCTGCGTATCCTGGGATTTGAACATCTCATAGCATGGGCTTCATGCCACTGACTGCTGTTTTCTGGACTGCTGGACATAAAGAACCAATTTCCTGTAGACCTGGAGATAAGAGTGGCGATGACTAGGTGAGTCCATGCTTACAAGCCCTTTTCTCTCTTCCTCTTAACCGGAAAGCTTTTCTTGGAATTTCCTGATCACCATTATGGTGGCCAGGACAGCCATTCACTCACCTCAAGAAGCCTCAGCCGTCCTGTACCTGAGTCAGTCCAACTCCTCACTAGTCACCGTATGGGACATACAGACATCTGCAAGGTTTTCCTTGAGCAGTCAAGACTGAGTTGATTTGGTAACCTGCTGTGCAAGGGGTTTCTTGTAGTAGCCAGTTTGGTTTTTTCTGTATCTTGTTCTCAAGGTAGTGAAAAATAAAAGCCTCAGGAAGTAACACAGATTTTCAATGCAGAAAGAAACATTCCTTTATCTGTATCTATTCTTATTGAGACCCTGCCTTCATTCCTTGTTTCTGTTTCTTACTTTGGGATTGCCTTTTGTTCCATAGGTTTTATCCTTTCACTGGATGACTCTTCTCAAGAGTGCAAGTTGAGATATATTCAGAATTTCAAGTGGACAGACACGTTACAAGGACAAGTTCCAAGGTACATGTGCTTCTATGAGTACAGGGCATGCAGCTGTTGTCTGCTGCTCTGTGGCAGATGTGCATGTGTGCCAACACAGGTCTGAAGAAAAGCTGAGAACTGTAGCAAAGTGTTGGCCACAAAGTAGTTTCCAAAAACATGTTTCTTCGTGGTAACTGTCATACTATGTTAGGTGTTCTGAAGTGTGTGTGGCCTTTATGTAAAGGTGTGGTAACACACAATAATGGAAGGATCCACTGAGTCTTAGTTAATCTACAAACTGAATCTGCAGTTACCTAGAGCAGTACAAAGAACCTTGAGGGTACTGGTGAATTGAATATAAGGTAGCTCAGTGCAATTTAAAACTTTTTTATTTGACACTATTGCCTGACGAGCAACTTCTACACTTTTTGACATACCAATGTTGCTGAAGATCTGACTTTGTTCTTGTCCTCTGAAGCACCTGGTACATGTACTCTTGGTTCAAACAAACGAATCTTCCATTTTAAGTAGGAGCATAGATCTGTAACCTTCTGGATTATTCAGTTGTCTCTTGCTAGTGTAGGTAATTGTGTTGTATTAGCCACACCTACAAATTTGTCAGGCTTTAGCTAGAAATGCTTGACTTCCTCAAAGCTTTTATTCCCGTTGGAAGAAAATGTCTTGATTAGGACTTTCTTCTAATTTTCTCACAGTCACACACACTTGTATTTGTGCCAGCTTTATTCTTCCCACTCCCACACCTTTTTTTTTAAAAGGTTTGCTAGTTCCTAAACTGTACTGAGTTTGGGATTATAGTTCAGTCTTCTAAAAGACCATGTTTTTAGTTTTTGAAATGCTCTGCTATTTGCATATGTTGTTTGTCTGCAGTTACATAAATACTTGCAATGACATTTGAGATGTAATAGACTCTGACTTATTAACTTAGCAGTACAACTTTAAAGTAGACATTCCAGAGCAAGGCTTTCCACAAAATGTGCAATTAAAAAAAAAAAAAAAAAAAAAAAGGAAGATGGAAAAATGTCAGCCACACCCAAAGCTAAACAAATCTCAAGTTACAGTTTTAAACTAAAAGTTCCCAAAAGGGAAGGGTGGGCATCTGAATGTGGGAGATTCTAATTACGAGCTCTTAAAGGGAATAAGTAAAAATAAGTCTCCTTTAGGCACTTCAGCAAGTAGGACGTTCTGAGTTGGAAATCATTGACATCTTAAATTAAAAATGTTTTATGGAGAGAAATGTTGACTTATGCTACATGGATTATCAGCAGATAATCAGCTTGTCAGGGCAAAATTGAAAGCATTAAGTTGTTTGGGGTTTTTTTTGTCTGTCTTTCTTTAGTGCCCAGCAGGATGCAGTGTTTGAACTGGTTTCTATGGGATTTAATGTAGCTCTGTGGTACACAAAATACGCATCAAGACTTGCTGGGAAAGAAGAGTAAGTGTTTTTGTTTTTTTAGTAATTCTGTTGCAGCAAAATTCAACCAAAGATTTAGTAGGTTCTGGATTTTGACTGCTGTAGTGCATGTCCAGCTGAGACAGTAGGAGTTCAAGGAGGTGGTTGGCCCTCACTCACGTGCTGTAATGTCCAAGTGCACTTCAGTACCTTCTTGCATCTTTAAGCCAAATGCACTAATACCATGTGACTGTGAAATGGAGAAAGTGTCAGTTGTGAATAAATCTTTCATCAGTCCTGCTCTAAATGTCTGGGTACAAAATAGAGATTCTCAAAATCACAGCTCTGCTGACTTTCAGCCCTACAGATTTCTGAATCTTTGGCTTTCAACACTGAGTTGCATTTTACTTGAAAGTCATTAAAAGGTCTTATGTTTCTTTTTTCAAGCAAGTTCTATTCGATTATTTAATGATTGGGCACTGTAGGAAATTTCTTTATCATGAGGGTAGCACAGCAGTGGGACAGGTCACTTAAGAGAATTAGTGGACTCTTGATTCTTGAAGGATTTAAGATTCACCTAGACAAAGCCATAACTGACCTGATCTTCTGTTATTGTTAGTTGTGCCCCAAAGCAGGAGGTGGGACTAAATGACACCTGGAGGCTTTTTCTAAGTCACATTTCATTGACTTATTCTATATTCTTAGTATAACAGAAGATGAAGCAAAGGACGTTCACAGAAGCCTGAAGATAGCAGCTGGGATTTTTAAACACCTGAAGGTAGAAAAACTGTCTTTACTATTTGTTCTTCAAGGTGTTTCCAAATACTTGACTTTTTGTCTTAGAAAAGCCTCTGCTTTTCTAATGAGGTTACAGAATAGAGAGGTACTTAAGACTACCTGAATGACAGAGGAAAAAGAAGGGTGTTAATATGCTGTGCTGCCACTCAATCTCTCCTGCTCATTCCCAATGGCAGCAGAGAGTAACTTGTCTGTCTGCCCAGTGTCACATGCAACAGTGCAGCCATCTATCTTGGGATCTTCACTCAGTGTCCCATCCATGTAGGAATGAAGCACTTGATTTGCACTGGCAGCAGTGGTATTAAGTCTGAACTAACTCTGAGACTTGCTTTGTGTTTAGGAAAGTCACATTCCAAAATTGATCACACCTGTAGAAAAGGGAAGAGATTTAGAAGCTCGACTTATAGACTCTTACATCATACAGTGCCAAGCAGAAGCTCAAGAAGGTATCTTTAATTATACATTTGTTGAGTGTGGAAAATGGCAGTCTTGGTGGGTCACTTGATGTTTTGTGAACTCTATTTGGCAGCAAGGCCATGTTTTCTTTATTCTCCTGAAGTACTGTGGTTTAGTGGGGCATGTTGGTTTTGAAGAAACTTTAAGTTAGTTACAGAAGGAAAATGTCAAACATCAGTCTGATATTACAAATGTAATATCAGAACTTTGGAAGAACTTGCATGTGACATTCCTCCCTTCTTTTTTTTCCTTTCATGCAACCTTTTCATCCATTCCTTTACTTTAAAATATTTGCAGCTTCTGTTTATTAGTTAGTCTTAAGGCTAACATTCCATCAGTTTTTCTATTAAATTGGAATAATTCTATCCAAGACACAATCTGTCTTTATTCTGCAGTTTGCTTGACTGCATAATATTTATTTTCCGGTCATCCAGTGGTTTTAAAACCCCAAATGCCTCTGCTAATTTGATGTGAAGGGACATTTCAATTAAACTTATGCTGTGGTGTGGAACTTTTTTTCAGTGACAATTGCTCGGGCTATTGAGCTGAAACACAATCCAGGACTAATAGCTGCTCTTGCTTATGAAACAGCTAACTTCTACCAAAAAGCTGGTAAGTGTCATGTTTTGTATCCTTAGTGACTTGGTTTGTGCCTTCCTGCCAGTAGGCATACTTCACCCACGCATAAATTGCAATATTAACACAGTTGCTTAGTGGATACAGTTTGTATATTTCGCTTCTATTTAGCACAATTAAGGCTTCAGTTACCAGCATATATTTTGATAAGGCCTTTTGTTTTTGTGGGAATCTTCTTCTGTAGCTGATGGTAGGAAATGTTAGTGAGGGAAGACAGGAGACAGAGTGTTGTGTAGAGAACATGTACTAGCAGCAGACAAATGGCCTCATGTAAATGATGTGTTTTCCAGCTGCCTTTGGGCAGCAGATTCTGATGCAGATCATGAAGAGTGTAGCAGTTTAATTATGTACTTCCTTCCAGATGAACCCAGTCTTGGGCTTATTAAGGCAAGTGGGAAAAGTGCAAACAGTATGGGAGTCAGGAGAACATTGTAACACGTCACATTATAGGTCACTACTTGAACTTAAACTAGGAACAAGCTTTGAAGTGCTGCCTAAAAATACTTAGAAGTATTAGTGGATAGCAGTTTCAGGGATTTCAGGGATCATTGCTTGATAGCTGCATATTTTCAGGGTTTTTTTTCATACTTTCTCTGTGCCTTAGCAGGGTTAATTTTTGTCACTTCTTTCTGACTACTTTATAGTTAAGATCTGTTGCTAAGTTTAAGAATTCTGGTCTTTGAGTGTATTTGGGATTTTTCTTTTTGAAAATGTCTTAAGAATAACTTGACATATGTGTTCATAGATCAAACATTATCCAGTTTGGATCCAACCTATGCAGGAAAATGGAGGAAGTACTTGAACTTGAAGAGCTGTTTCTATATGGCCTATGTAAGTATTCTGGTTGACAGCAGTTGCAGTTTGGTGTATAAGGGTTGGATAGGGAATGGGGACTAGGTATTTCCTTAGCTTTGTTTCCATGCTGTGAAGGGAGATTGTGCAGTATCAGTGGCATTTGAAATGTTTCTGTTGAGCCAAGTGAAATTACTGCAGTGTGAAATTTATTGTGAACATGTCTCATTGAGTGAAGCAAGTCAGGTTGAGCATAATAGTCATCTTCCATTATCTGCATCACAGTTGAATTCTGGGTATAATTCAGATCTGATTATCTCTTTGAAGGCTCTGAATGAGACTGAATCAAGTACCACTCGGTACTGTTCCAAGCACTGTCCCTGTTTGCCTGCCTGATCTCTTAGCAAGTGCAGTGGTGCCCTTGGGATTCTCAGCTGCTCAGTTTGCTGTTTATTTCTTGGAGCCTGCCACAGCCTGTCATCTAACTTTTTTGTACTGTACAGAAGGCCCAAACTAAGCAGTTAACACAATTGTCTTTCTCTTAGGTTAAACCTGTAGCTAAAAGCTTCTTAACTTATTAGCAAGTTTGAGAGGTGAGGGAGGATCAGAGTTGCAGTCCTTTCCCTTTTTTTAATTTGTGTGATATGGGCAGTGGTAGATTTAGGTAGAGCTGTCCTATGAGAAGAGACACTAAAGGATGGGATGCAAGGTAGGCATTAGGTGCAAGGTAGGCACCTTCACCTATGGTATTTAGTATTTAAACTCAACTCCTGTTAACAGATACAAGACAATTCAGTTCTCACTGGAATACAGTACTGTCTTCAAGCATAGGTGTGAAGGAACGGGACTTTTTCATGTGGAAAAGTTATTTATACTATGGCAAAATAGCTTAGAATGCAAAACACCTCATTTCTTCCAGATTCAGTGATGCTTGCCACAGATTCAGTTTTTGAGTGTTCAGGTGGTTCTAGTCTTTGCTTTGTAAATTTGACTGAGGCTCATGCCCTTTCTGTGATGAGGCTTAGTGCTGCACATTGACCATCTCATAGTGAGAGGTGCGAGGAGCTTGAACTGGCCTGGATGCCAGTGTTTTTGGCCAAACAGCTTTGTGAAGCTCCAGGTTACTCCTGGCTACCCTTGAGACAACCTGGTTCATACATGCCTCATGGTGTTTTTGTTGCATTGTTCAGTGAACGCTGCTTTGACTTGCATTCTCAGATTATCAACTGTCTGAGGGAATGGCACCTTCAAAGAGATGCATCTCTGATGTAAGGGAGGGGAGAAGGGAATTGGTGCAGGAAGTGCCCAGTGATGTCAGTAATGATTTTGTCCTCTCCCATCAGGCATACTGTTACCATGGGCAAACTTTACTGGCAAGTGATAAATGTGGAGAAGCAATCAGATCTCTGCAGGAATCAGAAAAATGTAAGTGTGGTTGAAACTGGATTACAGGGTCTGATGGTGATGTGCCTGTTCTATTTTGCTGTATTGTGTTTATTTGGTCTCCCATAAACTTAAGATTTTACATGTCAGCTGATGAAAATCAGGCACACCTTTGAATAGAGATGGTGCTTTTTTTGTGTTTATCTTACCAGAGATTGTCTTTCATAACAGTGCTGCAGAAAATTCTGTCTTCACTTCTCAGCCTGTTAAAGACTGGCTTTGTACTGCCTGAAATATACACTGTAAAAACCAATGGTCAGGTCATCATGTTTTCTGGTCTGTATATTAGGTTATTGCAACCATTTCTGCTTTGAAGGTTGCTCTGCCTTATATTAAATAGTAAATCTAGACCATGCTTGGGGTTTTTTAAATAGATTTCAGTAACTTATCTCCTTTCTATTCATTTGAAAGGTGGATTAAGGCAAGTTTGCAGTAGTTCAAGATCTTCTGCCAATTCTTCTGTCTCCAAAACTATTGCTAACCCGGTGGCCTGCCCTGCATAACTTTACCACAGTGTATAAAAAAATGATCAAATCTTCAAATTGAAAACTTTAAAATTAATTTAAAAAATAAATTAAAAATATATTAAGAACAGACTAAATTGGATTACTTGCAGTAAAACAAATACTGTGGTTTTTATTAGGCCTCCTGTTTTGAGAAGAGTGCTTCTTTTCCCACTCCATATTGGTGTTTGGTTTTGGGCATCAACTCTGCCTGGACACCTTCATACCCTCTCTTTTTGCCCTCCATGTGGCACAGTTCTTGCGCTTATTATTGCATTTTGCACCACTCATAAAACTGCTTTCCTGCATCTTCCCACTCAAAAACCTTTTTTTTTTTTTTCCTTTTTTTCTCCTTTCCTATTCTTTTGTTGGGTGCAGTAAATCTTGGCTGGAAGTTCTGCCTTTGAACTAGTTTGGTTTTATTTCTAAGAAGAAATAAGCTTCAATGGATTCTGGTATTTTGTAAAACTGAAGCACGGTAGAACAGAACCATGACTTAAGAGGGTCATGTAAATGATTTTTATTTCATCTCTTTCTTGGAAAGTTTTTGCCAAGGCTGAAGCATTGTGCAAAGAATATGGAGAAACCAAAGGACCCGGGACTACTGCCAAACCTTCTGGACATCTCTTCTTTAGGAAATTAGGAAGTTTGATTAAGACCACACTCGAAAAGTGCCAGAGAGAGAATGGATTTATGTAAGTAACTCATGGTTGATACAGTACTCTGTATGAAGTGTTATTACCTCATTTGCCTTTGTTTCAAGATGGGATGGTAAATTTTACTCTCCAGATGTTATATTTCTTTAGAGCATGGCATGTAACTTAACCATAGAATTGCAAATTTATCTTTTTCTCTTAGCAGATTTGCTATGGGTCTGTGCTGTCACACTCTGTGTTCTGTGCCAGTTCACCAGGGTAGGTTGGAGTGACACCTGGAGATGTTAGGCAGTTTTCTTCCTTCATTCCTCAGCCCCTTTGTTACTTTTCCTCCAGCAAAAGAGAAAGGCCTACAGAGGTTACTGTGTTGTTCTAATGCCCTCTTGATGGCTGCTGAGATCTAGTGGGCAAAAGAGGACAGAGAGAGAAATGGAGAAGACTGGTAGGTGATACTGCTTTGCAAGCAGGGAAGCGAAAACATGCTTATGCCTTCAGTGGAGAACATGCTTAGGGTAGTAGGAGCTTTACCTGTGTAAGTACAATTAATATTGTGAATGGGACTTTCTGTTAGTTAATGCCCCTTCCAAAAAGGGTTTGGAAGTAGTTTAAAATACCAAGATTAGTTTGGTTTTAGAATTTGTTTGTTCATTTATTTCTCCCCTTCCCTCCTTTTATGATTTAGTATTCCATAATAAGTTTCCCTTTTTATGATATTTAAAGACCTGCATAGTAGGGGAATTGACTAAACAAAAAGGACTGTCAAGTACATCAAGCTGAGCTGCAAATAGGAAAAGAAATTCCCAACTCTGCTGCTTTGGTTCAAAGAACCATTGCCATAGCTTACAGCTACAGCGTACAAGAGATTTCAACAAACACATGTCCCTCTAGAACCAACCTTTGAAAGAGAAACCAGTGACTGTTCTGGGATGTGTGTCTGCCACAGAACTCTGCTGCAGTGCACAAGTAGGGTAGTGTGTGTCAGTATTTGTGAGTTTTCAGGTCATTTTGTCGTTGGTCTGCCATGGGTAGTTATACCCTGATTCAGGCCTTGCCTTGTAGCCAGTCTTTGTGGGTGTTGCAGTGTTGCTGCCATTATGCACTGTGCCACATTAGGACTAAATTAGGAAAATAACCATCCTCTCCATCTTTCTTGGGGAGTATTTTAAATCCTCATTTGTATTTTGAAGGAATTTTTTGGACAAAAGATGCTCTTTTCATTGAAGCACTGTGAATAATGGTTATCAAGTAGGAGAAAAACCACCTCGCTGTTAGGGATTAACAATAATACTGAGAAGAAATTGCTTTTGTTCTTGTGAATCTTGCTGGCAGAATGTACTTTAGAGGGTGCCTTAATGAAATGGAAGAGAGCAGCAGTGACTACCACTGTAAAAATCCATATTGTTTTTCTTTAGAGTTACAGAGATTGTGCATTGTATTTTAAATATATTTTTGTATTCTGTTACAGCTATTTTCAGAAGGTGCCAGCAGAGGCTCCCCAGCTAGAACTGAAAGCAAACTATGGCTTAGTAGAGCCTGTTCCTTTTGAGTTTCCTGCCTTGAACGCACACTGGACTCCTGAAACACTTGCAGCATTTGATCTCACCAAGAGGCCAAAGGATGACACTGTAAGATAACCTCCTGTACCGTTCTTTCCTGTTAGCTTTATTCTGTGTATCCTACAGAGTTACTTTTTTGTTCTTCTGTAATGTTCCCCAGCTCAGGGAAGGATGTAGACACAAGGCTGCCACCCAAGCTTACATTTCTGCTGTGCCAGGGGCAAGTCAGTTAACCTCTGCCACACTGTCAGCATCTGGGAATTCAGTCATTTTTTACTAAGTCCTGAATAGGAGGAAATCCTTTAATGTAAGATGCTGAAATGGAGTGACAGGAGTGAATGCTATAGAAAGATTCTTTTTTAGAAAAGAGCTCATTTAAGGATGTCAAAATGGAGAATATTTGGCTTTTTGCCCTTGCTTGAGGCTTACTCAAAGTCTTCAGCCTTGAAAAGAGGGGGGAATAATATAATTGTAAAGTTAGTCATGCGTAAATACTGTGCAGATACAGTGGTTTGTACTTGTGGTATTTAGCTGGGATTTTTATTTCTTGTTTGCAGGCTAAACCAAAACCAGATGAAGAAGTAAAACCTCTGAAGGAACCAGATATAAAGCCTCAAAAAGACACTGGATGCCAGATTTCTTAAGTGCCATAAGTTCTTCGAACTCACTCTGAAACTGTATTAATAGGACTCTGGGGCTTTAGTTCTGATCTCCCTTTTTTTGATTCTCCTTTTTTAACTTAGAAGACTAATTTAATTTACCTTTGTTAATATGTGTCTGTCTTGCTTGAGAATGTGGTGGATTTCTAGGAGGTTATTTATATCTGACTTATTTTTGGTTTAGTGGGATATCATAGAATGAGTGGGCTTAAATGTTCCTATTGTGCCTCTAGAGAGTTTCTTTTTGTGGGTTTAGTTTTACCCACAAAATAGCAAAGGAAGTATCATGATTGTAATGCTTGAGGATTTTTCCATTACATTATGTGCTATATAATGTCAAATTCTGCAAACACAAGTTTGCATGAACAGTTATATTTATTCAAATTTTGTCATTGAGGCTTAGCACCCTGATGTGTTCCAATTCACCTAATTGTAGTGAGCAAAGAAAATCTGCGTTTGGTTTGTAACACCCCCATAGTATTTCAGAGGACTTTTAGAGAACTTGGAAAACCTCAAGTTCTGCATACTGGAGCACAATTTGTATTCTGCGACCATTAGCCTCTGTTTTTTCCTCTATTGGTTAAGGTTCTTGTATCAGAATTTGTAATAAGGTACTTTAGCTTGCCTGTCCTTTAATTAAATCCCTTAATGTCCAAGTGTATCTGGAAGTGATGCAGCAAGTAATAGGAAAGTGCTTAAAAGTAATGCATCACTGTGTCGTTCTTTCTAAATTTTTGAATCTTCAAAGGTTTGGTGAGTTTGAAAGCTGCAGACAGTTAAAATCTCCTGGCACTGGAATTCATGAAGTTGTCATGTGTAAGGTAATGGAATTGTAATTGAGTTGCTGTGCTTCCATTGGTAGTGTCTGTAAGAAGCTGCCAGGAGAACAGGGAGGAAAGATGAGCTGAAGACTTGATGGCACAACTGGGAAACCAAGCTCTAGATTTGCTTTATGCCCTGTGTAAACAGTGCTGCTTCTTAGCTTTTGCAGTATTGCACTGAAATCAGCTCCTTATGAAGAAAACTTGCCAAAAGCCAAGCCCAGTCAAGACTGAGAAAGAAAGTGTTTCATAGAACTTACTGCTTCCATTTCTGCCTCCTGTGGAAAATGTGGTAGCATTCTTTAGTGCTGAGCACAGCCATGACAGCAAAGACATAGCTTTCTGATTTGCTGCAAATGCAAACAAATATGATGCATGTGTTGAAGTGAGAGCCTTGCAATCCCTGGGTGCCAGTTGCTGCACTTCACTTTACCTGAGAAAGAAACTGAATAGCCTGACAATGTTCACTTGTTTCAACAAATATGAAGGCATATGCACTTACCATGATGTATCCTGTAAACACATTCCTCACTTTGGATTGGTTTGTTTTCCACTGTGGCGTAATTCATTGCTTCTGTTTGAAGTCTTTCATGGGCCTTAGAGTCACTTAGCTTAGAGGGCAGGTGTGTAGCTCTTTGAAGGCCTGTGGAACTAAAGCTGTTGAGGAGATTAGCAGGAAACTCAAGACTCTAGCTGCGATTCTGGACCAAGCTACACTACCAAACTTTCTGCAAAAGGCACAGGCTTTTAATGCTGGCAGTCCTGGGTGAATCCAATGCAGAATTCATTGTTTCCCGTGATGGAGTTTTCTTTCTGCCAGTTCTGCACATAAAAATAAGTGTAAAATGAGCTGAATTTCTTTGGAAGAAGTTTTTCTTCTGCAAGGGCCTAGGTGATTAGAGGATAATGAGTATCAAGAAGAATATTTATCTAAAATTGGTCTATTTCTTCTGTTGCTGCACTGCGGCCTGGGGTGTGTTCTATGAAGAGTTACTTAGTGCTGTTCATAACTTGATCAACTTAGACTTCTTGCATTGTTAAAGGATGAGCTTAGGCTTTGCCAGAATGGAGCTACTTTGCTTATACAGATTTTAATTCTAAAAATGTATTACAGCTGCAGTCATCATTTGCTTAGCGTGCCGCCTTCCAGGATCAAGATGCAGTTAACTCAGTTTCATAATCATGAGTTTTTCAGTTACTCATTGTTTTCCAGATCCCTGTTTGTGTTAATTTGTACATGTCTCAATTACTTTTCTTTCTAATGCAGTCTAGATTCCATTTTCCTTCCTCCCCTAATTTTCCTTTCCATTTGTCCATGCCATGGCAGACTTACCCATGTTTGCTAATGCATGTGTAGGTCCTGGACTCATTTCCAGTGAGGCTTTTACCCATGGGTGTATTTCTGTATAGGAATATCTTAAAATTAACAGATCATGACTAAATCATTCCCAAGCAACTTGGTAAGAAAGATTATTTTATGGACTTGGAATTCTTTGGACACTTTCTCAAAGTGGTTTGTCTGAATCAAGTTCACTGTAAATAGTTTGGGGCATAACCAAGTGAATTGTGTCAGATGGTGACATTACTTAAGCCTAGCTGTGTAACCTCTTATGCCATAGCTGTTTCAGTAAATATGATGTAGTAGTTCAAAAATAGACTAATGGAACAAGCTAATTCACTTAACATGTGTTTGTTGCTTTTCAAGACAAACTTTGTTTACTTGTAGCTAAAATCCTATGGCAAATATTGGGTGATTTTGCCCAAAAAATAAGAAACCGGTGACTTTAGTTTGAAATGCATAGAAAACTGTGAGCCAATGAACAGCTTTCTGTTTTGGTTTTGTTGGGTAGTAGGAAGAATTATTGTAAATTGAATGTAGATTAACTGTCCAATGTGCTTAAGAATATGGGTGAATGGACTGGGAGTTTCGGGTAATCTGGAAACTTGGCAGCCATGCTCCTTCTATTATAGTTCCCTTTAGTAATTTTAAAGAATGAGGTATTTTGAATGGTGACTTTTTAATACTCTAATGCTGCAAGAGCCTGTTTTTGTGGGCCCTCTCTGGTTTTAGAGGCTCTCATGGCTAAATCTGAAAATCTCATTGGTGTACATAGTCTTTAAAAATTTGTGCCCAGTCTGAAGTAGGAGAAAACTGCAGCTGAATAAAATACAGAGTGCTGGGCCCTCTGTTTTGTGCTTTAAAAAAACAACAAACAGTGATTGTCTTTAATCTACTATAAAACAAACCCTTAAGCTCTTTGTAAGATTTCTATTTAAATACCTTCTTCCATGTATTTAAATACACTTCTTCCATGTTTTGTGTTCCTGGGTTTGCAGTAATTAATCTCCATCCAGCATGTGACACACTACAAGTGAGGGACTAAACCTGGCCCTTGGATGCTGATGCTTGCCTCCCACTGGATTTGGGAGAGGAGTTTTGCCTGTCAGCCTGAGGATGGCGTTTGGTCACTTAAATGTTCAGCATGGATATGTGGTGTGTCTGTAACACGGTAGTGGTTTGTACTATGAGCAGGAAAATGGATCCCTGTATCTGTGTAGAATATAGACAACTTTGCACTTTAGAGATTTCTTGTCTTGCAAATTTGGTACAATACAATATGATTGTAAATACTCCTTCCTGTCATTTTAGTTTTGTTGCACTGATTTCAGTACTGTGCTCTCAGTAAGGTTTTAATAGGGAACATTACTAAAATGTATTTTAATTGTTTATGTATAAAACAAACTCATGAAGCATATCTCTGCCTTTAGTATTGGGGGAACGTGAGAGGAGGCAGTAGTTCATCTGTCTTCCATGGGAGCCCAGAGAAATGAAAAGTTTGTGACTATTGACTGCGGGGCAATACATTTCGTCCCATCCCTGTGTCTAGTATCTAAACTGAAGTTTCAGCACTAACATAAATCCTGTTCATGCCTATTAATTATCCTTAAAAAAAATCTGTCTCTAAAGTTCATTGCTAAATGATCATAGCAGCATAAGCTGCTTTTTTTTTTCCTCTGTGTTTTTTTTCTGTCACTGACCTAGAGTTGAGTGAGGAATAAAGCACAGTGAGTGTGACAGGCATGGAAAAGCCCCTGCAGTGTCTACCTGTCTCCAGATTGTGAGTTCAGTGTAAAGGCCTTTCCACAGTGACTGTTGGTTTCACTCAGACCTGTTTCCACTGGTGATGCTCCCAAATTGAACCAATGTCCCATGGCAACTAAGGGGCTTTCTGCTTAGCTTTTTATGTAGGAAGGCCCACCCCCTTTGGTGTTGGTGCCTTCATGGATTACAGTGTTCCTGAAGCCATCCTGTACTCTGAGTAATCACACTTCAGTGGAATCAGCTCTGATAATATCAACCAAGCAGCCTTATTTTGTGAAGACAAGTCACCATGCAATCCTAAACTTCAGAGTTTGAAAATTTGTACATAACCACGAATTTCAGAATACCATTTAAAATAAACAATCTTAAAGTATCACGTTTTGTTTCATCATTTAAAATTTCAAGTATAGTAGCAAGAAAAGGGCTCTGTCTTGAATGTTACTTTCCCCAATTTAGTGCAACTTTATTAATTCTAGAAAATACTTAATCCTTGCACTATTCTGGAAGGAGGACTTAAATGAGCAAGATGCTTAAGTGAATTGGGTGCATATGGAAGTAGTAGCTACAATGAAGCACGTCAAGCCACGGGGCAGGAAGAGAGAAGGAATTTCCAAACTTGTGTTTGGAAAAAAAAAAGAAGTAACTAGGTATGATTTCATATGGCTCTACAAAATCCCAGTACTTGCCAAGGTCTGTGACATTTTAGGATATTCTATATGCTATGTGAAGGGGTTATTTGGGAATAAGCCCAGGTTGCTGGTCACTTGTCTTAGCTACCAGCCAGTGGCAAGTAGTTTTGTGGGGAATGTCGCTTCATTTTCAGAAGCACAGCTTGCTCTATTCATTTGTAGTGTAAATGTACACTAACTGCTTTCAGCCTCAGGATTTAGCACAGTTTCTAGAGGAAAAAAATAATCTCTATCACACTCTGATGTCTATTTTTTTGACTGACATAAGATTCACCTATTCAACCTGGGAGCCAACCACACAGGTTGTTGCACTTGGAGAGCATTGATGTAGCTGCTGGACTGGATTTATGTTTTCCTTTCCTTCATAAGGGAAGGGATCTTTTCAGCAGCAGTCTCTGCTGAAACAGATTAACTCCAAAATAGATTTCCAAGTCACAGAAAGTCGCTGGTTTGTGTTGGGAACTCCTGAACACCCACAGTGTGTGAAAACAGATGATGAGTTACTTGGAACACTTCAGACCAGAAAGCTGAGCAGCTCCTCGCATGGGAAATACCTACCTATCTTACTCTGTTTGATTTTTCTAAAGCCTTGAAAGCTGCTTTTCATGCCTCCACTTCTTAAAAAATAGATTACCTTGCTATCCTTGCTAAAAAAGCTGATATTGTGGGGAAGAATTGTATTTCCTTGTTTTATTGCTTTCCTTATTTTCTTGCACACTTGAGAAAGAAGTAAAACCACCAGCAGTAATGCTCACAGCTAACATCATTTGGAGCAATGTCAAACACAGCTGTCTTCCAAGCAGCTACCTCCACCAGCTTTTGCTGCAGGGAGAAGGCATCAGGAGACCTCTGAACATCCTAGCTCAGATGGGTCGGGAAGGCAGCAGCCAGCAGGTCAAGCCAGCAGACCTTCCCTGGCACCTGGAGCATGGCCTCCAGCAGGAACAGGTCCTCGCTGGGTGGGCTCAGCAGGTCAGCCCCACGCAGGTGTCCAGGTTGCTGCAGCTCATCCTGCTAGTGGCTGTGTCATGACTGAAGGAGGGACAGCAGCTGCTTGAGGAGGAGTTTGGCCGCAGGCAACCTATTGGTGACCCTGAGGAAAGAGCAACACCAAGTTCAGAAGAGAGATGCTGCCCACAGCTGTCTCCCAGACTTGCGTGATGCAGGGTGGAGCCAGTGGCTGGGCTGTGCCTCTTTCCAGGCACTCTCAGCCAGCAGTCAGGGCTGCTGCTCAACAGGCAGGTGCTGCCCACATTCACTTCTCCTCCCTGCTGCTCTTGTCCATTGCTGCCACCCACTCCTCGCAGAGGCTGTTCACCAGGAACTCGGAGAAGATGCTCCAGAGGAAGTCCTGCAATGTCAAGGGCTCGAGATGAGCCTTTGAAGACTCAAATCCATCCGGGAGCTCCTGGTCTCAGGACTCCATCTAAGGTCTCCTTATTTCTTAGCAGGTTTCCCAGGTTATCTTGGTGGCAGCTCCTGTTAAACTCCAAGTTTGTCTCATAAAATAGTGTTTCAGTTCCCCTGGTCCTTATTTGCATATCCAAATTCCTCTTTCTCTGATCCTTGTGTCTGATATTCTTGAAGCCTCAACAGCACAGTGGGTTCAGTCTTCCCCATCTGAACCAGCCACGCATCTGCTGGTGTCTCCAAGAATCACATCTGTCTCTCAGAGCCACGTGGTGGTCTCTGGTAATGTTGCTTCATGCCTCCAATCTTTCTGCCTAGCTTTCACAAAGAAGGATTTGCCTTTGGTTTGCTATGTCCATGTTGGTGGCCCCTGGATGTCAGTCTGCATTTGCTTTGCCGTCAAATCTGAGCGTCAGGTACCTTCTCCTCTGTGATACCTGGACTTTTCTCTGCTGAGAGTGCTTCCCCAATATTTGCCATCACAAATTAGTCCATACCTTCTCCCCAAACATCATCTCACACGGTGCATAACAGCACCAGAAGAGCCCTCTTGAATGCATAAAAAAAAGGATTGCAGTGAAGTGATGGCCACCAAGGGGCAGCAGAGCTTGTCTTTTCCTGCAGTTTTTTCCATACAACTGCCAGGCACTGACAGTGTGCACCCAGGAATGGCACCGCAGCTTTAAAATGGGAAGAGGTGTCACAAGTTACACGTTTTACATCATTTTATACTGAAAAGAACATCTCTCTAGTTACTGATGGGGTGCCATATAGGAGCCCCTGCATGCCCCGTGAGCTACCTATCCATCAAGGTCACTGCCAAGGCAGTAAACTTCAGACCTCTCCTCCCTGCCACACAGGGCTGGGATACATGTGCTGGCAGGTTTCAAGGAAAAATGGTGGATTAGATTGATACCCACATCAAGGCTGCAGATTTAAATGGTGCTATAAGAGGAAGAATTCCCCAGCATTTCATATGTCCAGGTTTCCTTCTAGATAAGGTCAATAATGCATAGTCAGAGTGCAGGAACAACTGATCTTTTAAATTTTTAATAAATAAACACTAATAAAAAGTGGCAAATTTAACAGACTCTTGAATGCAACTCAGAGGCTGTTTTGAACCTAATGCTGGATATGTATGGAACCTCTGCAAGAACTGGCCTGAAAAAGATTCTTCCACATGTTACAAAAAACTGCCTTAGCCACAATTGATTTTAATCAAAAAGAGGTGGTATAAATAAAGCAGATATTTTTATCTTTCTTCTCTCCTTCCTTAGACTTTTATTTTTCTTATTTACAATTAGTCCAGAACTCAGATCTGGAAGAGCATGAAAATCCACAGCAGAAAAAAAAAAGTGGTTTAAATGGAATACTTGATTCTTCCTGGCCTGATTACAGGAATACAAATAAGAAATGATTCCATGGAAATCACTGTGGCTGTAGTAACGTAATCTCAGTATAACCACAAAAATACATCTGCCTGCAGGATACAAGATTGGCATAAATAAACATTTGACCTGTTTCTGCCTTCCCTAAAGAACACTGGAACGTGAAGTTAAACTGGTGTGTTTTAACCTTGCATTGCAAATAAGGCCTTCCTGGGGTTCCTGGATGCTCCACTGCCACAGGCACCTGCCCCAGTGTGTGCTGGGGAGGGGGCCGTGGAGCATCCCGGGCTGGGGAATGCCCAGCACTACTGGGGCTGGGCCAGGGGCACCAGGGCATCCCCTGGGCAGGGGGTACCAGGACCCCAGTGCAGCATCAGCCCTGCTGGTGGCCTCATGGTCCCCCCTCAGCCCAGTGGTGCCCGTGTGCCCCTGGACCTTGTGCTGCTCCTCAGAGTGTCCTCCCATGGCTTCAGCATCCTCGTCTGGCTTCTGGACTGGTTAGAGTCCCCAATAACTTTGTGCCGGTGATGTAGTGTCTGGAGTGCTCTCAGGACCTCTCTGCTGTGTGGATGGAGAACATGTTGCACTATCTGTAAAGAACTGTTTTCTGCTGGGGAAGTTCCCTAAAAGTAAAAGAAAATGCTTCAATAGAGCTTTTACATTTTTAATATTTCAGAAAATCTTAACCTATGTCCCCTCCTCACACAAATCTTCTCTCCAGCTTGTATATTTGGATCCAGAGCAAATGTTCAGAGGGATAGCAAAAGCTGAACTAGTGACTGTCTCTGTCAAATCCCCAGACTCTCAAACACTCTAGTTCCTCTGTGACTTACAGCAGTTAAGCAAACAAAGAATTTTTTTTAACATGGACTAGAGAAAAGACATTATTTTACCCCTATCCATGTTTTCAAACATTTGGGAGTCCTTTTCCTCCTCCCATGGGACAAAATACTTTACTGCTAACAGTACATTATGAGAAACTGAAAATAAGGTTTCTGTTAAATGTCAGTGACCTTTATTACTGTATTGAAATCAGCAAGCAGGCTGGTTTTGAGACAAATCCATTGCAGTTTTATGAAAAGCAGTTCAGCATCGAGATTGGGCTGGCATAATGAAAGGGATAGCATGGTGTGAATGCAGTGAGGGTGTAAGGACCAGGGAATCAGGAGAAGCTGGCTCAGAGGCAGGAATGGAGTCTGTGAAGGTGTGCTGGTTTAAAAGCAAACTGGCAGGAGAAATGGACCTACCACGAGAGATATTGTAAGTCAGAATTACAGT
>JAWWEW010000112.1:17863606-17875282 GCA_035583185.1 Anabacerthia variegaticeps | reverse complement strand
CCCCGCGGGGCGGGCTCTGCCGCCGCCGCCGAGGGACCGGGTCGGGCCGGCGGCTCGGGGAGGAGGCGGACCCGGCCCCGGCCCCGTGCTGGTGTGGCGGGGCAGGGACCCCGGCCCGGCGGACACCGGCGGTCCCTCGGCGGGGAGAGCCCCGCGGGCAGCGGAGCTGCCCTGGTGCCGTCCGAGCCTTACCTTGAGGCGTCCTGTGACACGAATCCCTTCCTTACCTTCACTTCCGAATCCTGGTGCCTGTTTCAGTGCGAGCCGGGGCCTTTTCGTTTGGGTTTCTTTCGTTTTTTCCCCCCTCTATCCGGAGGTGTTCAGGCACATAACTTTTCTCGTTTGCTCCGTGCTGAGGTGCGATCAGCCTTCCGAGCCCTTCTGTCTTTGTCCAGACACACGGCGCTCGCAGTTGCCTTATTCTGTTTGTGAGGGGCAAAGACTCGCCGAGAACACAAGGTCTGCGGGCAGTGGTTTCGCACGGGAGCCCGTGTGGCACCGTCTGGTGCCTGGGGAAATGGGGATACGGCAATTCCCGGCCCCTGCCCCTGGGCAGCTGCCTCAGCTGTGCTTCCAGCGGTGCTGGGGCTGCGCTGGAGAGCCCAGGAGGGCGGAGGGCTGTCCGGAGGGGCGCAGAAAGCCTCTTCGGGCTCTGGAGTCAGTGTGAGCAGCACTGTCAGATGGCACCTGCAGCCAGCGGAATGAGCTCCCGCTGTATCCCGCTTTTGGAATGGGCTACCTCCCCAGTCAGGGACAGCTCACCTGCTGGTTTGTTCCCATCTGCCTTCTAGCAGAGAAGGAGAGGATTTCAGAAGTTTAATGGAAAATGCCTCTATGAGGATGGCAGTAGGACCCTTCATCTGTTTTTCTCAGCCACTGTAGAAGATGGAAAAGTAGAATTTTATAGAGTGGTTGATGGTTCACATTGTATGTCAGAAAATGAGAACCAGCTCTTTTGAGGAGAGGGATGAAGAGTTGTAGTTACTCAAAGTGTGTCTATAGCATGTGAATGTTTTAAATGACCAAAAAGCTATCTGATCAGACTTGCAAGTAGTTTGTTATAGAATATCTGACTTGGGCAAACTGGTGAAATAGTAACAGAACGTTTCAGATATTCATAGAATATTCTGACTTGGAGGGCACCCAGAAAGATCGAGTCCAACTCTTAAGTGAATGATGTGTATGGTGATGAAACCCACAACCTTGGTGTTGTTAGCACTGTGCTCTAACCCACTCCCCCAAACGCTTAGGACAAGGAATCGAAATTGTCAGTGGGCTTATAAACGTGCTCAATTTTCTAAGTGTTGACTGATGGAGCTGCAGGTGAATAAAGGTGCAAGGAAACAGTTGGGATGAATTGAGACTGGAAGAAAGAAGGGTTTTCTTAATTGGACAAAGGAATAATAACCTGAAGCAAGCAGCCTGCAGGGATGGAAGTGAAAGAGATCTAGTGTGAAACAACAAAGATGTGTTAGGGAGGGAACTATTTTTGGAGGAGAAAATGTGTATTAGAAAAATATGAATACTTGAAACATTGGCATGGCACCAAGACTACCCGCGTTCAAGAAGTGTTTGGACAACACTTTCAGGCACATGGGGTGATTGTTGGGGTTGTCCTTTTCAGGGCCAGGAGTTGGACTGGGTGATCCTTGTGTTTCCTTTCCAAATCAGGATATTCTATGATTTGTAGACTCTTGTGGCAGATGCTTAAGCTTGTAATCACTAAATTGTTGACTAACTATAAGCGTTCACACTATATTATATATAACATGTACAAGTTATGTTTATTTTACATTCAGAGCAAAACATGAATGTATGTAAAATAAATTACTTGTGTTTCTTTAGTTTTTCAGTAGCTTCCATTATCTGCAACTAGTACTGGGATTTTGCTGCATGTACGTGTGAACTGAGATACAAATTAAAGAGGCAAACAAACATCCAGGTGTGTTTTTTTGCTTAAATCATTATCTTTGGATGTTGAAGTAACAAGAGACAGCAGCCCTTGACACTCGTGTTCTGTTGAGGAGTGGAATGGTTGAACCATGCCATGATTGTGGGTATAAGATATTTTGGCAGTCATTAAATAGAAAGAAAAATGAAATTCTGCAGAAAGATTTATTTCTTTCTTTACAGTGAAGGAAGTAATATCCTGTAGTAAGATAATAACCTAGCTTGAGGACATGATTATTTTGAGATTAGAAGCTTAGACGTCTGTGTTGGTTAAAAGCAGATGGATGTTGAAATCGGGACTTGACAGTATAGTGGTGCAAAATATGGAAGACTGTCTTAGGATTTGAAACTTTGTAGCATGACTCTGGCGGGTTTGTTTTTTTTTCTTTTGGGAAGTATAGTCTGTATGCAACAATTGGATTGTCCATTTTTTTGTAGTCTGCTTTTAAACTCAGTGTAGTGAAGTTAAGGCTGTTTGCAGGTTATGTGAAGTGACAAATAAGGCCACAGTAATGTCTGTTTGCCTTTGTGGCACCTGGGAGAGGGCAGTGTCAGTGGCTGAGCTTTTCTGTCTGTACAGCAACACCTTTGCTTTAATGTGGTGCTTGTCACTTGCTCAGTGCATGGGAGGCACAACCTCAGGATGAAGCTTGTTTTCTGTCTTAGCAGACAGGCTTACAACATTGCTGAGAACATGGGGCTTTTCTCTTCAAATGATATTTTTTTTTTTCTCACTCCTCCTTTCCAAATCTGCTACCACTGCAGATTCCTGACTCTGTTGGAGAATGCCATGTGAAGCTATTTTTGACTGATCAGAGAATTACTGTAGGAGGAACAAAAGACCGTTCTGGGAGAGAAGTGGTCCCAAGGGACTTTGAGAATAAAGAGATGGAATTCAGATTAGTGGCCTCCAAAAAAATCTTGCTATAGTAGAGGTGAAAAATAAGACTATAAAAGAACAAAGGTAAAAAGAACATGTGAAAACACTTAGTTCTCATAATGTTACCCTTTCCCATGAGGAGGCTTTTTGAATGGCTTTCATAGTAATGTTTCTCATATGTTGACCATAGATTTGAGCAGTAAGCTTGACTTTTTCTTTAAGCCTTTAACAGAGATGATTGATTTACTAGCTTTGATAGAGGGATAGAATTACTTCCAAACTTTGAAATATATAATAAGCACCTCAGATAATTAGCAAGCCTACAACTATCTCTCTTTAAAGTGATCAATGGCATTAATTTGGTTTGGTGACTGTGGTTATTTTCTTTTTCAGCAGCCATATGGTATTTCTGAGTTTAATGTGACTTCCTGTGAGCAGTTTTTATAAAGTCTGCTGGGCTTTGGTGTGAAGTGCAGCAAAAATTAAATACTATGGGAAGGTGTGAAAATGTTCTTATATAAAAGGAAAAAAAAGCAGGCTGCTTTAACTTTGGTGTAAGAGGAGATTGTAGTCTCTAAATCACATGTTCAATGAGATTGCAATGCCAAAATAGTCAAAACTTGTAACTACTGCTTGTTTGACACTGAAATTTCTAATGCAAATAACTATCAACAGATTCATGTTTTGTTGTAAACAAAATACTTTTTATTGTAAAAATGAGACCTCTGTTACAGTAACATACTGTTTTAAAGGGTTTTCTTCTTAAGGTGTAATACTTTAATGCTGTTGTTGAACATTCCTTGACATTAATAGAGCAGCCACAGGAAATTTGCTTCTGAATTCTGATTTTTGAGGCTTGTGGTAGTCAAAAAAGCTTGAATTTTATCTGTCACATGAGGAGCAACTGAGGGAGCTGGGGTTGTTTAGTCTAGAGAAAAGGAGGCTCAGAGGGACCTTATTGCTCTCTGTAACTACCTGAAAGGAGGTTGTAGCCAGGTGGGAGTCAGCCTTTTCTCCCAGCTAACACCTGACAGGACAGGAAGAAACAGTGACAAGTTGCCTCAGGGGAGGTTTAGATTGGACATTAGGAAAATTGTCTTCATTGAAAGGGCGGCCAGTATTGGAGCAGGCTGCCCAAAGAAGTGATGGAGTCACTGTCCCTAGGAGCATTCAAAAAATGCATAGATGATGTGCTTACGGACTGGGTCTGTGGCAGATGTGGCAGTGTTGGGTTCATGGCTGAACTTGATGATCTTAGAGATCTTTTCCAGCCTAAATGATTTTATGATTTGAAATCAAGAGCTTTTGAGAAATGTTCTGAGCATCAAGGATCACAGTCCAGCTGAGTTGGTGAAGGGTAGAATAACAGAGAAGTTTCTTTGGTTGGGAAGCTCTGAGCTTTTATTTTTATTAAAGTGAAACATGTTGGGTTTTTTTTCAGTTGACTGTTACTCTATGCTTATAAATAGCAGTTTAAATTACCCTGTGGGAGGTTCTCCATCGTGCAATATTAACAGAAATCTGTTTGTGAGAGTTGTGGGGAAGGAGAACCCATGTCAGATGGTGATCCAGGAAAGAGAAGATCTGGAAGTGGAAGCTGTCATACCAGGTGAGTGGGGCAAAGAAAAGAAATGAAAGAAGTGTTGGGGAAATAGTGTGGGGCAAAGCCAGGGGTCATGGGAGGACTAAAGGTTGCTTATGGTGATGTAGGGTAGCAAAGACCTTGCGAAAATAAAGCTTTCTGGTTAGTAAAGGTGGCACTGAGGAGAGACAGAGGGAGAAACTGTTTGGTATATAAGCAGGAAAGTGCCACTTAAAGTTTGAGTAAAAATACATCTGAAAGGAGAGACAGGCACCAGAAAAAGAATTAGTGACTGTAAAGTGCATGATCTTGATACGTGTGGGTGGAAGTGATAAGAGGAGCATCTGGAGCCTGTGAAGGAAAACCTGAGTGCTGAGATGGGGAACTGGAGGTCTTGTGGTATGGAGACTGCTGAAGACATGCACCCCAGAAGGAGAGAAGCTGTATGGGTAACCTCAAGAGGGACATGTTAGTGTGCCATTCTGGATGTCTTTGGTGGTGCAGAGCCCAGAGTGTTGTCCACAGTGCACTCGGCTTATAGAAGCTGTGAAAGAAACACTCTTTATGCCCTCCATGCTCGTATTCCTCCATCCATCTTTATACTTTCTGGGAGATGTGAAAAACTTGCTTTCTAGTGGATTGGTGTAGTCAACATATGACTGGAAATAATGTTAGCTTTCTGCGTTGAAGTCTCTGAAGAAAGGTCTTGCTGTGTATCTTAATGTATAGCATTGTTGTTTTTGTAGAAACAGACAAACACAGCATGATAAAAACATTCTTGTGATGTCTATAGTACAATATAACTCTTGTGCTATGTAACACAAATTAATAAAAATGACTGAATTAAGCCATAACTGTTAGCAGATGGATGCTGTGGTTTAGTCTTACGTAGTCTCTCCTTGTTAATGAACTTCACATGCAGATAAAATGGGAGGGAGATAGGCTTTAATAGGAGAAAATGTTTGCCTTGTCATCTGAAAACACTTATGTTCTCGGGTGAAGCATGCCTGTTCAGCAATACTCCTTTCTTGTGCAGAGTTATAGTGTTTAGAAATTAAACTATTGTTATTCCTGGGTTGACAAGAGTATCTCCCCTTCCTAGAGCTTTAATTCTTATCTTCCCTCTTTATGTAACTAAGGTTGGTCAGGGGCTGTAAACAGCCTTGTTTTAGATTTCCTGGTATTCCTCTATGCCATTGCCATCCTTGCGTGTGATAAGAGCTGCCTGTTGGACCTGAACCAGGGAGTAAATCTCAAGGGAAGTAAGGTTTATTGCCATAGCTGATACTGTGCTTGTGCCTCGCTTTTCAAAAGTATCGTGTGTGCTGTTTACTGAGGGTTTGAAGAGAGTCTCAATGAGATTTGTTTCAGGTTTCAAAGTTTAGGTACAGCAGCATCATCTTCCTGTGACTTGTACCTGTCTGATCAATGAGTATGCTTAAAAAATATTTTGGACATGAAGTGACTGACCTAAGAATTGTTTCTTTCAATGCTTATCTCTTTAAGGCATCTTTTCCAGTGCCATTTTTAATTGTATTTGCAACATAAGAATTTTTCTGTTTTAGCCTAGGGTAGATGCATTTGCCATTGATGTGTTCGAGCTGCCTTTCGGGAAGTGTTTGTCTCTGATTAAATATTTATAGACAGGTTGGAGTGTCAGTAGTGAGATTGGAGAAGACACATTTTGTAAACACAGAATTCATTTTGCCTGGAATGTGAGTGGAATGGTACAGCTCGGATTACACTTGTGCTTCAGGGTAGTGTTGGAATTAAAGCTGGGGCTTTCATAGTTTGTTTTTTATTTTTGTTTTGGTTTTTGTTGTTTACGGAGTTTTCTGCCTCATTTGTGGTCTTCCGAGTTTTGCACTTTCCTATTAGTTGTTACAAGAGATGAAGGGTACTTGATACTTGTGGGCCTGTAGTGAAGAAGCTTTTAGACTTGATGGGAACTTAAAAGACTTAGGAATTTTCTCCCCTTTGTGTTTGCTGAAAGTAGTTGCTGTGCTCAGCAATGCAGTTGATAGGATCCATTTCTAAAGGTAAAACTATATAATATTGGAACACACTTGTTGGGCAGCACTTCTTGAAGTTGCATAAAAACTGGGTGATATGGAGTTATCTTTGGGTGGGAGGAAGGAAGAGGGGGATTTTGAGAACTACATAATTAATTAAAGATTGCTACAGTTACGATGTTTTGGGCTTACAAAATCACAGAGCACTATGCCACATAGTTTGAATATGTAAGTAAGCTAAAATATTTTCTTTAATACATGTGCTGTTCAAACTAATTATATAAAGCTGAAGGGAATTTTTGCCTCTTGATGTAAACTTTACCCTAGTCTTAAACATATGTTCTCACTTATTGTTGATAGCTTCTTTAATACCATAAAAAACTAGAGCAGGTATTGCAAGAATTCAGTAACTTAATCTTAACCCTTTGAAGTTAAATCTTGTGAAATCTGTGTCATGCTGATACTTTTATAAAAACATAATGGAAATAAAACAAAAATCGTTATTAAAACTAAGATCACTAATATAGTTTAGAACCTACTTATGTGACAATAAAGTCTAAGATTCTGAACCCTAGACATTTTTTGGGCCCGAATTAGTAAGTCATGTATTTTCTTTGACAGTGAAACTTTATGAACTGAAAAAGCAAGATTTGTATTAAGGGTTTTGGAAATGTGTCATTGTATAATAATGTTTCTATACTAAGCTGAATAAAGCAGTTTTGTGGTTGACTGTGAACAAGCTCTTTTTTTATGTTACTGCTTAACTATTGCATCAGTAAACTGATTTTCCCTGCTTTTCTTTGCTGTCAAGCAAAGCCATTTTGATCTCCTGTAATCTCAGTACTTTGGCAACTTGTTCTCTGTTAAAATGGTAGAGATGGCATTAGTGGGAAAACAATTACTTGCTTTGTAAGCAGTGCGAATGAGTTATGACTAAGTATATTGATTTGCCTGGCTAACACAAACTCCAGACAGATTTATTTTTTTTTCCATGGCCTTTCCATAAGAGGGTCACATGGTTGGTTGTTATTGCCCTGGATATGGTTGATTTCTACAAACCAAACTGCTTTCCGGGGAAATGGAAAGGTTTTTAAAATTTTTTTTTTTAAATTGATTTTGATCACTGATGTGTGATGTTGAATGGCTTGGGGGAAGGCTTGTCCTTCTCTTAGCTTTTGTTACTTTGCGGAGTTCTTTAACTTCTCTTTGACATGGCTTTACCAATTGCATACACAATAAAAAAGTTACTGACTTTCAAAAATACATGCATTTCTAATCTTTTTACTATCTAGGCAGGAGAAACTGTATGTTTGCTTACACCAAATGCGTTTTTGTTTTTTCTTAACTTTCCTACTGTTTTTTCTTTTCCTTTAGCCCCCAAAAGTGATTTGAATATGCTGTTCAGAGTTCCTTGCTGCATTTAGAACATCGAGTGCTAAATCTGTAAAACCCACAAACTGAAGTCATAGTAATGAGATTATGAGACACTGACATGACTTCTTACTTTTGAGTTCCAACAATAATTAACAGAACTCTCTCTTGTCTTCCCTACCTCTCAGCATTGCCCTCTCTAGTTCAGGGAAAGGTCTGGTGGTCAGTGACCTAGTGTCAGAGGTTTTAAGTTAAAATTTAGTGAACTGGTAATTATGGGTCTGAATGATATCCCCAAATGATTGTAGTGCTTTACTCATCAAGACTTATTACCAGCTCTTTTGTCAACCTTGTTAAGATGATGATCTATGGTGTCTTGTTTGTCTTTACTGAAAATTTGTGTTATTATTTGTGTTAAGAGTTTCCCCTATTGTATTGCATCTCTAAGCAGAATGACTGGGACAGAGTAGAAAACAGAAATATAGCAAGTGAAAAGTTTGAATAAAATAAATTCTTTGGTAGTTCTTAATCAGGCATAGTGATCTCTTACGTGAGCTGCTTCTGGGTAGTCTTCCATGGTTTTCTATGTAGTTTAATAAATCATGGGCCAAAACAAGCACTCATGGTTGTTGCATGGATAAAGGCAGGCGGGGATGGTGGGAACCAATCCAGCACTTCTTTTCCACTGCTTAAATTCTTTTTTCTCACAGTTACCTTCTTTCAGTGAATTTAGACATTTATGAACTAGCTTCCTGAGAGACTGTCTATAATTGACAGTATCAAGTAGTTTTAGGTGTGGATGTGGCTGCTGTGTGCAGCAGCTGTGCTCATTCTGTGGGTAATGCTCTAGATTAGCGTGACAGCACATGTTGGGAAATACAAATCAGAACTTCCTAATATAGCGTGCAAGCCCAGTAATGTGGTCTTACTTCCTCCTTATGTGTTCCTGGTAGGAGACCAGGCAGTTTGTGAAGACAGAAGGAAACTACTTGCTTAGGTTGGCTTTACAGTTAGCAAGTTGCATGAGCTCAATGCATGGTCAGATGTGCACCAGCATGGTTGGTACAACTCAACCAGGACTGGAGGCAAGAGATTTAACACTAATGAGGTGTTGAGTGGTCAGTTGGATCTTTTAGGTAAGGCTTTGTTTTCCCAGTTTATCGAACTGGACTGTTGTCAATTTGAGTGTGAGATGCTGATGACTGTTTATTAAATTGGGGTGCAGACAATTATTAAAAGACCCGAGTGGTGAAAATATTCTAAGAAATCAGTTGGTTGCAACCTTTTTGGAAAAGGTTTGAATGAACCTTTATTCCAGAAAAGCATTTAAAAATTTTGGGGTTGTACTTTAAAATATGTGTTTCTTTCCACAAATTGATTAAGAGCACATATTAATTGAGAGTTCTGACACTGAGACAAAGTTAAGCAATTTTAGAATAAGGGTTGAATGGTCAATAGGGTAAAATAATGGAAGTGCATGATACAAAGGGATTACACTGTACAATCAGCTGTTTACATTGGTATGTTTCTGTACCTAAAGAGGTTTTTCTATAGGTCTAGCTCTTCCTCGATCTGTTCAGGCACATTTGATACAATTTTATGCTTACTGTAATTAAGACAATTTACTTATAGAAGAGTTTACGGTGAGAAGAAGAATAAGGACTTGGCCTGCTAGTGAGTGAGGAAACAACATGATGCTTAAAAAACTGTATGTTCAGTACATCTGTTGCTTCAGCTATATCTTTATTGCAGGTTAAGGTGTCATTATACCTGATGCCAGAAACAGAAATATAGGAACTTTTCTTAGATAAGAAAGATGATGAACACTTACAAAAATCCTAATTTGAAAAGCAAGTGAAATTTTAACAAGGGATGGTTTGGTTCACCTCGTTCCTGGTTGCCAAACCAGTATCAGCTTCCATGTAGACAGATAAAGTTATTTAAATAGGGACAGAAGCCAAGCCCAGTACCTGTATCTAAATGGGACAAGTGGAAAAAAAACACTGGAGATCTGGGGTCCACTTGCAGAAACATTGCAACAGATATGAACTATGTGATAAGCTTTTCAAGTAGTAAGTACAAAGGCGATAAACATAAATGTGGATTTTCTCAAACCAAAATTCATAACCACTCAAATCTCCTTTCATGGCATGGTATCCAGTCCTGTTTTGGAGCAACAAATATGTTCTTAGTTGCATTAGTTATTCTAATGGCTTTTTCTGTATGATAAGCAAGGATGTTTCTCTAAATACCATAAAGTTGGTGAAAAACCTTAAATAGTTTCATTGATCACTGTCAGACCAGAGGATGTCTAGACTGAATGATCTCTGTAGGGTTCTGTCACTAATTTTGACTTAAGTGAAACGTTAAGGCTATGCAGTATTAGCAGCAGATGGTATCAAGCTGGGAATTGCTGCCAGAGCATTGGAAAACGTGGTTAGGGTTCAGAATGACTTCAAGGAAATGGAGAAGCAGGCTGGGAGGGGACTAAACCATGCCTTTTGGATAAGGACAAGACTCAAGATCCTCCATTTATTTATCATCTCAGTACAAGAAGACTGTGGGTGAGTAGAGTTTGGTGCAAAGTATCTGGGAACAGTGCAGTTAAGAAGGCAGATGGGATTCTGTTAACATAGATGTAACAAACAACTCAGATGTGCTGTGATATGTAAGCAAGGTAAATTTCCATATATTGTGTGACAGTCCTTCGTCCTAGCCTCAGGCATTTCACCCTAGGAAAAGTAAAGAATAGTCTTGAAAATGTAAATATTTTGTTCATAGAAAGATTTTAGAGTTGTTTTCCTTAAAGAACAGAAGACTACAGAGAGTAGAAAGAGTTGTCTTCAGCACGGACAAGCAAGGACAGCATTTTTCAGTCTCCTCACTGACAACAGAACCACTGACAATATGCTTAAACTGCAACAAAGATGGTGTAAATGGGCACTAGAAAAAGACTGTGACCCACTGGAGCAGATTGCTTGGAAGAACTATAGTATTTCCATTTTTAGAGCACCTCATAAGGCACAGATTAACTATGTCTAGACTGTGTTTTTCTCCCCCAGCCCTGAGAGGCAGGATTAGCTGATTTATTGAGCTCCTTTCTAACCATTAGAGTATTACAAAATCCTAGAAGGCTTTCTAGAAAGCAGGGGCATTCGAATCAAAAAGGTATCAAAGTGGTTAATAGCATTAGGCCCATGTTAACCACCTTCTCATTTCGTGCTAATGGGTGTTGGTATCAAAATTGCACATCTGTACTCCCTCATTTCCACTCCCTGCTCTTCAAAGAGAAGTAATATTGCATTGGGGGAGAGGGGGAAATACTTTTATAAACCTTCTGGCTCACTTCCATTTCATGTCTGTAAATATCTTTCAGTTGATATGGTGAGTGTATACTGATGGCTACAAACTTCAGAATCATCTATCTTTCCCAGCTTTATATAAAATTGCTTTGGGGATGAGGGAGAAATTAGACTCCTCAAACCCCATGGTAAGTTTGATATCAGATTCTGAGATTTCAGACTGCTTTGCTCATTACTCTCAGTTAGAATTGAGAAGTAAACCATTCCCTCATTAGCAGATATCAGACTTTATCTTGCATGCCTTTTTTTCTAAACCTGGCAATTAAAGTGCATGAATAAGAGACAGTGTACTCTGGTAGCAGAAACTTGGGCCTTGGAGACAGAACTGTCAGCATCTTAATCTTAGACATGTTGTTGAATTATGATTTGCTGAAGGGCATGTTTAATTCCTGGCCCTGTTTTCCACACAGAATGTAATGCTGTAAGAATTATTTTTTGTCCATAGCTGCAGAGATGAAAACTCTCAGACATGTCTTTCCACATTAAAAGTTACAATTTAAGCCCAAGGTTTTCATTCAT
>JAWWEW010000112.1:17842768-17863506 GCA_035583185.1 Anabacerthia variegaticeps | reverse complement strand
TAGCTGCAGAGATGAAAACTCTCAGACATGTCTTTCCACATTAAAAGTTACAATTTAAGCCCAAGGTTTTCATTCATGGATTTTTAAGTTGTGTTTGATTTGTACTGATACAGTATCTTCAGGATAAAGAACAATCATTTAAATTTTGGTAGGTTAAAAATACCTATGACTATGGTATTTTCCCTAGTCTTTTTATATGGAAAAGGCAAACACCTGTTCTCCTTTGCTTTATTCTTCCCCACCGCTATTGAAGATAGCTCCTTTCTCGAGGACTTCAGATGTATGGTGTACTTGTTTGACTTTGCGATTTATAAGGGAACAGAAAGCTTGCAGAATTTAGATTTTGTTGGAATCCCAGTTCTTTTTTAAGTGAGGAGGCTGCATCAGTATAAACTGGTTTGAGTTGTAGCATTGTTATAGCAGTGCAGCTAGCCTAAAGATTTAGTTTTTAATTTAAGTTCCTTAAGAGGCTGAGGATGATGCTCATGTGATGTCATTCTGGTTTGACAAACCAGCAGTGTTGAAGAGTGAGAGAGTGTGTGGGGTCTTTGAGGCAATGAAATAACTATGTTAAAACTGGTAGCACCAGGATGAAATCCCTGCAGGCTTCTTTCTGCAGGTGCTGTTTTAAGCTAGGCCTCCACAGATGTTTGCATTTAAATTTATTATTAGTGTCACCCTACAGGGTTTATAGTTCATTCAGTGAATTCTTTGTAAAAGAACTGGCATCATTTTTTAAAAGGTTATGTTGAATTCCTGTTTCCACAGCACAAGTTGCCGTGGATATGTCAGGTTCTTAATGTTTGTTTACAGAGGAATGAGGTAGAGAAGGTTCATGCTAGCAATTTTCAAATGAATGTTCTCTTTCAAATGATGCTGTTCTCATTGGAAGTTAACTGGCTGGTGAATGTAAATTCTACTGTCTGCTTTGAGAATGGATTAAATCCACTTTGAAATGAGTGACTGCAGAGATGTTCATGTGTATATCTTTACTTTGCACTAGCTTGTCAGGTGTTCAGGTTTCTTTATTCCCTCTGCATTAAAATTACCCTGCTGATTTTGTGTGCCCTGAGTAGAGTGTCAGAGTTCTGTCAGTCAGCATTTAAATAAAGAGGGCATGTGCCCAGAACTGAGGAGTGCAGCATTTCCACTCTAAAACTTGCTGTATCTCATGCACCTGCATGAGGCGAGGAAAGATCCTGGATGTGCCATGATTGGGGAAAAGAGGATTGCGATTTTTCTTCTGGCTAAGAACTGACACAACAAGGAAATAAAATAAAACTCCTGCATGCATAGATCAAATGCCCAGGAGAGACTACTTACATAATGCAACACTTCAAATATGTTTCTGGTCAGTTCTCTGCCTTCCAAATCCTCTGTTTTGCTCCTTCCTAACTGCATATTTACTTTTCTCCCCTTCCAAGATAAAGATCACAAAGATAAATGTGTTTATGTAACCTCTGAAATCTCAATTCAGAAATACAGACTGCTGACTTTCAAGCCCATGCAAACTCCCTGCTCAGCACACCAGGCTCTCCTGTTAAGTAACCACTAGAAAAAGTATACAATTAAAACAGAAGTCAAACATTAACTTTCTCCTTTCCCGGGGCATATGGGCAGAGGCATGGGCAGGCATGTTGGAAAGCTGAAGAAAATGAACCCTGTCTTTGTCATAGTGAAGGTACAAGTAGACTAAGTGCTGCTCTTTTCTCATTGTAAGGACTGTGCAGTCCTTAAGGACAAGATAAACAACTGATGCAGGACATATTGATAGGTCTTTTTTGTCAAATAAACCGAAAAAGAAGCCAAGAGACAACATAGTGGACAAGAATGAAAAGGTGAACGTCCTTTTGTGGAAAATGAAAGATAAGGAAGAAACACCTATTAAAGAAGCAGCCCTGTTAAAGAGAGATGACTGCTTTTGGTGGGGCAAAAGAAACAATTAGCAGCAGTTTTTTTGATGAAATTGAGCCTTTTGTACATGCTGTGTTAAACTTAATTGTGAAACTCCACAGCCACAATGAGTCTCTCCCCTTCTACTTCATAATCAAAGGCAGAGTTCTTGGGCTGGGGAGAAGCCTGGGCATGATCAGTCTGTGCCAGTCAGGTCCCATACAAGCCCTACTTGTCAACCTTTTAAGGTTATCTCACATGTAAAGTTTCGTAAAGGTGTTTTGACAGAAGTGTGTGAGTCTTATACCTTGTGTGTTCCGAAAATCTGAAATGTGTCTACAAAGAAGTGTCATGTGTATTTTAAAATGTATAAATTAAATACCCTCAGTGTGCTAATTTTAGTGCAACACCTCTGAGCTGAGTTTCCAAATGAAGGTAACAAGATGTTCTATGGGTTTAGTATCCATAGCAATTGCCAGAGGTGTCTTTGTGAAGTGATAGGTACAGAGATAGCTGTGTTATGAGCTGTGCGTGTGTAATAGAAGAGCTCTTTCATTGCTTTTATAGCTGTAGCACAGATCTTGAGTGATTCATGCAAGCTAAATCCCACTTAGCAGCCACCACCACCATTAAAGATCGTCATTTTCCATTCAGAAATAGAAACCTGGAGTCTGAACTTTCTGCACCTCTTTGGAGATACAGCTTGGTTGGGTCCTTTGTAGCTAAACATATGGTGAGGAGTGTGTGTCGGGGAGCTGACACTACCAGCCATCAAGATCCTAAATATTCATGGACCAAACTCTGTTAAATGTTTTCAGATTAACCCTTATTGTACAGTGAGGAGATGTCTCAGATGCAGAATGTCAGAGGGAAAAAAAGATACTCAGGATTTTGTTTTCTTGTTCCAAAAGGCGTGACTGCTCCTATGAGTGTGTTGATGTGAAGGAAGCTGAGCAGTCACCTTGTTCTTATACTTTCCCCCATATTATTCTTTTGGAACAGCTCATGTGGTATACGGTACATTTTGAACTAAATAGCCAATTAGATGAGTCATTCAAGTGAGAATGCTCATCTGTGGAAAATGTTAGGTTCTGTTTTGCTGGAGAAGACTTAATATTTATCTTCTTTTTCCTCACAGTTTTTCACGTAAGATTCCCTGTCTCATTCAAGAAATTGAAACTTGTTCTGTGAGCCATAAAAATCAATCTTGATATTCTGAATTTATGAGACTTAATTTGTAATTATTGTTGTTTCTCCATAATCTACCTTCGATGTAATCATTTTCCATCAAGACAGGTATAATTTTGCATTACTGTTTAAAAGGTTCACATTTGAGAAGTTTGTCCCAAACCATAGGTTAGGTTTAAACCTTAAAGTTCCCCTTGTACGCAGATGGGATATGGGAGTTTCCTAAGGCTTTGTGATTTGCACTTCTATGTTGCTTTGTGCAAACAGTACTTGATACCAGGATCTTCTTTCCAACTGTGTTTTTGCAGAGATTTGTTACTCTTTATTGGATCCACATGCTCTTTATTAATCTTCTGTGGTGAATGCCTGAGAGAAATTGTGATAGATAGGTGTACTGAGTTTAATAAATGAAGGCGTTGTTGTATCTGTTTGAAATTTCTGGAGAGGACCTCTTTGCTGGCTAGAGCTGTGTATGTGACTGTTCAGTAAGGCTGCCAGGGTTTGAGAAAATGCATACTGAGAAATGGTATTTTTATAGTTTCTTGAAAGGCGTGGTTGAATTCATACTGCTCTTATCCACATAAGAGAAATAACTATATAAACAGTATGTCTTGTTTCTGTCTCAAAGTAGTGAGGAGCAGGTGTGTGGATTTGCAAAGTTAAAGGAAAAAGAAATTATTCTTACGATATGTTTTCATTCTCATTTAAATAGCTGAACTATTTAATCTTCTTGCCTGTTGCTTTTAGTGATAATTTAGCTGAAACTTTGAGAATGGATTCTTTGCTTCTAATGCTCGTGATGTGATAAAGTCCTGACCAGGGCAGAGACCTAAGGCCTTGCCTGCCTTTTATGTTGTGTTGTGGTTTTTTGTGAAAGCTAAGTGTATTAGCTTTAGGTGTTATTCCTTTCGTCTCCTGTTGAGACTAACAGAAAAACATTTATCAGCTATTTAATGCTAGAATTCTGTGTTCTAATGTCTGTGAAAGAACTTCTTAAAGAGTTACTGTAAGCATGTGATTTTTTTTTTTTTGTGAAACTCTGCTATGCTAAAAAAAAAAAAGCCTTTTTACACAGGGAGAGTTCTACATACTTTTGAAAGCATGGAAAGAATGTCAGTGTTCATAAGTAAACTGTACTTTCAAGTAGAATAGCAATGCGCTTAAAATCGGTGCTATAAAGCCTGCTTACTGGGTGATCAGTGATCTATAGCCTTTAATTTGTTGCTGTATACCAGCTTTTGCATATTTAGGGAATAAAAGCTTGATAATTTGAGATTCATTAATTTAAAATTTCTTTTTGGGTTGGCAGTTATGCTCTTGGTGTCACCTCTCAAGCAGGATTTTCGTTCTGTGTTTCTGGCTAAGTAGCGTGACTGCGCGTGTTGGGGATGTGTACTTGGAAGTCTCTGCTAGGGATTTTTTGATTCTGTAAAACTCTGGAAGTGCACAAACTGCTTGCTCACTTGCCTGTCCTAGAAACAGGAACACAGACATCAGCATTCCCGACAGAAACCATGAACTTTGGTGTTATAATGGTGTTGAAAGGAGTCCATGTAGTTCAAATGTACATTATTAAAGTATTGTATGTGTTATAATGGCTCATATTTAGCAAAAGACCATAGCTTGCCTCAGTCCTACCAAGCTGCTGTTAAACTTTTATTTGTTTTCCCTGATATTTTAAACTTTTTAGCAGCTGTCATTAATGGTGTGGTTGAACAGTTTGAGTACTAGTTGGAAACAGGTGGTGCATGCTCCAAATATCTTGAGATGCAAATGATGGTCAACAGTGTTGTTTCTGAAAATATAGATATTTGCGTCAGCCTACGTTGGTTTTGTTTTAGCAGAACTTTGATATTCTTTGCTGTGGAGGAGTATGTACAAAGCGTTCAAAAATGGAATTTAGGGATAAAATGTTGCTGAAACATCAGTTCATTATAGATGGCTGAGGCTGTACAAGACCAGCATAGAATTTGCTGACTTAATTGTAGAGGGTATGGATTAAACCAGCCGCAGAATGTCATAACTCTGCTGAAAGACAGCTTTGTATGAAGCATTTCATTTAGCATGCCACGTTTCCCATCCAGAATATTCCCATGTTCGCTGAATGTGGCATGTGCACAACTGAGAGACACACTTGCACAACACAGTGATATCTTTTACAAGCAGACACTTAGGGAAGGTTTAAACTTCAGGCAGGATCTGTTATTTTGTACCTTGTTTGGATAGTGGAAACATAATTTGCAATAGCTTATATCCTGTAGAATAGCTTTAGTTTTGTGTCTTAAATCTGTTTGCAAATTGAGCCTTTTAAACTTGCAGCTAAAAGTGCATAGCTTTGGGTGCACTGTAATTGAAGACTTTAGAGAAGAAGAATAAAATTGAGGCAGTTAATTGGGCCTCCTTAATTGAGTCTGTGGCTGAAACACTTATTAAATCTTTTAAAAATATTATCCGTATCTTTGTACAACGTTGTTCTGCTAATCTGTTCAGTCAAGTAAATGAGGGTTGATTCAGACCTTTCTTTCAAGCGAAGTCCCTAGACCATTAAGCTGGCTAAAATAAATGTAGACATTTGGTTTTCATTAGTGTTGTAACTGAAACAAAAACATTTTAATGACTGATCCCAGAGTGTTTTGAAGTTTGTGCAACTTTGCTAGGAAGGTATTTAAACTGTAGTATCAGTTGCAAGTTGGCAATAAGACAGATTTTCAAAGCTGTTTCAAAGCAAGATCTTGGGTTTCCAGAATGTTATGAAACAGGAAGACTTTGAGAGGAGAGAAGCAGTGGAAGGTAGTTACAATAAAATTTGCACTGGTGAAATGGAATTGGCTGCGAAAAGGAGACAGTGACAATCTTCGTGCTGTACTATGTTTGCTGCTTTGTTAAAGAGCTGTTCCAGTTATTTGAGAAGAAACACAATTTTGAGCTTTAATACTTCCATGACTAAGAATTAACTACCCAAGAAATCGTTGTGCCTTTTACATGGTTTTCAGTACCTTAAGCTTGCACTTCTAAGAACTTGTATGTTCCTTACAAGATCTAATTTAAAAAATACATTTGGGGAAGATAACTAAGTAGGTCTTGAGAGATTATGGCAGTGAAATCTGATAATAATTAGTGGTGGACTTGGTCTTTGACAAATAAAATAATCTGCAGTTTTACATTCATGGGAGAAGCTGGAGATTGTTGCTGTAAGGTGAAGATTCCTTATTCTGAATCATGCTGTAGTCACAATAATGCCTCGTGGAAAACTTGCTGAAGTTGTTGAAACAGTTGGGTGATCAGGGGTCAGTTGGGAAGCCAGGGACTGGAAGTCAAGAGCTTCACCATGTCCAGACTGCATTCTTGTGGTTGCTGCTTGGCCTGGGTACTCAGCATCCCAGTGGTGGTGTTTACCAGAGTAATCTTTGGTCTTGTTGGTTTTTTTTGGTTTGGTTTTTTTTTTTTTTTGTCTTGATGGGAGATTTGGGTTTAAGTGGCAATTAAAAAAAGACCAGTTTACTTAATTTAGGCTATAGAAATGCACAGTTATTTGAGCTAGGGAAAACCAGCGCTTCTAGCAAAAAAAACCCAAAACCTGCTCAGATGGAACTACTAAACTGTCTGTCTGGACATGTTTTGATGGGCTCATCTGCACAGTTATAACCTTAGTGAAGTGATTTAGCTGCAGTTGACAAAAACCAAGTGTTCCTACAAAAATCCCTCTGTCATAAGCAGGAAGCAGTGATCTGAGAGTTGCTGAAGGTCTGTGTAGCTTCTGAGAGTTTCATCCCAGTTTTGTGAGTGATGTGTTTATACTTGATTTTATATATTCAACTTTTAGGAAAAATGTTCTTATGTAGAATGCTTATAGCCAAGCTGAACTGAAGTAAATTGTTGTATCTCTTGCAAATATTATGTTGCTGCTTATCTGTTCTGTTATTTCAATTTGCGGTATCTCATGTACAATATATACTCTTTTCACTGACTTTCTAAGGATTCTGTAACTTTCTTTAAAATTCGAACAGAAGTATAAAATTCTGCAATATTAATTTTGCCTGAAGTAGTAAATTGTTCCCTGTCTTTTTAGGAGATGGTTTTCAGTGCATGCCATGAAAATTTTATCTGAATGCTTGAATTAAAAAAGTTTTTACGAATGTCAAACAATGAAAAGTTGCTGCCTTTTTGGGAAGGGTTTGAAAAGCAGTTTGCCTTTCCTTTTTTCCCATGTTCTGTCTCTGGAGTATTTATTTTGTTGCTTCATTATTGGGATGTTCTAGCTGAATTGTTTAATCTACTAAAGCTTATGGGGAATGGCTGCAATTCTGAGACTGAATTAAAAGAATGGCTTATTTCTCACATGTGTGCAGGTGCTGAAAATGTTGTGTTGTTAGACCTTCATGTTCTGCAAAGAGAATGGAACATATGTAGATGCATGTTTTCTTTGGTACATTTAGCTACAGGTTAGAAATGCATTCACATTTATTTAAACCTTTTTTACTAGGCTGCGTAATAGTTACCTGACCGCAAGATTATAATAGGGATAAACATTTTTGCTATCTCCTATGGTTAAACTGAAGATACCTTCCCTCAGCTGAAGATTTTTGGTAGTACTAGTTGAGTGTAATTGAGTACATAAGAAGAAACAGTTTGTCATGACTCATTTTAAGGAAGAACTTCATTTTGTGATCATGAAATGCTAGAAACTCATATATAATTATACTGTGCTTTGAAACTGCTTCAGTCAGATTTCCTTTTTTTTCTATAGTCTCCCATTCTAGTAGACATTAGAAATTTTTTAAAAATACTATTTTTGTCTAATTTTGGAAATTAATTTCTTGAGAGTATTTAGTTAAGACATTACTGACTGATAGCACTGTAATCTTGATACTGAATGCTAAATGTTAACTTAGTGCTAGTACTCCATCATCATCATCATGGCTAGGCTTCTCGAACGAAGATTAGCAGTGCTAGTACTAACATGAAAAGAAACATCTGATCTGGCCTAGGACATGAAAAAGCTTATTAGGAAGGGCAGAGTTGTACCAATTTATTCACTACCTTTTTTAATATTCTGGTAGTGTGACTAAAGGTGAGATAGAAACAGCAGAGGACTGAATAGAGTCAGAAGACTGAAAGAAGCCAGGTCCTTATTTGTACAAGGTCTATCAGAATGCTGAGTGTATATAGGAGGAATGATGCTTTTGCAAGCATAGGGAAACAGAATAAGCAAGAAGAAAGAGTGCACCATTATTAAGCTGGAGAAAAGGCAAGTTGAGGAAAAATGTGCAGAAAGTGCTGTGGTAGGTAGTTGGAAGAATCTGTTTGCTGGGACAGTCTTGGTCTAATTGTTTACGAGAGAGCTCATCATGGCTAAGTTCAAATGGTTAAGGACTAGTCAATGCCAGTCACCCAGGCACCCTCTAGAATAAATGGGGAGAGACTTGCACCTTTACAAGGTCATTTTCCAAGACAGTGTTAAGACAAATGTTTTAGCAAGCAGCTAATGGCTTCCAGTTCTGGGGGTGAAGTTGCACATGGCAGCCAAGCCAGTGCAGTGGCCTTGTCTCTGCACCAGCTCTGGCACGTGTCATGTCCACCTTTGAGTCAGCTTGGCTTGCCAGGAAGTGGGGAATAGAATCTAGTATGAGGGGCTCTGGAGAAGAATGGTTTTACATGATCTCTGCCAATAGAAGCAGCTCAGTTCAGGGGCTGGAGAACACCAGGGCTGGTGGGGCAGGAATGGGGCTGGAACCCTATCATAAGGAATCTTGCTACCTCAGAGAGTATCAAGTTATTTGTTACAGTTTGAGCCAGAGGCATGAAAAGCTTAACATCTTACACAGCAGGTATTTACCTCTCTTCTACTAGTCTGTTGGCATTAATAGTATGACCAACTAAAAGTTCTTGTCCATAAAAGTTCATAGTGCACTAAACCTTGCTGTATTCCATGATTTAACATCATGTGGCAGTGAATTCTAAAGGCTAATTGATTTCAAAGACATTAAGGTGCCAAATTTAGATCTTTATTGAATGTTCTCTTGTTCAGGAACAGACAACTTGCTTTGCTTCTGTTGTATTTCTCCCCACTGTTAGGCTGCAACTGGGAACAATATTCTGTCTAATGAGACTCCTGAGCATGGGGCTCCAGTAAGAGCAACAACATCTGTCTGTAATAAGACTTTGCTCTTTCTCCTGCTTTGTTATTTCCATGTTCCAAATGCTTGGTGGCTTCATCCAGCTGAATCTTGTTCAAAGCACAGGAGGTGCAGGGAGGAAAATAAAGGCGCTCTGTGCAGACGCATGAGAAGCAGGCAGCTGGGGGGAACACAATGTAAGGTGGGAGTGTAACATGCAAGTCTCATGAATGTGTGAGACTCTGTAAGTCTTTGAGGCAATGAAGACAGAATTTCCCGGTTCTGGCTAACTTCTCTGTGCAGTTACTCTCCATGTAATTTTCAGTATAGTGCACTCCTTTTCTTTGCAAGGGGAATAACTTCTGTCACTTCAGTGTCTTTTGGTATAGGTGGGCAGCTATTCCCTCACCTTCTGGGAAAGTATTACAGTCAGGATGATAAGAGTGTAGTTATACTAGGGAAAGTTAGGATGGAGGTTAGATGGAAGTTCTGTGTTTGGGAATTGATTTCTTGATGCTGGTAGAGGATAAGAAAAGCAGGGATTTAGGGAGAAATTCTGCAGCACTGACAAGAACTTTACTTTTGAAAGAAGGACCTGAGGAATCAATTGAGAACAATGAAGAGGTCTTGGATGGCAGTTGCATTAAAGGTAAATTTTACTAGTACAGCAATTGACTCTCAAGGCAAGAGCTGATCAAATGAGCCTTTACTGTCTCTAAAGAACTGGAAGCAGAAAAGTTGAATGTATCAGATTTAAAAAGCAGTTATCAAAATGAGTATTCTTTTTACTGAATCCTTTTATTGTTTTCATTGTTTTAATTATTGTCATATCTGATTTGACTCTGTTACAAAGCAGGTAGAACAATTAAAGGATTTAAAATATAGTGCAAACATAAGTGCACCCTAATGGATGTCCTTGGGTAGGATGGAAGTTGGGCACCAGCTGTGGAGGGCGAGGTCCTGCAGTAGGGGAGGGTGTGCCATTAAGATTACATCAGTGCTTAGCTTAAACATTGATCTTGTCTGTGGAAGCAAAACAATTTTTCTGTGATTCATGGATTTGCTGATTTGGTTGGGTTTTTTCCTCCTGTTTGCTTCATTGCTTGGATAAGTGATGAAGTCTGGAGGTGACTAAGAACACTTGCTTGAAATTTTCACTTGATGAAAGGAAAAGTACAGCTGTCTGGGTGAACATACTGGCCCAGTTTCTCTACAGAAATGGAAAACGTATGGGGTTTTTAGGTGATAGAACATGGAGCGAAACTTGCGAATTAAGAGTTGCATGTGTATACTTTCCTGTTCCCATGTTCACATTACCTCAGCAACATCTCTAAAGGGACAGTGGCTGAATAGCACACTAGAGATACTTACCTTCTAAATTTCTGAGCAGTACTACACAACAGTACCTAAAGATTAGAGGTATACTGTGTGTTCTTCGTGTAAGCCATGGCAGCTTTCATCATTTCATTGCAAACTAATTCTGTGACAGGGAAAGCAATGTCCAGCACTAACTGCTTCTACAAAGCAAATAAAAAATTGCAGTTCTTGGACTATAAGAGGCATAGAAAGTTTCACCATATTGTTGCAGAATTGATGTGGAGATAGGGCCTCTGCCATATCTGAAACTTACCTGGAAATGTATCATGGACTCCAAATGTGAAACTTTATTCTAACAGTAAAGAAACCACCTTTCATAGTTATGAACTTATGGCTCAAATAACTTCCAGGGAAAACGTTCCCTACAGAGTTGTCCATCTTGTGGCAGTCTGATTTTTCTCTGAAGAATCAGATATATTTTTGAGGCTTGAGAAATTGTTATCTTATGGATTGATTCAGCACAATAATTCCTATATTTCAATCACAGAAATGTAAATATCTGAAGTTTTATGGACAGCAGTGTGTAGCATTATAGCTACTTTCTACAAGAGAAATTATTTCACGAGCTGCAGAAAGCAGTAATGCCTTTTCTAATCCATAAATGCATATGCTTCAGTACCATTGCTAATGGTTTCTCATAACTTGGTAAATATTGGAGAGAATAGTGTAATTTCTGTACTGATTTACATGTAATTTCTCCTACTATGTGAAACTAACTTGCCTCTAAAATCCTCAAGAAAAGGGACTTCTGGCTCACTTTGATCCGGCAAGAGAATCTTAGTTATCTTTTTCTTATTGAACATTCACTTTCAATGGTCCACTACTGCCACTGATGACACTAAAGATTCCAGAAGCAAAATTTTAGCATGATTAACCTAAGACATTAAGCAGAGATTACTTTAGAATTTCTTAAGCATTCCTGGTTCAGGGAAAGTAGAGCAAATCAGCAGACTGTGAAATAGCAATCGGTCTGCCTTGAAGTTTTAAGCTGGGAGTGGGAGTGCTGGAATGCCAGATTTCTGCCTCCTCCCCGACTTCTACTTTTTGAGACTTTGTACTGCACTTTTTCAACAAAAGGTCATGAGCAGGAATATAGCCCTCTGCTGTTCCTGAGTGCTCAAAGTCTTCTACAAGGGGAGAGTGAGTGGAGTGATAAACTGCTTTCTCTCTTTCCATTACCTCATCCTTTCACCTCCTTGTTTTTTCAGTATAAGCCAGCGTTGCAGACACTACTTTTTTCCCTCCTCTTAACAGTGACCTGATGGGCAAATTGCATGTTTTAGTGGCTTGGTGCAAGAAACCTAATTTTTCGGTTGTGCTGTACTGTGAAATGAAAGTGTGTACTTACTGTGTTTCTGCTTAGCTTAGCAATTGCAAGAGAAAATGGTATTTGTATTAGACTTCATTTCTCAAAGCTGGATGAGTATCTTTTCATAGCTTGTTTCATGAGATCGGGAGGGAATGATGGACCACCTCACTACTTGCATTTACTTTCTACCCCATACAGCTCTACTGCCATTCATAAGAGCATGTCCTGCCTGGGGAATGGAGCAGTTTCTCAAATACATTTTGGCTCTCTGAGTTATTTAGTGGCAACAGCTGCTTCCATCTGTGTACACGTGCAGGAAGAGATGTTCAACTGAGCAGGCGGCTGGGCTTTTTGTTGTGGTGTGCATAATGCTCACACATATGGTCTCAGTTTGCAAATCTGCAGAATATGGCATATTTTTTCTGAAGCTCATTGAGAAAAATACGACTGAAAAGGAGCGTATATGTTTGTGTTTTAAAAACAAACAACTCCCAAACCCCAGCCTGAATCCTGTGATGGTAATTTGAAGGCATGACCTATTTGGTCATCTGACATTACTTTCTGATGTAAAAGACAGGTATATTATTTTTCTTTGTGTATTCCATCCTACGAGTGAAATATTGCTTTCTGTCTAGGTCTCCAGGGAGAGAGCCAGGGCTTTTGGCCTGTACTCCCATTTCTGACAATGCACCTAGAATCTATTTACAACTGGCTGACAATCTCAAGCAAAGTTTCAGTTCACTGGATCTGTGCACCTCAGTCCATAAAACGTATTCTCAATGAAAATATATCTGTTTGGACATTGGGATTTCAGTCATTATAAATTGAAAATTGCAGATTTATTTATAAAAAAATCTCCCTGAAAACAGCAAACTCTAAAGTAGAAATTCTATTTTAGGAATAAAACCAAGTGAATTTTCCCTTTTTCTTCTAAAAAAAAAAAAAATAAAAATCTGGATGTTATATAACATATGCAACTCTTTTTTGCCAAAGTCGTGGCCAGCTGCCCTACTGCTTGTGTTATTAAAGCCCAGCAGCCAATTATTTTCTCTGATACTGTGATTAAACACTTGTTTCACTTGTGCTTGCAGACTGAAGAGAAGGAATGGTGTAAGTCCCACTTCTGCACCACACAGGTTAATATATTGACAGTTTATCTTTTGTAAAGAGGAATTGTGGCTTAGAAATCTTTTGAGGGAGTCAGTGAGCGTGAAGGAAGAGTTTATTAGAAACAGTAAGTGTTCAGGGCAATCTAGCCAATATATGGCACAGAACAGTGTTTTCACTTAATTGTCACAAAAGTTTGGAGTTTCAAAGCAGAAAATGAGCAGACAGAAGAAAGAAGCTGAGATATTGGCACACATTATCTATCAACAAAGGTGGTATCATGTGTGACCTGGAGGAGGGACATTAGACATATACTTGTGAGTTAGAACAGGGTAAGTTCGGATGTGAGGCTACCTAAGGTCAGCTGGAGAGAAGACAAACTGGATTTGCAGTACCCTGCAATCTGCACAGAAAGATTAGGATCCATGGTGTAACTAATGTTTAAAACCATCTAATTACTTTAAGGTATTTGGAGCCAACAGCTAAGTTCTGGTGCTTCCAAAGAAACTTTAGTATTTGAGCATAAATAATGTTAACTGAAAAAAAAGAGCAGCAGACCTGCTCAACTGTTCTGTAAGTCTATTCTTAGGCTTCTTGTGGAGGACAGGTTTTTTTTTAAAAAATCCATATTTTATTAAAATATTGTTGGAAGTACTGACTCCCCTTCTGCAATACTGTAACTTCTAGTGATCAGTATAGACATGTCCCACTTTGAAGTGGTCTGTATTTAATTACCTTGTTGAAATTCCAAGCAGAACTCCATTTAGAAATTTACATTGAGATTCCCTTGTGAGGCTGATTAGTTTGGCTGTTTATTTTCAATCCAGGTAAACTACTTTTTAACTCTTCTAAACTTTAAGAAAATTTGGATTTCATGGGGGAAAACCTATATAGAAAGTGTGAAGTGGCATGGTATTCTGATACTGAGAAACTTTGTTCCAATCTCTCACTCCTAAAATATCCTTTGCAGAGATGTGATCTTCACATGAGTACGAATAGTTTGTACTAGTTTATTTTCCACCTCAAATAAAGAATATATAAACATGAGACCATATGCCTGATGTAAATCAGGTGTTAAGAGCATTAGAAATCTGCCATCATTTGCACACGAATATTTACCTTTTGGTTATTTGAATTATGCAGGTTTGATTACATTTTGGGTACTGAGTAAGGTACTTTATATTCATGTAGTAGGCAAGATCAGGATGATACTGGGAGTTTCCTGAACTGATAATTCCTGTAGCTTTCTGCACCCGGTGCAAGCTGCGTCACAGAGACCTTGATTGGAGTATCCTTGAGAGTCTTCTGAACTGGTGGTAATCTCTAAAACTATCTGAAATTACTTCAGGCCATTTTTGAAGACAAGTCTGCTCCTTTCCCATCAATCCTGAGGTTTCTAATGAATAAAGCTTTTTACTGTGAAGAAATGAGTCTTCTACTTAAAAAAAACATAAAAGTAATCTTGGTGGTTTAGTGCAATGGAAACAGGCATTACTATGCCTGGAAATTCTTGACTTATTGAGATTGTCAGTAGTGAAATCAAACCACCTGTTCAATTTACATGAGCAGTGAAAAAGTTGCCTGATAACTTTTTTTTTATTGGATATTGTCTGAAGCTGGCTATCAACTAGCATGTTAGAGATCTCAATTTCTCACTCCTAATATCTAAGCTTTATAGTTATTTTCTGAACCGTTTCACATGCTTATATTTAGTGTTTTAGTATCTTTGTAAATTCCTTGTTTCCAGATTAAGAAGCCATTTAAAATTTTCCTTGTTTTTAATACCAGCTGTATAAATATTTAAATAGCTACTTGTTGACAATTGCTTTGTTTTGCTGGTAATATCTAAACATAAATACAGAGGGTAGATGTTGTCCTCTTCTGCTGTATTGTTTCAGACTTGAAAGAATTCGCTTGAAGATACTGCAGATGAAGTAAGAAATCCATTCCAGAGAAAATGGAAATGCGATGATAATTCCTGATAATTTTGTTGTGTAAAAAGTGCATCTTTGTCTAAAAGTCTCAAGTTAAAAATAGTTCTGATGAGAAGTCATCATACAGAAAATGTAGGACTTAGATTTTAATTATACTAGACAAACTGAAAAGAGGGCTGCTGATGAAGGTTGCATGTGATGGCAGTCTTTGCAGCATGTGAATGTAAACAGTGGTTCAGCAGAGCCCAGATAGCAGATGACAGTGGTGTTTCTTAAAACTGCATGCAATAAGATTTATGACTTAGAATATCACAGACAGTGCATTGAGGCTATTTCTAATGTGAAAAAATTATGCACAGGTTTGCATGTTGAAGTGGTCAATAAGTTTGCCCTGTTAACCCTTCTCGAGGCAGTGAACTTCCACCTACAGCAGCTGAGACACAACCTCACTCCGTATTCCAACTTAACTTTCTGTTCTGGAAACTAAGTGTCTGTCTTTGCATGTATGTCTGTGCTCCCTCTGCCTCACGATGTGCTGGATTTGCTCTGCTTGTAACTTTTTTCAAGTAAAACAGATGTGACTGGCTAAAGAACCTTATTTTTCCTGCTTGCTTGGAATCCATTTTGGATTGCCTGGGATGTAGGAGGGGAAGTCAAATATTGCAAAACATTGTTCTAAGCTGTGACAGTGAATGCCTGATTATCTTAAGTCTCCAAAGAGCGTGCTGATTGAACTAGCAAAATCCTTCCACAAATACTGATTTCTCTCAAACTGATAAAAGACTTAAGTCAACTTCTTACCTGTGACTAACTGCTTCAGGAATTTTTGTCTCATTCTGACTTTTAGGGAGGGAAGTAAGTTTTGAGGGTTTTATTATTGTTACTCCCAGCTCTTATGTTGGCCAGATCCTTGTGCTCCAACGTGATGATGACATACATTCAGTGTTGGCTCTTCTGTAATAGTATTCTGGCTCCCAGACTGATTCACTCTCTTCAGGGCCTTTCATTTTCTTCTCAGAAAGTTTGTCCAAAAGGCCAAAAGAGAGGATTTACTTTAAGATGTGTAGGACTTTCAAATGCACAATTCCAGCAGTACTGGGTGTTTGACTTCACATTTAGGGAAAGTTGAAGTCCTACTTTGCCATGTGTGTTGCCATTTTTATTTGTCTCATCTCTACCTCGTTCAGCTTATTCTTGTGGCCATTTTGAGAGGGCTGCCCTGTGGTGGGCATATCAGTTTTGGTTGTTCTCCTGCTGACCTCCCATCACAAATTCACAGTCAATGTCTGAGCCTCTGGCTGTCAAGCCATGTTTTTGATGCTGTGATATCCACCTTGGTATCTGTTTTGTGGGGGACTTCACTGAACCACGTGCTCAGAATATGAGAGAGTTGTGCACAAACAGTGGTTGGGCTAAAATTCTCAAAGTGCCTAAACATGGTATAGTAAAGACATACCTGTAGCTAAAACCCTACGATTGCTCCCTTGACAAAAGTCTGTGTGTAGCATCCTCCACTTAGTTCCACTGATATGCAGGATTTTTTGTGTGTCAACACAGCAGTGCTCAACTCAGCTACAGTACTCTCATTGTTTGGATGGTTTCTACCTGCCCGAGACCTATTACTTTAAAAAAAATGTTTCAAGAAGGAACACATGATACTTCAAAGTAATGTTCTTTTTGATTATGCGCTGAATAATTAAGATAATTTGCCTTTATTGACAGTAATAATATTGGTATATGAGTTTTGACACTTTTTTCCAGTGGTGAATACGTTCTAGAAAAGGTGTTTTAGAAGCATTTAGTTAAAAACTGCTGAAGATCTATTGGTTTCTTTTTTTTCTAACTTTGCTATTGGAAATACAAAATACATAGGTAGCCAAATTGCATTCCAGCAAGACCTACTAGCAGGAAAGAGGATTTCTGCTCCAGTGCTGCAGTTCATTAAAGAGTTGTAAGCAGAAATGCTGGAAAAGTTTGCTGTAGGCATGTGACGAGAGATTCCTGATAACCTCAAGGCTGCTTCCCAAATGATCTTATTAATTCTGTGAGTAATCCGGGGAAAACCAGTAGGGTTTCTTTGACTTTTGCCCTCCAAGGCTGCAGTTTTTACAGCTCGGAGCAGCTATTAGTAACAATGGCTCTTGAAGTGTAATTTAAAAAACCCCAGGAAGTGTGTTCCTGTTTTTCTTTCTGATGCAGTTACAACTGACAACTCCTCTTCCTTTGGCCCCTAATTCCATGTGCTGCTGTTCCTAGAAACCTGTTTGGAATGTTCTGATGAAGTTTTTCAGTTGCCTGAAGTACATCAAATGTAACACATGAGCCTGGCTTCCAGCAGAGACTTCATTGTGCGTGCAGTCAGCTGTTTCTCGAGAGTCACACTGTTGGCTGGGCAAGGAAGGACAGGATTGCTTTGTGCAGACTCTGGGAAGTTCATGGTTTTCATTCTTCTGTATTGGGAAGGCTGCTGTTAACAGTTGTCAGCTCATCAGTGTTCAAGGTAACTAATCCAGAACCAGAAGGTGGTTATCTTTTCTAGCTTTTAGTGAGGAGCACCGATTAAAATTTAGACTGTAGGAAATGTGGACAGTGTGTACTGCACTGATGGATGCAAGAAAGTGCAATAAGTATTTGCATTTCTTTTTGTGAACACATTCTCTTTTACCTAGCTTGATTTTTTTTTTTCCAATTTCCCTTTCAGAATTGTTTTCGTTATCATTCAAATCTTCTATTGAAGAGTTATTCTCAAAGAGCTATTTCAAATTGTCCTTCTCCTAAAACAGCAGCTTTCAGAGTGGTATCATCCCAACTAGAACTGGGATACGTCTTTCCAGGTGCCTTTTCTCATTCTGTTCCAGGTTGCCTTTGCTCTCCAGAGTTGATATCATATATTCTTGCATTGGAGAGCGTCTTGCATTCCTGGGAGTATCAGGCACTAAACTGTTCTGAAAGGCTTGTATCTGTGGCCTGTTGTCTGCATGTTACTTATTATATATACAGAACTGTTAACTCTCTCTCTCTAAACATTTCCCATTTTAGGACTGTTCCCTACTATGCAAATTAACCTTGGCTGTTCTTTCAAGCTGCTTTTCTAGCTGAAGGTAGAGATGCTTACCTTGCTAGTTAGTGTTAGCAATGTATTTCTTTGCTGTGTATCCACATAACTTCAGTGCTATTACAGGTTTCCAGTTTGGCTAGCTGCCTTATCTCTCTGCTTTTAATTCAGGTTTGATGAAAGCATACTCTTAAACCACATAAATGGGAAAGCACATAATTGGATGGAATAAAGTGTTTTAGAAAGTTTGGTCCAGTCCTCAGTAGTTACTGACACAGGTTACTGGAGTTAGGAAAATGTGAAAAGTTCAGATTTTTTTTCCAACTTTTTAAAATTTTATGGTAATTACTAGTTTTGAAGCCAGCAGGTGTGTTACTTGATGCTCCAAACAAGTAGATCATTTTATTGTGATTAAACTTTTCTTTGACAATCTTTTCCATTTTTTGATAGATCTTAAGCCTAAAGTCACATTATAACCCTGAAAAGTCATGATATTCAATATAGCTGGTTAGCATTATTTCCATTTTTAGCTTAGAAAAGTCACCAAGTCCAGTAATGCTGTTTGGTAGTGTGGGGTTTTTTTCTCCATATAGTTTTGATAAGAAAAACTACCTTCTATAGCTTGCTCATGAACTAGATAAAATGAGAGATCACATTTGATTTTTTTTTCCTTTTTCCACTTATCTGTTAGTGTTTTTCAGAGACTGAAAGATAACAACACTGTTTTAATTTCTGATTTGAGAAATATTTATGTTTCCTATGGCCTGGGCCTGGGATGTATCTCGCAGTTAGGTTTTGTATATATGGCCATTGGTGGCACTTAAGCATGTTCTCTTTTTTGCTTCTCACTTCTAGTTAAAAGACTGTAAGATCAATCTTGTAAAATAGTTTCTTAAATACTGTTAGAAACATATTGGCATATGTGGGAAATATTTCCAAATTGTAGTTAGTAACATACATACAACACCCCTGGCTTACCTGCTTTGTAAACCAGATTGGTGAAGCTTGGAGAGTTTAGGTAGTCAGAGGTGATGGAGCATTGGAAGTGTTTTATGATTATCAGGCATTTTGACTCCTGGGACTCTCAAGTGATCCCAGCTCCCATTGCAGATGAGGTTGGATAATGTGCCTTTATCCCTTCAGTAAGTATGTAGGGCGGGCTTCTGAGTGTTCAGGTATGAGTTTTAAATGGTAGAGATAAAGAATGGCTCTTTTTCTGACGACTTCTAAAGCAGCTTTTATACCTATTTTAAAAAAAGCTCAAGAAAAATAAGTGCCTACCATTTGTGAGTATTCAGCGTTAATTTTTTTAAGTACTGTTTTCAAGGGTTTAAAATTCTAGCACTGGTTTTCAGAATTTTCTAAAGATGGGGTTTCTTTGATAAATAGCTAGTGCTTGTTCGTGCTTGTGCTTGTTCCGTGAGTTTCTGACAGCTTAAAGTAGACTGGCTTGATCTGAAATTGATGAAATGTGACCTATTGTAATCTATCAGCTCAGTATGAATCATTTAGAAAGGGTTTTCTGAAAAAGTTTCTTGAAGTCAGTCTGTAAAGCCAAAATCGTTTTAATGATAAGTTTGAATATCACAGTTTCTTGCTAGTTTCATGAACAAAAGTTCTGATTTCCTCTTCCAACTCTTTCCCTTAGTATGATAAAGAGCTTGGAAAGAATCATACCCAAATTAGAAATCTGTAGACATGCCTCACTAGTGAATGTTGTGGAGACTGGCACTTCAGTGTTGTGTGAGGTGCAAATGCAGTGCAGGTCACTGCAGTGATTAAAAGGTGAAACTGGTTAATGGAGTCTGTAAACCTGTGTGCCCAGAGCAACTTCTTGGTTATATGTTAAAACTGTCCTGCACATCTAAACTTCTTGCAATGATAAGTAGTGTTTATGCAGGTAGGTATTCTGCACAGTGAGATTGCCCACAGGACAGGTGCAGACATTTCCACTCCTCTGTCTAGACTGCTGCTTCTGGAAATTAATCTTCCAAGTTTCTGGTTCTGCTGATTTATAAGACCTTGTATTTAGGAAAATTGAGGAAAAGAGGAGATAAAAATAGAAGCAGGAGATGAGAAGGAAACAAAGATCCGTATCAAGTAAAGAGAAATGATGCTGGAATATAAGGAGAGGCGGTTGTTGATAGACTGGCAGAACTGTGTGAAATCGGTTTGGTACTAATAGCCATACCTTTAGAAGTATTTTTGTCCTCTTTGTTTAAAAATTTTGACTTGTTCATAATTATTTTGCTGCCCTAGCCTGAAAAGCAGATTTTGACAGCCTCTGTTTTCTTCTCTTTCCCAATTTACCCATTTAGTGTTCTGAGTTGGATATTGAGAAACTGTAGCTCTCTGCTGTGCAGAAAAGCCGTTTTAAGTTTCTTTATGTTTTTCTGTGGATTACTACATACTTGTACAGATTCTTAAGAAATTCTTTAATATATGAAGCTGATGATCTCATTTAGATTCTTATCCCTCAAGTTTTCAGCATCTGTAAGGGGGGGGGAATCCAACTTTATTGGATGGAATAGACACAAAAAATGTTTGCTTTGTTAACAAAAGAGGCTCAGTGCTCAAAAAGATTTACTGGAAGGATTTTCTTCCAGTTGAGTGCATAATTTGACAACTTCAAAATAATACTAAAATATATTGATACTTTTAATCACATCTTCAGCTAAGATGTCACAAGTTTTAAATAGCTTTCTGTCCTTAGTGACAGATTTCTGTTAAGTAGGAGACTTTAACTCAGTGTGAGCTTA
>JAWWEW010000112.1:17739743-17842668 GCA_035583185.1 Anabacerthia variegaticeps | reverse complement strand
TCACAAGTTTTAAATAGCTTTCTGTCCTTAGTGACAGATTTCTGTTAAGTAGGAGACTTTAACTCAGTGTGAGCTTACAAAAATAAGGAAAAGAATAGTGCTTTTGTCTCGTATTAATAGTATTTTATATGTTTATGTCTCCTTTAGATTTACTGTAGTGTATTAGATTATGGGTTTGATTTAATAAATAAATAGGTTATGGAGTATTTCTCATTCAGCTGATTGTGTGATGAGACCAAGTTGACTTCCCCCTTTGATAGCAGTTACTAAGTTGTCCCTGTGAGACTCCAAAAGATTCAGTAGGCATAAAAATGACATTGAGTTTTCTTTTTCATGTTGTTTATGCTTGCATTTTGTTTGTACTGCCTTAGAATTTTTTATAAAGCTTTTCTTATATCCTTATCTATAAGGACAGCTTAATTTTTCAGAAGATAAACTGAAGTGGTGTATACAGCAAAATAACTTTTCAGCAACTTAGTGCTAAATGTTTCCAGTTTTGGATGTAGTTTAATCACATCTATGCTTTATGAAAAATGTAAATCTGCAGTTCTCTAAGGAATGTTTAATAATACCTTTGGTGTTTATCATTGTATATGAGGAAGGTATATATAATCCCTCTGTGTGAGAAAAACCCGTCGATTTAAATTTATTAAAGATTACTTTACTCTGTCAGGAGCAAAGTGTCTCCTAAATCCAGTTCCCTCCCATGAAAGCGTGAGAATTTCTCCAGTGCTTGGGATCTGTGCAAATCATCTGCACTACAAAAGAGCTCCGGCTTCTTCCATTTTAGGAATCTGGGAAGGGTAAATATTTAGAAGTGCTGGCATAACAATAGCAGAAGTAGAAGGAAATTAAAGTTTGGGATTCAGTGTTGAGACACTGGCTTAAACTGTGGGTGGAAAAAAAAAGCTTTTTGGTAAATCGGTGAAAGATTACAGTGTTCATTTTCAGACTAAGGAAAAAGCAGAACTGTTTTATGTAGGATAAATCACCCAGTTTTAACAGGTGGCCTTTTTAGTTCTTGTTCAGGCTTTTTTGCTTTTTCTGTTGGACCCCAGAGTATGTTGTTCAGTTCCTTTCTGACAGGTTGCAGCAACTAATATTTCACTGAGCAAATGCTAGAGGTTTTTATGGAAGACTGCTGCTGTCATGAGAACTTCTTGAATGTAAAGCTTAGAGGCTGTAGGTTGAGTGAATATAGGAAGTGGACTGAAATTAAGACCATGGCATAAAAATTGATTTCATTATGGAAACTCTGGTGTTTAGGTTGCAAAGTATTTTGCTCTATGAAAGATTTTTTTTTTTTGTAGAATCTCTTAGAGAATTTTCAGCATCTGTTGTTTTCAACAGCTGTTCAATATTGAGCAGAAAGATTCATCTGTCCTCTGAATAACAAGAAAAATGTATTCCTTATCTTGATAAATTCAGTTCAGCTTGAGTAACTCTTCGGATATTAAAACCAGTTTTCCTGGTGCGTTTCACTTATCTTTGGGAGATTTTTGGCACTATGTTCAAATACCTAAACGTGTCTAAAGATTGAAGTCTGTTTCTGCCAAAGTTTGCTGTGTGACTTATGAGCCTATATAAAGATCATTATAGTAACTTAAGCTGATACTTGGCTAGTGTTTATACAAGACAACTCCAAATAATCCTTTAATTTAATTTTGAACAGTGCTGTGTTTTTCAAAATGAGACCATGTAGAGTTGGCTGAAGAAAGGGAACTGTACTTTTGCAAAGAATTTCAGTGTTTTGAAATGTGATTTTTTTTTTTTCTTTTGATCCAATTTAAAAGCTAAACCAAAAAAATTCTGCATTTCATTGTAGAAAAAAGAAGATTTTAATCTCCAGAGGTGGGAGACCCTGCTGGGTAGCCTTATCTAATAGCTCAGGGCTCTTAGCTGTCACTCAGCTTGCTCTGAGTTGTATGGGTCTTCAGAAAAGGCAGGTTTCCAGTTAGTGCTGTTGGAAAGTCATCAAACTTTACCATCACCATCATGTTTTTTTCATTCCCCTTCATATAATTTTGATTTTTATGGTTTCCAGATGGTAGGAAATTCAGCGCAGCCCCTGACAGAGTTTGTTGGATTTCAGATCACCTAGTGTCTTGAAGGCTAGCAGAAGTTGCTCTGCAAGAAAAGCTAGACCCTTGAATAATTATGGTGTAATAATATTTGGGGATAGACTAGTTTAGATCACTTCAAGACTTCAATGCCTGAGTTTCCTTATAAACTTCTCAGCATTTTGGTTACTTACTTATATGGTTATTTGTTATTCAAGTTTTGTTTGCAGGATGACAAACACTTCGGTATTTTAAGCCTGTCCCTTCTTGCCTTAATCTTACTGAGAGTGCTCCAAAAATCTTGTGAAGTGGAACAATTAAAGAAATTCTTACTTCAATAAGGTCATTTGTTCAACCTAGACACCTGAAGACTGTGGTAATTTTTTCAGCCTAGGCACTCAGTGCCAAAAGGTAATTGAACTTACTCTCTACCACAGAGTTACAGGAACTATCTCAGCACAAATGATGTTTGCCTGCCTTGTTCAGAATCAGATGTGCCCTGTGCAAAAGATGATACTGAATCTCACAGCTGATTAATCAATCACTTTTTCCAGCTTTTTGTGTCAATGTCTCTTTATGGGTATGTCTAGTTATTGCATGAGATATATTAGTTATTAAAACAAACCCCTTAAAATATTAAGCAGAATAAAGAAATTGCAAAAGGAACTGAATTTATAGTAAACTGAATTTAGACCATGAAAGGTGTACTCTATGTTAGTTTAGTATCTTAATTGCAAATTAGTGTTAGTCTACTTCAGATTCAGTGTCTCTGGCAACTGTGGAATTCTGGTCTTAATTCCAGGGAGCTCATGACCAGGGTCAGTGGGATTCTATGATCCTTACGCAACAGCATTGAACTGATAACATAAATCATAATAGAGCATGTTTTAAATCTATTTAAGGCTTGTAAGACTATGAGAACTTTATTCGATTCCTGTTCAGTGCTGATGAACGTGGCTCAGTTGTGACAGGTGACTCTCATTTTAGTCTAAGATTTGCCATGACCCTTTCGTGGGGTGTTCCATTTCTTCCCCATTAATTCAGCTATAGCACCATTCTATAAGTCAGTTCCTTATCAGAATTCAAGTAGTTTATTTTACCTTGTGTAGAAATGGGGATTTCAGAATGGTTTTGGCTAGGATGGAATGGCATTACTTCTAGGAGTTCTTGAAGTAACCTCTGACAAAGCAGATGAGAACTTAGGAGGGACAGCAGGGAGGAAGGCTCTCCTTGTGTGTGGGAGGAGGGGAGAGCTTGGACTAAGCAAATGTAACACTCCAGTCCCCTTGAGGTCCCAGCAGCAAGGGACACTGGTGTGCTGGGAAGCAGAGGCTGTGCCCAGTGCTGCTTGTCCCAGTGTCCAAGTTCCACTGCAACAGTGGGACTCAAGTGTCTCCAGAGGCCTTGCAGAGCTTGGATATAATTGCTGGGCAGCTGTATGATAACACTAAGGAAAGGAAGAATTGGATTTAATGCTGAAATCTATCTGAAAGATTTCAAGCTGAGGTTTCTCACTGAGTTAGTGGACTCTTAATTACTCAGCTGTTTACTAGGTTGGGATCAAGGGCGTCCTTTGTACAAGTAGGAATGGAAAATGTACAGGACCAGAGCAAGGGAGAGCACAAGAGAAACAGGACTTTATAATCCAGTGATGAGGTCACTTCCCTGGGAGGGAGAAACACGGGCTGTACTTCAAGGACTGATGTATTTTACAGGAAACAGTACATAGGGTTTATTAACCGTCTTGGAAGCTTAAGCAGAACTAAGCATAGCCTGTAAAGTGGTAGATTGAACAATTTTGAAGGTTCTTGAGTGAACCTTTAAAATTGCAGTAATAAACACAGGATGAAAGTAAAATTTTTGTATGTGTGGTTTCTTTTTTTTTCAGATTCTTGATATTGCAAAATTGATTCATTTTGTAACAGTTTTGCATGCTGAAAGCTCTTCTTTAATCCTATTTCAAGCTTCTATTTAATCTTATTTTAAATGTGCTGATCATGCTACAGTTTGTGTACTTGCCAGAAAAATTATTCTTGATTTGTGTTATAGTTTTAAGAGAAAGGAACATATTTAAAATGAATAGAAATTGTACATCCACATCTGTGGATATAAAATGTTGATGTAATAGTGGTGCATGCCAGAACTCATGTATTTCTCAGTTTATAACTTCAGAGTGAAAAAAATGAAAATGTATTGTGCATGACTAAATTAGGGTATTAAAACAGGTCCTTTATTTATTATGTTTACCTCTAATTTAGATGGTTTAAAAAACTCAATTGTTATTAGCCAAATTTACAGTGGCAGTTTTAGGTTTCTAGGAAGCTCCGGTGACCTCTGTAAAGAGGTAATTCAGTGAACCTGTCACTAATAATTTCATTCTTCAGGTAATAGTACTGGGTTTAATCCAGAAGTTATGAACTGGGCCCTGCTTCCCTGAGGGAAGTATTTCTTTCCATCTTTAAATGTAAGGAGGGGTGAGAATAGTAAATTTAACAAGACCTGGCTCTTCTTTTATTTTTGAAGTCATGAGGCTTTCATGAAGTACTGTGCAGAATACAGTACTGGCACAGTTTTCCTTGGTTACCTCCCTCTGAAGGCAGACACACGTGTTTCACCCATGCCATTTTAATGGAATACAGCTTTATCTGCTGTCACTCTTGTGTTTACCTGCAGGCCTGCAAAGCAGCTCATCCTGGCTGGTATCTTTTGATGTGTTCTGTGCACGTGAAGCCTGACTGTTCTTGTCATGCACCGACTGATAAGAGTATGATGCTCCTGCTCAGGGTTTACAGTAGCCATGCAAGTAGCTTAGAAATGCAGCACTTGTGAAGAAAGTCATAGAAGATAATGACATCCCTGAACTGTCAACTTGTTTTCTCTGAAAGAAAAAGTGCAGTCATTCAAGAAGAAACCTGGGAAAATGCCTTCAATGGCTTTACCAATTGTATCCCACTATGTTTTCATGTTGAATTAGAATGCTAATCACAGAGTTCTTTTCCATCTTGTCCTAATGAAAGAAATTCCTGTATGTAGGGGCCTGGAATTTCAGTTTGTAAGCATTTCAAACACAGCCCTTTGTTTCTGCTCTGTTATTTTGTGAGAATTCAAAACTGGTTCAGCAATAACTTGTTTTGCAGAAAACTAACCACCATAAATTGTCACGCTTATCCCTGCAATTTACAGCTTTACCTTTTAGTTACATTCTGATGTACTGCATGCTTTTCCTTAAGTGATTTTTGAAAGTTTCTCTTTAGTCCTGAGTATCAGCTATAAAGCCTATTGCTTTTTACAAGATGTACTATGGTATGCACATTATATGCATATATTCTCCTAAGTGGGCCTAAATCGTCAGTGCTGCTGAAAGAAGTGCATCTCCTCACTCCAGCTGGTTATCCTTGACTGTTATAGTCACCATCCTTACTTCAGCAAACAAACTTGTGCAAATATGTGGTGAGTTGAATTTAGAAAATTTGTTGAGATTAAAACTAATGTCTAAAGAGGAAGTGTGTGGGTGAGCATGGTGAGCACATTTTCACATGATAGGCACTTGCCTCTTAAAATTACCACTTAGATTTGAAATTCCTTGTCCTTTGACCTCAGGCCAAGCATTCCAGGTTCCTTTTTCTCCCTTCTTCCCAGCCCCCTTCCCTTGAGGTCTGCAGCTTGCTCTCACCCCTGGTTTATAATATCCCAGTAACCAAGGAGCTCAGGGTCACCTGTTGACACTTGCCACGCACAAATACTGTTGGTCCTGCCTGGCATCTCACACTCAGTTGTACTGTAAAGGCAGAAGGAACACTGGTGGATATTACAGTCTCTTCTAATGCCTAGCAATAACTTTGTGTGCCTTTGAGTAGCATGACCAAATTCGTGTGATACTATTTGTTCACCGTGAGGAAAAAAATATGTAGTGGATGTGTTATGCAGGCATGAAGAACAAGTTATCCAAAATTGATTGGGATGCTTCCCTCAAGGTTAGATTATTTTTTTCTGTGTCTCTAAAGCAAACTCTTTGGGAAAGATTTTTCTTGCTTGTAGATTTATGCATTAGCTGTTTTTGAAAGGGAATATATAAAGATTACTATAATCTGACAAATGGAGCAATCTTTTTGTGGCTCCCCTTTTTTCAATAGCTGATTGAACTGGGAGTTCTTGCTGGGAAGGTCAGTATCTTATGCATGCATTGCTCATATTAAAATGGTATCTGGCTGGTGACTGTTAAATACTGTAGACTAAACAAGGGTGTTCTGTAAAATAGGATTTAAAATCATAAAAAAAATGTTCAGGTTTTACTATCTGAACACTCACTTTAAAGGTTCAGTGGCTTGGTAATAAAGTTATTTCTTAGCTTTATTAAAATTAGCAGTGCTCGTGCCCTGGAACAGGTACTGGCCCAATTAAGTGAGCTGAAAGGGGGGAGCTGCACAGGGACCAAACTTTTCTCCCAGGCACGGAACGGCTGTGCAGCTGCTGCTGCCGCAGGGCTGCCAGGAGCCTTTGACAGCTGCTCTTTCCTTGTCTCCCTGTCTGATGTGGAGGTGGTTTGCTGGTGTTGACTTTGTACAGCTGTGGTGCTGCAAGCGTATACCCACCCACTCTTCTTTGCCAGGATTTAAAAAAAAAAAAAATAAAAATCTCCAGTTTTAGTCTCTAATGACCAAAAAGGGACTAGTGTTCTCTCAGTTCCCATACCCTGGTTTCCTTTGCAGACTGGTATCAGTCCTGCTGCTTCAGAGTCACGATCCTCAAATCCTGAGTACGGAAAGAAACTGTACTCCTAAATACATTTCAGCACCCAATCCTTTTTAGATTCCTTAATTCTTATAATCTGATGCTAGTGTTCATGTAACCAGTAGAGAACAAATCCTATTCCACTGAATCTCCTAGAAACTGAGCATGTTTCTAACTGGAAAAAAACAGTATTGTCCAACTAAATTTCTACATACATCAGATTGTAGTAGAAGTAACCTAATTGAAGTCTGTTCATGAATTCCATCTTTAAATAGGTATTTCAGTGTATTTATTGAATATAAATCTCAAGAGGTACCATCATGTTTGAAAAGCACTCCAGTATATCGTCTTAGACATTTGGTCAATACTGTACATCTTCAACATAAAAATCTGGTTTGTTAAATGGACTTCATGCAGAGGAGTAATATATCTGCGTTTGTAATGCAACAGTAATGCAATTTTTGTATATCTTGTGCTTTTCCAAAGGATTCTTTAATTTGAGAATTGATCGGGAAGGTATATAATTGCAGTTTTGTACTGACAACACAGGTTTTGTACTGTACACTGCAGAAAATGCCAAAGTAGTTTTTTGAGAAGACATGCCCCACTACCCCTAGGTGTAGTACAAAAGGAATAGAGGTAGCATTAAAAAAAATGGGAATGTAATATTACGTAGGTGTTTCATGGTTTAGACTTGTTTTTGCCTTAGAGTAGCTGGTGAAACAGCCATGTATCAAACTTAGTGAACAGCTTTGGAAATTGTGGATTGCATCTGATAGGGAGTATTTTAGTCTAAACAGTGAAATCAGAGTGTCCCAGAGAAATCTGACATCTCCTTCTAAAGCTCTGGAGGTTGGTGCTCTGAAAGGTCTGGTTCTTGATTTCTCTGAATGTACGAGGAATTCCCAGGCTCACATCTGTTTGCTAAGAGACAGCCAGAAAAGACTGACTTCCCATTGCAGGGGCTGTGTTTGGGTAAGCCTGTGGCAGGCAAGCAGCCTAGTGAGCAAACATTGAGTTTGTGCTCAAATAGCATTTTCTCTTGCCTTGTCTGTCAGGCCTTCGTTAGTGTGTCAGAAAAGCTCACATCAAATAAAAGGTCCTCTATGGGCTCTAGCAAAGCTTGTTTACTCAGAATGCTTAGATCTTTTTTTTATTATTATGATTTTTTTCCTGAAGAAAAAAATGTTAGCTTTGGTGCTTATTTCACTTTCCTAATGAGAGAAAGTGAAGGTATGATGCTGGTTATGCACAAAAGGAGGGGGAGCTCTTTCATGCATTGTTTGAAGGTTTAGGCAGTTAATTTTCAATATTTTTTACAAAAAAAAAGTAAAAAGCTGGTATGGGTTTTCTCTTCTGTTTTGCTAAGACTAAGGAACAGCACGGTAGGTTGAATGCTCAACTTGCAATAGGTAGAAGAAATGTTTCAGAACTACAGTTGTCACCTAGTTTGCTCTTAAATGAATAGCAAGAACCTTCTACTTACCTAAGTGAATGAAATAACAAAATGAAAAATTTTCTGATATCTGCAACATCAAAGTTTGTTTTGCACATAGTTGTTTATATTGCATAAGCGTCCTATGGCATTACTTATGCAATTGTAATAAATATTGATGTTACACTTTTAGTTTCCCTAAGTGAAGTTCAATACAATGGCCCCTATCTTAAAAATAAGTGATACCACAGTGTTGTAAAATAATCCCTTACATTGCAAGATTTTACTGTTTCCTGAGCTAAGAATAGGAATTTGACAAAAGTGACTTTTCCTTCCTTGGCTTCCTTAGCTGAAATAGAAATAGTAGCGTTTCTGGACTGTTGCTATATGAATTTTTCCAAATGATGGGAGAAATGCAGTTCTTCCCTATTTCTGTGATTATGGACAAATTAATGTGGTGGTAACTGTAACAATATTATTAAGGCACATTTCTCCAGTAGTGGAAAAAAGTTATACTGCAATAGTTGCTTTCACTAACATCAGCCTGGTGGTTGTAATTTAAGTATTGGTGTTGTAGAAGTGGTAGAATGACTGCTTTTTATGTCACTTGTTTATTTTTATGTTCAGATAAAGCATTCTGTTAGTTTTTCCCTCTGGTCAGCCTGGACTATTTTACAAGTGACATTATACATGTGTGCACTTACATAAGATACACTCAAGTTTAGTTACTTCATAGTGGAAAAGGTACACCTCTGAGAAAGGAATGTGAATGAGAAATGTAACTGTGTGTAAACATGTTTATGCAGCTGCATTTTAATGTGAGTTATTATTGAAGCACTGTTTAGAGAATGAAACTTTTACAGCTGAAGACAAGCTATTAAAAATTCCTTCAAAACATTGTAAGCTGTAGATAAATCAGAAGTACAGATATTCAATTCTGCTTCCAGATTTATTTGTATTTTTAACAAGTTTTCTTCGTATTAGTATTTGAAAACTATTTGAGATGCTAGTAAAACTGTCTTATAACTTTCCGTATTAAAGCACTTTTGCAGAGTATTAAATCTGATATTTTCTTCAGTTTTTCATGATTAATACACAACTTTGGTTTTTATTTTAGTGATGTAAATAATTTCATCCAGCATGGGGAATTCTAAAACTTAATTGCTTTTCAAGACTTTTGTGTGATGTGGTACTTGAGTTACTGTGGAGCCTCAGATATTCATTTCAGTTCAGAGTACATGTGGTTTGGAAACATGGGAAATAAAAGGTTTATGTCTAGCAGATCTCCACTAAAAAAAAACACACAACAAAAACCCAAAAAAACAACTGCAAACCAACATTAAATTTATGTATTTATGCTCTGTAAGTAGATAAAACAAGGCAGCATTATATGTCATAAAACTCAGTCTTTGCATGATCTGATTTAAAATCTTAGGATCTCAATGAAAAAAGTTAGAGAAATACTGCTAGTGTCTTTTTTCAGTTGGGGGATATGGAGGACAAGGCTGTAAAATGTCATCATACTTTGAGGGCTTTTTAAAAAATCAATAAAGGAAATAGTTTAGAATCAGGCTGTATTTGTTTGCAGATTGATACTGAACTGACTCTTTAATTACATTAGCGACTTGACAGTACATTGTTCTAGGCATTTTATGGACAATGAAAGACCCTCTTTTGCCCCCAGAAATTTATTTCTGTGCTTTGACTTTCAATGCTGTTTAAGATGATGTGACTTTAAATTTCCAGCTTTCAGAATACTGAAAAGAATGTGTTGGTGTCTGTTTTATTGAATGTAGTGTGCAGAGTTTAAATTTTCCAAATCCAAGCCAGAAGTACTTTGCTTATCTTAAAATACTCCCTCCCTCAAAAAAAAAAAAGAAAAAACCAAGCCCCCAACCAAACAAAAGCAGCAGCAACAACAAAGCAACAACCAAAAAAACCCAACCTGAATAGAGCATGATCAGTGAGCATGTCTTAACATTTCCCTGGTCACTAGTGCTGGAGAAAGACTGCTTTGCAAGGCTTAAAGATTTTTCAGCTTGCAAACTGACTTAGCCTTGAGAAAGGCGGAGAATTATCAATTATGAAAGATTTTGTGATGAAGTCTGGATGAGTGGAAGCTGGAGAAGGACAGTCAATTCATGTCATCTATTGATCAGACAGTATTTCATCGTTGAGCAAGCAGTCTGAAAATGGAGAACTTGATACTTACGGCTTCTGCCATAGGCATATGATGATACTGAATTAGTTTTGCATATATTACGACCTATATTTATAAGAAGGTCTGACTTCTCCACTTCAAGGAGAAGAAAAAGGAGTGTAGAGAAGAATACCAGTGTGAGAAGATGCAAGTTTTTATATTTAATTCACTTCTTCATCCTGTGTCTCAAATAAATAAACCCAAAGCTTTAAGTACCAGTTTTTCATTACTGGGTGCTTTTGTTTTTATTTCACAATATTCTCTTTCATCTCTGAATGGGTAACTCATGTTGTGAATTAACTCCAATGTTCGGAGGTTCCCCAATGCCAATTTTGAAAATTTGCAACTCCGTGTCCTTATGAACACAGCTGTTCTCTTTTCAGGCTCAGTTTATGTCTAGGAGAAGACAACTCACATCTGTGTGGCTGCAGTCTCAGATAAGTCAGTGTGTGTCTTTTCCTCATATTTCTGGACCTAAGAGCTCTTGGAAGCCCCATGTAGGTGCTTTTCGATATCTGCAGAATTCAGGTGTGATGATCCATGGCAGTCTAGACCTAGTAATCTCAGATGGATGAAGCTTACTCAGCTCAATTAACTTTGTCAGTACTGTGCTGGTGTGTCTCATGTGCTGCTAGAACCTGGAAGATCCCAGTATGTGCCCTCTGTGCCTCTGAATAATTAAAGTAGGTGTTGCTATCTTAGTAATACCTCAAGTATTGCAAAAAAAGTACACTTTGGTATGAAAAGTAGTAACTGAATGCTTGGTCCCTACCATATTTCTCCTGCTACATTGTTTATTTTAAATGGCATTTGGTAAATTGCCTTCTGCAAATGCTGGGCTATACCATGTAAGAGGCAACAGATAATATTGAGTCCAAGAAAAAAAACACCAGCCAGGAAATTCTGTAGGTGGATAGGAATTGTAATAAAAATTCAATGTAACTGTAATAAAATACGTGCAGAGTACATGTGCCACGTGCAGAACTCATTTTGTCATTTTAACCTCTAATTGGCTCTTTTATTCCATACTCCCTTATTCTCCCCAGTTCATTAGCAATTAGACAGAATTTCTAGAGCACCTCTGGTGCCCTCTGTCTGGCCTTCAAGGGTTTTGGAAACCTCTGCGCTTTTTCCCTGAGCACTTGCTTAAGTCCTTCAGCATGAATTCATCTCTAGAATATCCAAGATTGCCCCCACCTCTCTTACTATTGTCCAACACTGTCAAAGTCCTTCAGCTTCTTCTGAATCTTTAAGAGAGTGATGCTGTGACGAGAAGAATCTGTGACTGATGTCATATTAAGCTCAGAAGGGCAAGTCAAGGCATCTACCTAAGAGAAGACACAAGGCACAGCTGCACCTAGAGAGTGGAAGGGTGGCAGCTTGGTCACAGCTCTTGATCATGGGCAGCCAAAGGTGGGAGAAGTGGATGGCATTGCTTAGTGTCTTCAGTTTGGGAGAGGCTGTGAAAGGGTCAGGGCCAAGTATTGCAGCTCTTTGTATCTTGTTTGAAGAGAGAGAATGCTTAAACTTCATGCATTGCAACACCGTGTGTCAGCCCTACTTCGTAAATACAAGTTCCAGGTTTTTTAGGCTCATGTTATGTATTATACAGACTGTAGCTCATTTGAATCTCTAACATGGTTATCATAACAGTATTTACTTTTTTCCTAAGTATTATCTATAGAATTATGGGAACTCTATTAGTATTTTTACTACTACTTGATTTTATTTGTTAAGTATATCGTGAAAAATGTTATTTTAAAATCTCACTCAAAAAAACAGAGTTATGATAGAAAAATGGACAAAACCCTCTCTTCTGATAACTAAGTTTAAAGAGTTTTTCTTTGATCAGAACAGGGAAAGTACTTTTGTTTACCCAGAACAATGTTTCTGTCTTCAAGATCTTGAAGTTCAAATCACAAATTTTTAAGTGATCCAGAAAATCTAAAAATTAATAATTTTAAAGATGGCATAATAGTCAAATTTTATTCTACTTATTTTCCCTTTCCTGTATAGCAAAACTTTGAGAGTTTGTTTTGTTTATGATAGAAATCCTATCACTTGTAATATGTATTGATAGATCCATGAGTAGATGGAACTTCCTGATGCATCGAGTATCATATTGACTTAAACCAAGGCTGAATTAGTGATGCAGATGTCCTGCAGATTCTCTGCATAGATGCATTTCCAGGCAGTGAATAGGGCAGAGTGTTGTTTCTCTTCTATAGGCTTCCATGATCAAATTTGACATTCCTGGTCTGCCTTGAATCAGTCAAAATTCTTCCATCCTTTTCCACCTTCCCCATTTTCCTGTACCTGCGCTCCACATGCTGCAGAGCTCAATTGTACTTCCTAATCACTTGCAAATAAAGAAGTTGGCATTTGTCTGTTATTGGTGGACATGAAGGTGGGATAAGTGGCAACATTAAATTTTAGATGTGATGCAGAAAGGGGGTATTAAAGGATATATGATGGAAGTGTCCAAACCGGGGGACACTTTGTCTCTGAGGGGCTAGATTGTAGCATGGGGAAATGTTTCTTAGCACTTGATGTTGAGTTTGGTTGTAGAGGAAATAACTGACTACAAGTCTGTAATTCAAGTATATGATACACTATTTAAATCCCATTTGGACAGGAATCATTTTCTTAAGCATAACCTATGAATGTACATTATACATTCATTTTACTGTTGTCCTTGGGAACAAAGTATTTGCAGTAAATTTATGTACCAAGAAACACTGACATTATTTTCTGCAATGCACATGATCGAAGAGTCGTAGTAGACTGTAATCCTTTTGATTTTTATAGTATTTGTCCTCCTAGATATAAAAGCAGTGAGCAAATACTATGTGCCTCTTGTCACTTCTTTGAGCTGGTTAGCAAATATAAGGGATGCAGTATCTGCATTGAACTGATGCACAGTAATATTTACACATTTAAGAAATACTTTTATTAGTAGGTACATTTTTCAGAAATACGTAGAATGGTGTCACTTTGGATAAGTAACTTTGAGATTATTCTTCTGATGCTTCCAGGATATATTATGCATTTCACATATTTAGAAACTATATATTGAACTGTAGTCCTACTTTAATTTTGAATTGCGGTTGGTAATTACCTGATTTGTGGTAGTGCTGTTGTGGTCAATAAATGTATTTGAGTTTCTTATATAAGAACTGTCCTGAACCGTTGGCAGTGAAGGGCTCTCCCTTGAATGAACAGCAAGTTTTCTGTTAAAGAATCCATTAATGTTAGAAAAATGATGTTTTAGATAGGAGGTAGGGTGTGGGGGAGATGGAGACAAGGCAGCTGATGCCAGTGAAATTTTCCAGTTGCAGCTCAGTGAGAAAGTCATGGAAGACTGGTTTAAAAAAAAGTCTCCCCTTAGAAGAGGGGAAGAGCACAGTTTCTCACTGCCTGCTAAAGACCAGATCTGATGAGCAGGAAGAGCTGCCTTGTGTACAAACTTGGAGCAGAATTGGGCTGCATAATACTAAAGTCACACCAAGGGAAATTGAGCCTCATTGTTTCCTTTGGTTAGATTTGTTTGCTTTACAAAGAGTAAAGATGCTTATAGACAAGAAATTCATTTTGCTTCAAGTTCAACTTGATCCTGCAATCAGAGCTCCTGTATTTCAGCAGAGGAAAAGGAGAGCATTTCTAAAACCCAGTCAGACCCCCATGGATTGTGATCTACTTAGGAGTAATAGGGGACTGGTTTGTAAGAGCTGCCCTGGGAGTATACCAGTTTTGAGGTTTGTATCTAAGATACCCAGAGCTGAGGAAAAACCAGGAGTCACCTCCCAAAATATGAGGCTTATGAGCTTTGGTAGTTAGTTTGAGCATACCCTGGTAGAGCAGGTTGAGACCAGCCTATAGCATTTCCCTTAGGAGGGTTTTAAGTTCCTCATAATACAGCTCTGCTAAGTGAGTGAGTACCATGTTCTTTTCCTTAATACTTAGCTCTTTCTGAACTGGACCTGCTGTTCTGTTCTTGAAGTCCTGTAACTGGAGGTTTAACTGTCGCCAGAATTTGTTAATCTCTATTTTTTCATTTTGAGTTGTGACCATGGAGTTTTCAGCTTTTTTTGCATTGTCTGTAATAATTGTTTGTATATATAAAGTCTTATAAAAAAATGTATCTGTGAAGTATGTGGAGATTTTTACTTTTGAACTACCAGGTCTTCAAGTGCTCAGGTGTAGAAGATGCTAGTTTAGGTACAAATATCATCAAATCTGGGGGATTTTTTGGTTGTTTTGGTTTTTTGTAGTTGTTGGGTTTTTTGGGGGGTGGGGGATTTGTTTTGTTTGTTTGTTAGAGATTTGTAGCCACACAGCAATATTTCGTACAAAACGCCTGACAACCAAAGGACGAGGTAAGAGCTTGGGGCTAGGGGACAAGCCCCTGCCAGGAGGCGATGAGGGCTGGAGTGCGTTTGAAAAGCACTCCGAATGACCCTCGGCGCTGTGTTCAGCCTCGCTCCTTTCCGGTGGGAAGGTGATGCCACCTGTGCGTGGAGGGTGATGCTGCAGCGTGTCCGGCTGCGCTGCCCGCCCCAAACCCGACCCGCGGGGCCGGGGCCGAGGGCGGGGGCAGCGCCGGCAGCAGCAGCAGGAGCTCCGGGGCTCCGGCAGCAGCTCCTGCAGCAGGAGCAGCTCCGGGAGCGGGAGCAGCAGCAGCAGCAGCCGGAGCGCAGGAAGGAGCCGCGGGGAGGGGCGGCCGGACCGGGCTCTCGGCTCGGCTCTGCCCTGCCCTGCCCTGCCGAGCGGAGGAGCGGGCACACAGCCCGGGACACCCGGATCCAGAGGGGCTGCCGGCTCCGTCCCGCCGATGTGCTCCGGCTGGTGAGTGAGCGGCGAGAGGTGCGCCCGGCCGGGAGCTCGGAGCGCGGCAGGGTGCGGGTTTAGCTCAGTGAGTGCCCTGCGTTTGTTTGCACCGCCGGTACTGCTTTGTCGTGCGAGTGGAGTCCGCTTGTGAAAGGCTTTAGCTGGGGGGGGAACGCTTGGGAGCTTAGCACAGAACTCTGCCCGACTCCAGACCCGGCTCTTGGAACAGATAAAAGTGCCGTGTGAGCTTCATCATTTGACCTTCAGAGCGCGGCGCAGCAAAGGGGAGACTTAAAACCAAATCACGCTTGGGAAATGAAGCGGAGGGGAAAAGAATCAGATCTCCCATGTTTAGCTTTCTAGGAGAATTACTGCCGGACTGCCAGTGTAAAACTGCTTTGCTATGTTTTCTGTGGCTAAATGCGAAAAACGCCCCGTGTTTATCAAATAGGTGTGACTGCTGGTGTGAACCTGCCTGATGTGCCCTGGCGCTCTCACTGAGTCTCTGCCTTCTTTAACATAGAGTAGTTGTGAAATTATACTAGTATATCTATTAAAATGTGAAGAAAAATGCTATTATTAGTAACAGCTTTTTAAAGATGTTCAAACATAGCTTTTAAATTTGGATAGAAAACAAAAAATCTGATTCTAAGCGGATGGTTGAGAGGTTTCCTAAGCTTTTATGTAACACTAATATAGTTGTGGTGATGGTAGGTAGAGCTGGGGTTGTATCCTAAAGAGTGTTTAGTTGCTTTTGTGTCCCTTTACAGCTGTAATAATTTAAATGTTAATCCCACGGCATGGTGAAGTAAGAACCTAGGGAACTTTCAATGCAGGAAACTCTTCTGACATCCAGAAAGAGACATACTGTAGTTTCCCCACTCTCTGTGTAAGCAGGATTAGAACTATTCTGTATCAGAATATTTGCAATTGCAAAAACTTAAATGTCTTTCATATGGTAATGGGAAGTTAATAAATTGTGTAAATAAGATTTAGTGTGATGACAGTGGCATTTGTAAGCAGTGTTTGGGGGGTTTTTAGCTACTTTCTGTGCTCTTAAACTGTGCTGAGATATACCTGTTTTCCAGAACGATGCACGTTTTTTCTTAAAGTAGTATGGTTCCAATCATTTCTGCTTGTAGCTGTGTCTCATTCCAAAACTCAGAATATCTGAAGCTCTTTCAGACTTAATGTACTTTTTTTCCATTTTCCCTACCTAGATATGCTTAGGGATTTTTTTGTTTGTTTGTTTTTGTTAACAAAACTTTAGGATCATACAAACTTCTGGAAAAGAATTTGTGGCTCCTTGTTGTGTCTATCTGTAATTATATTTACTGTAAATTTTGACTTTAAAAAGATTTTGTTGTTAAAGCAATCAATTTCTTTAGTCAAAGTGCTGCAGATGATTTCTGGAAATAGTGCGCTGTTGTTTTGCTGTCTCTGCCAGGAAAAGTAACTTCAGCTTAAAAGAAAAGCAAAGTCTATTTCTGAAGGACTGAAGAACACTGGTTTTCCCACCCTTTGCAGTCTTTCCCAGCTCCCTCACCCCACAGCTGTCGCTGGAGGGTCAGTTCGTCTGCCAGCTTGGCAATGCTGGTTTGCCAGTGCCCATCTGTATGTGAGCTGTGGTCCTGGCATGGTGACATCTGGAAACTCCCTGTCACAGGAATTGCAGTTCCCCAGCCAGCCTGCGACACAGGAAATGAGCTCATGGTGTCTCAGGTTCGGGACAGGACAGCTTCTCAACCTCACAGGCTGTGGAGACAGATGGCAGGGATAGCTGCCTCTCAAAACCCTTGGAGGAGGGGAAATTTCCCTTCCACAAACCTTTTTTGCTTCATAATTATTGTCTTCTAACTACTACCTCATGGTACAAGTACTTAGATTGCTGAAAATCTGCTTGTGAATAGGGCAGCTTTAGTTGAGAAAATGGGTATTTATAGATTGTGCAGAAAATAAACTGACCATAATGGAATTTCTCAAAAATAGGAGCTGCGTTGTATCAATCCTCAAAGTGAACTGACTGCATTAATATATGTCTCAGGTAAAGTTGTGTACTGATAAAATAAGAACTTAGGGCTCTTCTGGAAGCAAAATATGTGTATTTAATATACTTGAAATACCTGGGGGGAAAAAAGGAAAGGATAGTGTTGGCTTGTTCTGGGAAGCGTCTGTGTTTTGTACAGTGAAAGCTTTTCAGGGAAGACCTAGTGGTTAACAGCTGAAATGGAAAAGCGAGAATCGGGGTATTGAGAGAAACCAAGCACCACATATGATAGCACTGGAGTAAGAGCTGGAGAATTTGAAAAATGTCTAGTTGAGAGCCAAAATGTGGATCAACAGCCATAAAACATTAAAAAGCTGTTTGACTTGCTAAAGACCATTGCAATGATAGATAACTAGACGTCTCCCATAAAGGCCAGTATCATACACCAGGCACCACCTGTTACTCCTGAGAGCGCTGAGAAAAAGCAAAGATACAAAGAATTTTGGTATGTGAAGGAGGAGAAACCCCTCTTTAAGAGTGGCTGTGCACTGACTGGCACAGGAAGCAAAGTCTGAAGAGGATTTAACTGAATTTACAGATTGTGAGACCATGTAACCCATTTGCCACATTGAAAAACTTCAGTGTCTTAAGGGACTACTGGGTCACTATAATATTTCATCTGGGATGAGACTTAACAGGTAGCGCTGGGATGGTTAAATGTTGCTTATTTCAAAAATGTACTACTAAAATCCAGCTGGTCTAGATGAAATTTTAACCTAAAAAGACATTTATGTGATTTCAGACATTATGTTCATCTCAGAACCATGATGCTTTGTAGCAGATGGGTCTGCAATGTCCATAAAACCTGGACTGGTTCGGCTGGCTGAGTGGTGCAATGCTGACTACAGCTGAAAAGCTTTAGATAACTTTTAAATGAAATTAGAGTTTTGTCCTACCTTAGATGAAAAATGTGAAGTCATTTAACAGCTTATTTTTTGCTTTTGTGCAAGGTACAGATTTCGGTTTGTTTTTTTCTTATATGGTTAAAACAACCTTCAGCACTTGACTGTTTGTCATCTTCTGAAGATCTATAAATTGTCTGTACTAATATTCCAGGTTATACTAAATTTCCACTACGTCATTCCCTCGTGGATTTGCACTTCTGTCATTCCCAATTGCAGGCATTATGAGTCCAGATGGGATTTGTTGAACCAATGTTTTTTTAAGTCTGGTTTTTTTTTAAAGAAAGTTAAATCAAAGAAAAATTCTTTCAGTTGCAGCCAAAGGAACAGGTGAACTTAATCCAAGTCTAAAAAGAACATGCTAGTTGGGGAACACCAAATCCTACATAGTTTCAGTGTGGTACAGCAGTACTTTATTTCCTGAAGGGCTTGGGATGTAGTTGGCAGATGTCTGCTGAGTAAATTGTGTTCATTGTTAGCTCCACAAATAATGGATGGATTACTCCATAAAACTGTCACAAAGTAATGCTGCCTTTGCAGACCATGGTACTTCCCAGATACGACACTCTTCCAAGCTGTTGTTCTGAACTGTGTGGCTAAAGTGCTTTCTGAGCAGTTACTCTTATCAAGCATAACGTAATTCAAGATAATTCTAGTTTTCTTCCCTTAGCAATCCAGCTGGCAGAATTTTTAAATAGATGATCATATTTAAAATACCATCTAGAGAGGTGGGTACCTAAGTGGGATGTATTAAACATGTAGGTTGAGGTTTAACACTTCTTCTAATTGTATTTAATGTTCTATTAAGTAGGGCTACCTACATTTAAACCTGTATTTTCCACAATCTCATTATTCAGAATACCTGTCCAACTGCTCTAAAACTTTCAGACGTAAATTGTTGTAAGTCTGAAAACCCCACCCTACTGGAGAATACCAGATCCTAACACAGTCTGGGCAATGCAGCAACAATGAACTTCAACAATGAAAGAATTAATAATTCTCAAAGACTGCATTTTCAAAAATTCTTAATTTTAGTTTATTTTCATTATTAATGTTCTTTCATTTCCCATGCCGATTTCTTATTAAAAACTTACTGTGCTTTGAGTTGTTGCATTTTAACTGGCTTGTTTGTTCATCCTCTAAAGGAAAGATTCTCAGTAAACTGTTTCCCTGGGCCATTGTTGTATCTCTCAGGAAGTTCCCAGTCATGGCAGTTGTGGCAGAGGAGACAAAATACAACAGAGAGATAAAAATATAGTCTAAGAATATATTTTGGTGTGACAGCTGCAGGTGAAGTTTTGCTGTGAGGGGATTTGCAGTCACTTCTATAGAGTGTAACACAAATGAAGTACCATTGTACAGAATTTTTAATACCCTTAAACGTGAATGAAACAAAACTCAGATGACATTAAACTTGTCAAATTACATAACTGTCTTGCATTTCTTGAAAAAAAAAGGCAAGCTACCAAACCAGATGAAAATGTACAACCCAGTTCACAGAATTGAGTCCCATTCTTTTTATCTGTGACTGAATAAAATACTTAATCAGATGGCTACCTTAGCATACAGAGAAGTCTGTCTTAGTTTAATACAGCATTGAAAGAACTTCAAGGCAAGCAGTCCATTCCCTTGCTCAGAGAGTCTATGGAAGTGGACAGAACCCAATAGTTCCTCAGGGCTTAGGAATAAAGAAAGAATCAACTTGGTCTGTTAAAATTTTTATAGCTTGAAATGGTCCATGAATAGCTTGTTCAGTAAGAGAACAAAGGCAGAATTACATGTTGTGGTAATGATGATGATGTTTTCATTGAATTTACTAGTACTAAAAAGTTTTCTGAAGATACCATTTAAAACAAAAGGTGTGTAGGTAGATATTACATCTGTTGAAAATAAAGCATTTTATCTTTGGTCATATTAAACGGAAGCTGCTGGGCTGTCTGGAATGAAAGTTATTAATTCCCATGTCAGTGTTCACAAAGGGCACAGACACACCAAAGGGCCCAAGCCCATGTGTCTGCGCTGGGATTGCCCAGCTGCTGTGGGCACGGGTCAGCCTGCATCTCTGCTTGGCACGTGTGTGCCTGCTGCACAGTGTATGCTGTCCTTAAAGTGATTTGAAACAGCTCGTAAAAATTACGTGCTGTTATCTCAATTGCTGCATGCTGCAAGTGTTCTGGGCTTAAAGCAAAAGGACGGGGGGGTCTGTTTTCTTGAAGGGCTAGATATTTGCAGTATCTCCCTGCTTTATTTTCAATTACTCCAGTAGGCAGAAACTTTCATCAGTGTACAGCAGTTTTAAGTGATGATGTGGATGTGTGAAACTAATTTAGAAACAGAAATGTAACAGCATCACTGTGAAGCGTATCTCTTATGTGAGTGAATGTGAAAATAAGCAGCTAGAAATTCCTAACATGCTTCCAGACACCTCGAGAGGATCTTTCTCTGCCTTCATGTCCAGCTCTCACTCCATCCACTGAGGTCTGAAGTTGCCTACAGTGTGAGAGAAAACCAGACTGATCAAACACAGCAGTATTTCACGTAACTAATATGTCTCTTCAGACCAAAACAAAGTTTAGCCAGCCACTTGAATTTACTCTCTGTGCTCAGCAGAAAGTCCTCCATGGGCTCTACTTGGCTGGGCCAGGGGAGGGGGTACCCAGCAGGAATGTGTGGAATTGGAGGCTGGAAAAAATATGCTTGTCAAGCAGCATATTCTCCTCTTCTGAGCAGTTATCTAAATGAAAGTGATTTCCCAGGGCATCTGGCTCTGCACATGATCTAGAACAAATAGCAGAGGATTAATCTTCGTTTCAGAAGTGAAGGATTTAGGTCTGTCTAGGGGAGACGCTGCGCAGGGGGCTACCAGGGGTAGCATTCCTATCCTCAAAGCACTTTCTGCTCAGAATTAGCATTCAGGCAATTAAATAGCTCAGCTGGCTGGTCAGGCTTAGCTCTCTGAGCACTCAGCAAAGGTATCAGGGAAGGAAATTGGTTAGAAACTTCCTTGTTTCTCTGCCTTAATCTTATCTTATGTCTTTCTGCAAAGTTCAGTGTCTGTAGTGCAGACCTTACAATTTGGACTTGGAATGCTGTTGATTAAATTTGGTATTAAAAAGGTGACATTAAGTTAGCTAAAGCAGTTGGAATTGACTGATTCTGTTTTTAAGCAAGTGTTGATTTATTCTTCTAGGTAGTACATAATTAGTGTTGTTTCTTCCTCTTTCTCCTCCTCCCTCCCCCAACCCATCTAACTTGGGTAACGAACTCCTATCGGGGTGTGATGTTTGTCCTTTCATGTTATTTCTCAAAATAATGATTTCCAGTTTATTTTAATATCTTACTAAAATAAGACTATAGCTAAGATGGGAGAAATTGGCTGCTGTCAGGACCTCACACAAGTTTTGATCTTGAGCCATGGTCACTTTTCCAGTACTAATAGTTCTCAATTGTTTACATTTTGCTTGAAAAAGATGAAACTTTAGAAGAAAATATTTTAATATCCTCTATTTACAGCACCATATGTTTCTTTGCTGCCTTTACAATACGTGTCACTTGGAAGCAAGAGCTTCTTAATCAGCAGTAATTCCATCCTGGAATTATTTTTTGTAAACTTGGAAGAAACATGTGGTTGTGTTCTATTGCTTTAGTATTCATAACGCTCCTGCTAAAGACCTAGTCTACTGTTCAGAAATTTCGGTATGTCTGCTGAAGCGGCTTGATTTATTTAAATAAGGTATTTCAAAAGAATTTCTTTCAAAACATGAATATGCTGCATTTTCAATAGAAATTGGAGATAGGAAAGAAGATTATTGAAGCCAGCACATAAATCATTATTTAACAATCTCTGCTGTGTGGTCCTGTCTCCTGCTGGTTTTCAAAGCATACAGGCAAATTGCAGTGCAAGGTGTGGATGGTTACGCAGTTCATACTAAAATCTCTTTTTGTAAATAGTGGCTTTAAGTTAGTCTTGTGCAAAATGATCTTGTTCCTGTTCATCTCAGCCATTACTTGCTACCTGTGACACAGACACTGTCAAATATCTATTCATTTGACTTCTAGGTTTGTTTAGTCGCTGAGAAATTTATGTAACTTCACCCTTGACGTTTTGTTGAACAAATTTAAGTCCTTCAAAACATCTCTGGCAGTGTGAGTGTGGCTCCGTTGTATTTCCTTGTGTTGTCAAAGATGAAGATGAGAGCAGAGCTTGACTCACTTCATTCTGAAGTTACTTCTGATCATCTGAAAACACTGCAGCTTTGTAAACTTGGCATTATTTGTTTCTCCAGGAACATCACAGATCCATCGAGGATTCAGAGCATGGCTATGAGCAACGTCAGTGACTCTGTGGTTCTGAGCAATGGCAGCATCTTGTCAAATGCCACTGGCCCAGGTATTGTTGCAGCTAATGATGGAGACGTCACGGTCCAGCAACTCCCATCCAAGGAAACGCCAAGACCAAAACCAAGTCCAAATGGCTGCCTGCAACTTAATGGTACAATCAAACCATCCTTTCTGCCTTTAGACAACCAAAGAACTCAGCAGATGTTGTCGCAATGCTGCCACCCTTGTCCATACCATCATTCTTTAAGTAGCCATAATAGCAAGCAAGAATGTAATTCAGTGGTTGGCAGCTCAGCACCATCTCCCATGACTTCGTGCTGCATGCAACCACATACTGAGTATTCAGCATCTATTTGCCAAAAACACACCCCTGTCTATCAGCCTGCCTGTTGTCTTCAGCCCTCCCCGTCCTTCTGCCTTCACCATCAGTGGCCTGACCATTTTCAGCATCAGCCTGTGCAGCAGCACATAGCCAGGATAAGGTAAGCAGATTGCATTATTTGTTAGTTCTCAGTATGGGTAACCTGTTCCATAACCGTTTAATTTTCTTACAAAAGTAGAAGATCTAAAAGGAAGATGATCCAAATTTCCTCCCTGATGTTTTTCACAGGTTAGTCTTTGAAACCAGTGGGGTTTTTTCCCAGAAGAAACCACATTGGGAGACTCGTGTTGCTGGGCTGTATGACTGTTCTTGAAGTGATTTCTTTCTGGAGGGAAAAAAACTGCTGTTTTTTCTTGGGGATTGCTTGGAAGCTCCTTAGCTCTTTTACAAGACACAATACACTACACCTATATTGTGTGAAACACACCAATACAGAGATAGCTAAGAATACACCAGAAGAACTGGTATGTCTGCATAATATAATCAAAACACGCTTCCTTAAAAAGGTGCATTTAAAAATACTTTCAACGATTCTGTTCATAAGTGTACTGGGTGTTTCTTCTCTGTCAGGTCAGCTGATTCAATGGGTTGCCTCCATGCCTTTTCAGCATATGTTACCTGCTAAACTTTGAAGTTGTGGTCGAATTGAAAAAATTTGCATTTTTTCAGGTTTTACTCCTTTCTATTCTCCACTTCATATAAACTCGCCTCTTTATATTTGTTAGCTTTGGCGTTTCAGTGGCAGTAGTCCCAGTTACAAGGAGCAACAAACACAAAAGAAATCTACAGCCTCATGGTCCTGGGCAAAATCAGTCAATCCAAGAGGCAGTTTTTGAAAACCAAATTCCCTGTTGAAGTAAGCCACTTTGAAGCTTTTAAGCAAGGTTATTTTTTTTTGAGTTGCAATTGGGCCAAAATGGGTGAATTTTCATGGGAGTACTAAAAGTTAACCTTCTCCCTGTTCTCTGACATCTGCATCCATATTCGAGAACTTTAAGGTACAAGTATTTCTCAGTCAGTTATAATAATTTTGTCTTGATGACATATATTAACTAATTTTAAACTCCTGAAAATATCAGACTGGGAAAAATATGTATTGTGGAAAAAGTCAAAGTGAATAAAGATTTTTTTCCTGAAGGTGAAAGCAGAGGGAAATAAGCATGATAATACAAAGTGCTTTCTCCTGCCAGTTATTCCACTTACAATTGGAAAAAATCTTAGTTGTCAGAACTGCTTACAGTCAGACATGTTTTTTCCACTGCATACTTGTTTAAATGTCAAGTAAAGATGAAAACTTTAGTATCATTTTGTATGCAAAGGTATGCAGGAGGCTGAACCATTACAGAATCAATCAGTCATACTTTTCAAACTTTCAGAGTGGATGCACTGGTTTCACTGTTTTTCTCCCTGTGCAGCAGGACTGTTATACTTTATCTGTATTCCATAGTTCTGAGGAAGGGAACAAATGTGATCCATAATCTGGGATTTTGTTCTCGGTCTAGAAATAAGAACAGGGAAAATTTCTTCTGGATGTAGTAAAATATTGTCTTCTGTAGCACTTCACACATACAAAGACTGTTTGAACTGCTCTGATTTGGGCTCTTGAGCCAAGATGCTTTTGTTTCTACTTGCATTTTGTCATAGTGTACTTTCCTACAAAAATGCACATAAATTATGAAAGTTCATTTATGATAAATGGTTTGTCTTCCCACAGTTTGTTAGCAGCCAAAATAAGATGCAATCCAACCTTTAAAGCACCTATACTTATTTATTCAGCTATATGTGCTAACATACTCTGCATATCCCTATGAAATGATTGCTGTTTCATTTCTGGACTCGCTTCTAGCTCAGCCAATGGAGTTTTCCCAGTGAGAAGATACTGCAGTATGCCTCATAGGTCAACAAATCAGATGAGTCCATCCTCTAAAAGGAACACAGCTTTGGGTGCCTGTTACCTGTTCTTTTAGCTCTAAACATGGAATAAATAGGACTGGGGTCCCATGCCATGGTGGGGAAGCTGGACTGCTTCCCTGTATGTTAACTCCTTAAGATGGCCATGGCTGCTTTAATGGACAAGTATACGTGTCTGACTCTCACATGTGTTATTAGCATGGAACTAAAGACTTCTTTTTTTCCCCACCATAGTCAACAAGGTGTGTCTAAATACAGTAATCTCTCATTGCACTGTGAAGTGTATCACACAGATAGATGGTTGTCAATGAAGACACGTTGGTAGATGGCAAAAACAGGCAGCAACTGGATGCAGTCTTGCAGGTGGATGGAGATATCCTCAGGAAGAAGCAGAATGTCCCACTGGTGGTTGTTTTGCAGTGCTGAAATGAATAGGTGATAAATGTGTATTCACTTTTTACATGCTCAAGTAGCTCTCTGTACACAGAAGAGTAACACTTCAGTGTGTGATATTTTCATGTGGTCTTTGTTCTGCACTCTAATTTTATTGCGGTTTGAGCTTATAATCTGCACAACAGTTTACTCTCCACATATTTTTATTACAAGGCTCACTGGAAATCATCCAGCTTTGTAACGTGCATGTTTTAAAAGCATTGTTCAAAATACACATTTTCATACAATACATTAATTAAATTCAGCGTGTACTCAAACTAGATTTAAATTTTGTTCTTTGTATTTTTAAAAAATGCATTAAAATATTGTTATAATTTTAGGAAGGAGGGAAAAGATGTGATTAGATAGAGGGGGATGAACACTCTTTGCAAACTGTATCTCTGATGCTTACGGCTCTGGGCAGGTAACCAATTGTTTCAGCATGGCAAGTTCTGGCAGGTTTTGAAGCCCAAGGCTTAACATTTGTCAGTGACCTAATATTAAAGGAATGTGGCTCTTGTGTGTTGTTGCAGATCGGAGTGTGTGAAGACAGATTGAAATAATGCCACACTTGTTCTATGCTCTTAATTTTGTAGTGGGTTCAGCTTTGAAGCTGAAACTAAATTACATGGTAATGTCACCTATACGTCATAACTTGAAAGTCTGGTCAACTGGTAATTTTTTTAGACTGGTGAAAAAGTCTTGTATCATAAAAGAAAATATTTTTAGTGGTTTGCAACACGATTGTAGAAAAAAATTCTATTGTAATTAAAATAGGTTAAAGGTCGGTTGTAATGGTTCTGATGATTTTTAGATATTTTTCTGAGGTTAGGAGACCTTGAGTAAAGTTTTTTGTGTTATATTTAGTAGTTCATGCAAACACGTTCATACCTCTCTTTTTAGTGGGCGTATTATCTTGACCACACATGCTTTCTGGGAAATTCTTGACATCTTTCCATAGCAGAATGCCGTTTGCTTTCTAACAACCATTTCTAAACTTACCTGTTTGGAGCATGGTTTGATTAGTGCTTTTCAGTACTGCTGGAAGACTTTTTTCCTGCCCTGCCCCTTTGGAGGACTCATGCTGAGGTAACCCTTTTTGCTGGAATGCACTTGTGCATCTCAAGAAACCTGCAGAGCTTAGAGCCACTGAAAGGTGGGTAGTTATTGCCCCTCCTTTGCTGCCACCCATTCCTGGTAGTCAGCAGCAGCCTTGAAAGTGGATCAGAAATGAGGAAAAACAACCAAGTAAGGCTGTCAATCTGAAGAAGTGGATAAAGCATGAAGACTGATTCATGATGACTGGAAACGCCGAGTTAGGAGTCACTAGGGAAGTGTAAAACTATGCAGCCCAGCAGCATGTTTAGTGGGATGAAAGGAGCATAAAATAAATAATGAAGGGTTGCGTACTTTAGGAGAACTAAACACCACAATAAAAAAACCCAAACAAATAAACCCGGAAAACTCTTACAGTCCTTCCTGGTGTTTTTCAAAATCTATTCTTTATATAGGAATGTATGCACGCAAGTAGGAGTGGAAGAGGAAGAACATGCAGAGATCTTTCAGTAAGTCATCTCAGGATTGTGAAAGGCATGGGATAACAGTGGTGTTGTATCTGGCACCAAATCAGATTGCTTCTCACAGGCTTGCATGGAAAGTTTTTAATAGGAAAATGCCGGTTAAAAGCTACCTTTATCCTTGCTAATCTTGATATTCTTTTGGAAATCTAGAAAGCTTAAGTGTGTGGACTTGGAGACAAAAGATGGGGCAGAAGAGATCAGGGAGCCATGAAAAAACTTCTGGTGTTGCTGATAAGGAAAATGCCCCAGACTACCAGTTTGTGTGGTGCTTGCACTTTTGCAGCATCAAACCAGTAAATTCATACAAGTACTCTTTGCTCAGAGTAGACCTGCTTTATATCACCTACTGTTATTTACATTTCAAGATTATACTGTTAATGCTTTTGACTAAAGCAGATAACTAAAGAGAACTGTTCTCAAAAACATCTGACTTATTTGTGGTAAAAAAGACAGGATAAAAGGACATATGGGATCATCTGTCCATGATCATGTTGTCATCTCTTAACTACGAAAATATGTTTAAAGCCTCACAGAACTATTAGTTTGGCTAAAATTTAAGACTTTGGGATATGTCTGAATTGTTGCTCATCCCCCACCAGCCTATTTTGGAGTGTTTAGCTCCCAAGGCTTTACATTGTGGTTAAGTTTTCGCTTGCTAGACCAATTTGTATTCTAAAGAAGGCAAAAACCAGCGTCAAGAAACTGGTAAAGCATTCATACCTCCAGACTTATCGTACATCTTCCTTGCAGTTAGATTTAAATTTTCTTTTGAACTGTTTTGGCATTGCAGATTTATGTGGTGGTTCTGGGATTCTTGGTTCTGTTGTGTCTCAGAGTTCTGTGCCACACACTGTTTAAACAGTACTGCAGATATGCTTGAATACTTACACTTTATTTAGTACTTTAGAAAGAAGATCTATAAAAGTGAAAAAGCTGTGAAGTGAGGATAGAACACTACAACTGCCTGTTACCCATTTTATGTTTTCCTTCTAGTTGCTTCACATAAGGATTAGAACCAGAAAAAAGTAAAAATACCTTGTTTTTTCAAAAAGCAAGGGAAAGTTTGCCAAATACCAGTCTTAATAACAAGACTTTGTTATGAAACAGTTCCCTGCTTGATTCCAGGAAAAGGATAATTGTTATCTAGTACATTCTGCATAGCTTGCAGAGCTGATTATATGTATACGTGTGTATAAAATATTTTCAAATATTCTCATTTCAGCTCACAAAAACTCCTACATGGAGTTTTTAAAGCAACCTATCCTAATATTTTCCATTTTGCAAGCTGTTTGCTTCTGCTTTATTTGATGCATTAAAAGACATTTTTGTTTTCACTTTTTATATGAAATGTGTACTAATGTCATTTTTACAAAATATGTATGCATATACTGTGTTAAAAAGTTACCCAAAGAGACTTTCTGCCTTTGTCTGGGAGGATCTTTTAAAAAACCCTTTAGGTCAGGTTTTTGAAGGTCATATTTCTGAAACATTTTACCAAGCTTTAGCAAGTAAGAGGCACAAGCTGTTAACATCGTTTCATTCCGTGTTCAGGATGCCTCGTATCTCTTGGTTGGTGCTGTAGATCAGTTGTTCCTGCCTGCTGGTAATCTGTGTAGAAACAATACTAATTCTGTCTCTATTCTCATTTAAGCTATTTATTGTATGCCAAAACAGGAGTTCCCATACTGAAGACACTGGAGGCATATGGGAACCGCAAACTAGATGCTCCCTTTTGTGTCACAGCATTAACAGCTTGATGGTATACTTGGGGATTTTGATGTAGCTGAGAAAAACGAAAGGGAATGTGAAAAGGAAAAAAGGAAATCTCATGCATCCGAGTCCAAATGTGGGATTCTTTGTTGTGCATGTGGAGAAAAAGCTCTCCCTGTGACCAAATGAACTGGTTTTTATTCTTTCCTGGAAATAATTTTTCATGTTGGTCTAATTTGAGCTGTGCTTTCTCATTTTCACACTTCTTTAATTTAGTCTTGCCTTATCCCTGAGTGTGGTACCTTAAGGGTTTTATTCTGGTTTTATTAATCATTTACTCTTCCCCTGATAATTATTGTGCATTGTTGGCCATGCAAACAACATGCTGCGCTTTCTAGAGCTGAAATCCAAGGGGTAACATGCAGAATATGAATAAAAATACCATTTCTAAGTCAGTGGCTGACCAAATTAAAAATAACATGCCTAGAAAAATAGTGACTTAAAAAACCAACCCTCATTCATTGGGCTGTCCGAAGGATTTTTGCTGGCTTTTAGTTGTACTAATTAAGCTTCAGTATTTGTCTAGACTTCAGATTGCTTGGAATCACGCATTTTTGCCATAAGAAAAAGATACTTAGAAGGTTGCGGTTCTGGTCTGAGTGCAGCTGAGTACCAGCCTGGCCGTTGTTTGCTCTACTACTTACAGACACCAGGTTCCATGTGTGCTTGAAGATGAATTTCCCGTGCCCTGTATCCCTCACCTTTCCTTGAACATCAGAAGACCTTGCGCATAACTGGCAATCTGCTGGCCTTTGAACTCCGGTCTTCAGAAGGTGTAAAGCTGATAATGTGAGGGAAACCATAAAACTCATGGGTCCTTTCTTTTGTACTAAATTGACTGGAAAACCAGCATCAGCTGTGCTCACTCTTGAAAAGGACTAATTGGTGTGGGTCTTTAAAATCAAGCATTTACATACTTTTATTTAGGAAAAAAGCCCCAAATGGCAGAACAACTAAAATGATGGCAGTTTTTTGGAATGTTTTGACCACAAGTAGTTGTTCTCAAGTACTTTTAATTCAATAGAGGTTGTGGTAAGGTTCGAATGTGAATAAAGACAACAATAGACAAAGCAAAAGTCTAAACTAGATGTGGGCCAGTGGCCTGGTTTTCATCACTCTTAAAGAGTTGGGTTTTGAAAGTTTTAGGTATTTCTACTTAAAAGTTCCGAGTCTTCCTTGTGATGGGGAAAAGGGCAGAATGAGAAACATTGATTTGGAAAGCTCTTTATGACTTGCCATAATTGTCTCTGTCTCTAACTCATTCCAGAATCACTTGTCCTTCCTCTTTTGTATGTCAGTGTTGTCTTTATCTCCTAGTAAATAATAATAATTTATGGGAATCCTTTTAATTAGTCAGTGGTGCTTGAACAGCAGAAGCAAAAACAAAATTAAAACCCAAACACAGTGCGAGAGGGAAATATAGAGAGGGTGCCTGAGCAATTTGGCATTAATTTTGCTACGCTAAGATTGTTGTGAGATTTCTGTGCACAGGGTATCTGCTGAATAAAGGAATCTTAAAGCCTGGACTATCCATGCAGAATACAAATGAGTTGGGACCACTAACAGATCAATGCAGGGAACGGTAGAAATAGGTAGAAATCCTGATGTTTATTTCAGAAAGCCTGTCCCCTCTATTTGCAAATTAGGGTGTGTTTTGGTTTTTTCCTAATAAAATAATGGATAGATAAATGTACTGGCCTAGAAGAACTTACATGCATCATTTCTCCTATATTTTCTGTCATATTAGTGGCATATCTTTCCACAAAATTCTTGTACTACATTTCCAGTTTGGAGGATGTTTAGTTTGTTCTGTCAAATGGTTGAACTTTTGCTAACTTTTTGTCTGTTTAATCTTGCAGTGCTTTTTTAGGGTCTTAGCTGCAGTATTGAAAGCCTTAATGTTCAGTAAATATTCCCTTTATTGCTTGCTTCTTACTGAGCTTACAAAACAAATTTAATGTCAGGAGACACAGGCGATAAGGTTGCATTATGTGTGTACAGGTTTTCATCAGCGCCAGTGTAAGCTGAAGAGCCTTCTTTGTGTAAATGCATACTAAATCCTTTTAAATCCTTTAATTGTGTTGAATCTACACTTGTTTTATATCACTTAAAAGTTATGACTTTCGAAGTGTCACAGATGTTGGAAGAGCAGTTCAACACCGAAATACGTGTTTAGAGTGAAATCCTTTACTAAGTTTAGAACAAAGATGCTGAAGTAACAGTGTTTTCATTTGCTGCAAGAGAAAATACGCAGGAGGATAAAAACTATTGTTTGTCCCCATAGTAAGATGAAGAATTTGGAGAAATTTTAAGTGCAGATTTTTGTCTATCTTTAAACATGCTCTCTGGTCAAAAGAAGTTTCCTGAGACCAAAAATGAACCCCATGGTGACTTACATTCACAAATTCTTACATCTGCACAGAAAAGAAGACTGAAACATGTGCCAGTTGAGGGATGATTTATGACAGTCTGAAGTCTCCCTACTCCAGAGTCAAACTTACATATGCTTAATGTCAGTCATTAATGCCTATAAGAACATGCATTTCAGCCTTTGTGGAGAGACACCATGAAAAAAACAGGCACTCTTGTACATCTCTTTCATTCTTCTTGGTGTCATGGGATGGAGTTTTACTTCTGTGTATGTTGTGATTTCTTAGGTCACGTTAATTTCCTGTCTGTCAGAGAAATACAAGATGTGATCATGACCTTGCATTGCTCCATTCAACTGGGAAGTGTAATAAAAACAGCTTTGAAATAAAATATTTCCAAGGAAGGAACTTTTTGCCAGTAAAAATGCTGAAAACTACTCTAGTCATCATTTAAATCCCAGAACATATCTATTAATTTCACCGTAATTACCAAGAAAAGAAAAAAGACTAATGGTTTTAGAGTTGTGAAGGATCTTGAAATAATATTAGTCTGCTCCAAATTAGCTGTTGGCTTGTTTTCAAACAATGATTCATGGTGGTATTTTACTAAGCTTTTTTTATTGTCTTAAATAGTTCAGAACTTTTGTTTAACTTGTCAGGGAGTGCTATATGTGGTCATGCCCTTAGTGCTTCAGAAGTTAAAAGAATATATATATATATATATATATATCTATCTTAAATTAAACCTTTTGAAGAAGTATATACTGTAAATTGTGTATAAACTATCCCATTTAAAGCTGGGACAATCCACCTTAAGTGTGTTTGATGGCAATTTTCTTATTGGCAGTTTTGGTGCAGTGTTTAAAAGTGGCTACACTCATTGGAGAAAGGTTTAGGGAAAGAAGAATAGGAGAAAAGTGTTTGTAGGGTCTGTATTACTTGGCTTCTTGATATCCTATCAGATTTTCCCACAGAGAAGATGATTTAATTCTTGTTCAAGGCAAGTGAACCAAATAGATGCTATTAAGGAAAAGAGCCAGCTTTCCTAGCAATTGATAATATTTAGTCAGTTGTCGAAGATGAAGGAGGAAATAGATTAAGTCACTATTGCAAAAATTAATTTCTAAGGAATCTTAAACTCAAGACTTGGTAGGTACATCCTGGGCTCCTGCATCTATATCTGCCATACGGAGCAGTGATAAAAAGGAGAAAGGAAGACAATGACCCTCACAGCCTTGGAGATAATTATAGGAGCATTTGAATTTCAAGTCACCTGTATGTTATAAATTTATAAATGTTTTAATTTTAGCATGTAATGAATCATACAGGAACAGAATAAAATAGCCTGTTTCAGTTGAAAGGGACCTACAACCATCATCTAACTCAGCTGCCCAACCCGTTCAGGGCTGACCAAGTTAAACCATGTTATTAAGGCCATTGTCCAAATGCCTCTTAAACACTGACAGGTTTGGGACATCAACCATCTCTTTGGGAAGTCTGTTCTAATGTTTGTTCACCTTCTCGGGAAAGAAGTGTCTGGTCTAAACCTCCCCTGGCTCATCTTTGAAGCATTCCCACAAGTCCTAGTACTGGATCCCAGGGAGAAGAGATCCTTAAGAATCTGTGGAGAGCAGTGAATTCACTGCTCAGTCTCTTTTTGTCCAAGCCTGACAAGCCCAAATTACTTAACCACTCTTCAGAGGACATTCCTCCCAGCCCTGTTGCTAAACTTCCAAATGAAAATACACATGTATGCAATGTCAGTACGATTGCATTGACCTTTTCCTATCTCTGGTGATTTGATGGAAACGTGTTTTCCTGTTGTAATGTGGCACGAGCCAGAAGTTTGTGAACGGGACATATCAAAACTACCTGTTACTTTTTCGGAGTGTGCTAATACAGTTTAATACTGATTGCAGAGCAGAATGAATGAAATGTTGACTTAGTTGAGTACATAGGGTCTGTCCCTCTCTGTAGGGTTATATCTTGTGTGCATGCCGTATGTTATAAAGCATATGCTTTTATTCTTAAATTAGAAATAGAGCAAGGATCACTCAGAAAATGATTTTATTATTGTTAACACCTTCCTTACAATTGCTTTCCTTGCAGAAAAGCAATGTTATTTGCTCATACTTGGTGTGAACATAGAGCAGATGTTCGGTTGGAACTGAAGAGGTAGGTAAGAACACAAGAAAAGGAGACAAGAATCTTTATAAAGCTTGATATCTCAACTATAAAAATGTGAATTGACATCTGTAAGAAAGTTGCCAAATAACATAGTGATTTTTGGTCTGCGAAGTCTCACTGTGCTTAATTTTATGCAAAAGATTAGACTTAGCAGAAATAATTCATATGTACAACATTAAGCAAAGCTGCAACATTGACATTTCACGCATTTTAGTGGGGTGAAATACAGTTAGTTTCAGATCATTTCACCCTGATACTCTAGACATAAAAAAATAAAATCCTTTTGGATTATTCTGTGATATTTTATGTGGGGAGAAAAAACCCATGCATTTCTCCTGCTTTCAGTAAAACCTTAACAAAGCAATTTATCAGAAAACTATGTTTTCTGTCATCTTTGCAACATCTTCCTGCTGCAGGTTGTCCTGTTTTTCCTTTAGAGATCTCAACAAGTAAAGCAAGGTGCAGGCAAATACAATGAATACTGCATGTTTAAAAAACATCTAGATAGAGTTCATGATTAGAATCAAGGAAAACTACACATCATAAATAAATTGGAAGGCTTGTAAAAACTTTTTTGGAAACTTAATCCCTTGGATTTGTTGTCTGAGTGACTGTAGTGATTGTTAAAATGATAAAGCACAGAGGTGTTATATCTGATATAGCAGCATAAGCTAGCTTGATATTTAAGAGCAATTCAGATTGTTCTCATGGCTCAATGACATTCTGAAAACAGGAGGATTTTCTCCCTCTGCAGGGATTTAGTTTGTATTGTATGTTCTAATGGAGAATGTACAATATGATGCATATCTCATTCTATCCTGTAGGGATTTAGCTTATCCATGAGTATAATAATGACAAAACCCTACATTTTATCGCTTCTGGTAACCAGATCTACCAACAAAGGGAATAGTTTCCCTCTAGCAAAGTAAGGCATTGAGGTTAAACATCTCATAATCCTTGGACAGGAGAGTCTTTGTGTTTCTTTTGGGTTTGTATTTTTCAGTAAATACAGCTATTTATTGCAACTTAGCATTTTTGACTGAAGTGAATCTTTAAGGGAAAAGCAAGAGTGCAAAATTAGTTTATCTAATATTGGCTTTTTAACAATTTTTTTTTTTTTTATCAGTATGTTTAGGCACCTTAGGTATGCAAGGTGCTTCAGAAAGAAGACAGATATAATCTACATCCTAAAGTGTACCCTATTTCACAGATATGCTGTGTGTTTTTATGGGTGTGATGTTACTTGCATCAAGAGAATATATTCCTCTTATGAATACCTACAGGAGGAAAGTAGAATTAAGATGATGTGAGACTCAGTGTTTGTCTAAATTGCCAGAAACTGAAGGTGTTACTGCTATGTCTACAATTTTCATTTACTCTGGACCCTGTGTTGCTACAGCAGTTGTCATGATTGCTTCTGCTGCTGCTGCATTGTCTGCAATACTGATTGTTTTACATCCTTGTGACAATACCTTTATGATAAATCTTTTTGAGATGCATCTAGTCTGGTCAGCTGTGGGTTCCTAATAAACTGCTTGATGGTGGGCAGTGGTATGAACAGCAGTGCTTCCTCAGTTAGGGCTGATTCCAGCTGGGAGATGGTACCAGGCTGGAAGCTGGCTCAGCTGCAGCAAAGCACCGGAATCAGCTGGATATTGTATATATTATGTATGTAGAGCAGCTTTCTGCATCTCTTAGCTGCTGTCTCCCAGGAATGAAACAGAGGAGAATCACCCATACTGACGCTGTTAGGTGTTTTCTTACACCTTAGAAAAGGGCACAACTGTGCCAGGTCTTGCCTTTGTGCTGCCCCATCTCAGGGTGGTAGCCCCACAGGCATAAATTTCAGCTTAAAGTCTGACTGGCTTATTGTTCCTCCAAGGAAAAAAGAGGAAAAGTCCTTCTATATCTGAGTTCTAGTCTCCACATCTGCACACTGTGAAAGAGAAATTAATTGCATCTAAGTGACATGAAATAAATCAGACATTAAATGTTTAGCCAGGGCAACATCCAGAATAGGAATTTTAGAAAGGTATTGTTTGGATAAGTTAGTACAAAGATATGATTTGGAGTGTGTTGATGTTTTTTAACTGATTCATTAAAAAAAAAAAAAGTTAGTATAATCAGCAATGTTCCTATTCAAAATCATATCTCTTTCAACCTGTTATATTATTGATAGCTACTAACACTTTTTTTAAATGATGGTTGCTCCACAGCAGCAAGAAAACTCTCTTCAAAGTATGCTGCCTGTTTTCCTAATCTTCTATTTTATGGCTACCTGCTGCAGGGTTCCTTGCACCCGCTAAGGAAGCAGCAAGCATTGATTCCTTGTGGTGTGAGGCAGAGGGGTTACTTAAATTGATATCTGTTTCACAGCTGAGGTTTGTCAAGAAAGTCTTGGAATGTATAGATATCTTTATTGTTCTCTGATGTGTTCAGGCTTGTATTTCCCTGAAATGTGTTAGATTGATGAAGCACGCTACAAATGCAGTAAATCATCCATAATGTTAAATTCATTTTTAACAGTCTCATCATGAGGAACATGTTTGTGAAACACTGCTCTGTGCCATGTAATGTGCAGGTGGCATGAAGTTCATAGAACTAGATTTAATAATACGTAGGATTTCCATTGTATTTTCCACAATTTTCCATTGTGATTCTTGCAATTAAAACCAAACTCCTCTCTCTGATATGTCCATACCAATCTATTGACTTCCATGAGAAAACTCATTCAGTGCTGTAACCAAGGGGAGACACTGGCTTAACTGGGAACCTGAAGTCAGGATATTGCCCTGTGGCACGGCGTGTTCCCCTCCAGTACACTAGAGCACTAACCATTGCCTTTCTCAGATTGAAAATGTGTAAAGCAATGGTATTTTCTGTGTGTGTGAACTGCCCCTGTTCGATTTGGTATGTACACAAAAGTACAAGTGTTTTCCATTACCTCACTGTTCAAAATATTGGTAGAAGCACTGAGGATAAGTGTGCATTTAGTCTGGAAAGGTGAATATTAGAGCTGTAATGACCCAGTCCAAACCAGTGGCCTGGTCCATTCTCCTGATAGTCTTATTTCCTACAGTATACTTGCTTATATTACAGCAACCCTTTTTAAAGACACCACTCCTCCTTTTCACCATGTTGCACAGAAGGGTGCTGGTCAACCAAAATACATTTCATATTGAGAAACCAACCTATTTTATCTTTTCTTTATGTATTTCTTAATTGTATGATGCTCAGACAAAACTTGCTATTGGGAAAGAAGAGGATGAAGCAAAGCATCTGTAGGGCAGGGGCTGACACTCTCAATAAATGGTGGTAGAACATAACCTGCTCCTTTCTTCCCCTTTCCCTTTGCCCCTCTTGGTGCACAGTGTGTATTGGGTTTTAATCAGTGACTGCAGTTCTTGTAATAACTTGGTTGGGCTAGTCTGGTCACAAACAACTGTGATTGTCACTTTCTGCTATCAGGCTTGTGAGAACTAAGTTCAGAGGTAATTTAATACACAGATATCAGCTTGGCTTTTGTCCCAGCAAAATAATGGATTTCACCATTTCTTTCTCATGAAAAACGATGAGGTTTTTTTTTAAGTCTGCACTTTTTTTTGGAGATTAGTGGTGTTATTTAAACTGGCTCAATGAAAGTATAATGCTTCAAAAATTAGATACAGCAGCATTAATTAAGTGGGAAAGATCTGGTTTTGCCATGCATTTCTGTATTTTAGAGCATAACTAAAGAATTTTTGGGGCATAGTTTTCAGGGATAACTTTTCCTATCGACCAATATAATAGAGCCATCACAACAGCTGCAAGGGATTGGTTACACTGCTGGAATTCACCCGGGTGTACACAGGTCTTTTCAATGCATGCTTTTCGAAACAAAACAGTTTGATAGCAGGTGTGACCTTTAACCCTCCCTAACTTTGAAGAACTTAATCATCGTCATTTGTTCAGCACTGAATATATTTTGCAGGTGGAGGAAACAGAGGGAAATGTAGTTTGGTTTTGATGGGAAAGGGGGAGGATGAGGAGTGGTTGTGTTGGTATTTTTACTCCTTTTGTGTAAACCAAATTAGGCAAAGTTAATTTTTGAAAGTTCAGCCTGAAACAAATTTTATGTTCAGTTTATAAAAATCTGTTTTGCCTTATAGTTACAGAGATGTAATTGAAAGAGTAAAGTGTGAAAAGAGAGATTCAAAAAGTGTATCTGCTAAAAATTTGCATGCAGAAAGGGCAGGGAGAGCTGTGTAGAGTGAATATACAAGAAGATATATTGAGAGGGTGCCAGCATTATCCCTGGAGTGTTATCAATTGCATATTGGTCCTTTCCAGTAAATGATTGTCTTGCCAGCTTTGTGGTGACCTCAGATGAGGTTCTGTACCTCGCCATCTGAGCAAACCCTTGAGTTGGGGGGGATGTATAGTGATGTGGTCATGGCTCTCTAGATGAACCAGCTAACCCATTACAGAGTCGTGGGGGTCACAGTGACGATCGTACGGGGTGGTGTATGATGATAATGGGTAACAGTACTGTAATGCAGCACACATGCAGGAGAAAACATTGTCTCTGTGGGAGTTAATTCTCAACCAGAACACCTACTTGTTTTTTCAGCCTTGTAGATTAACTTCACTGTAAAAGCAATTACTAAAATTGACAAAGTCTGAGGATACAGGAGGCAATCTTATATGCCAATATAAACTGAAATTGTCACAGAGACCTTTATGTAAGTCAGGATAATTACAAAGCTTGTACTAGTTGTCCTTGGGTGGCTGCTGCTTGTCCCAAATAGTTGTCTGGTGCTGTTGCTCATGGTAGGGCCCATTATGACACAGATGAAAACAGGTCTCACTGTCACAAGTAACTGAGCATATATGGAAATTCAGATCTTTACAAATAAAGCTAGAAATTCATGCTTGAACCACCATATTAACAGTAAATATGTCTGTTTATATTTCTCTCTCATCTGTGAACCCAGGAGTCTGTGTGCAGTTACAAAAATGTCTTATACCCAACTCTCTAGCTTTGCCTCCTTCTCCACACAGGCACACATTCAGTTTGTGCTCTGCATTGGTGCTGAATTACTGCATGAAAGGGCTTGTCTGTTTAAGCATTTCTCTTCATACAGAGTCTTATTACTGCTAACTTCAGATTCAAGTTTAGTGAGTTCTTACTTCAGTACCTAGTTTCTTACAGTCCAGTCTAGCCTTAGTTGAGAAAAGTTGGTTTTGTGGTTGAGGCCGTAGATCAGATGGTGACCACTCTCTTGGGTCTGCCGTAACTTCTTTTCAGGCTTGGGCAACTTGCTGTTGCAAAGTCATTTCAGAACTCAGTTTGTGTTTCTGTGCATTTTGGCTGCTGATGAGTCTGTTGTTCTTGCAGTGGTGTCAGAAGTTTTTGGCATCAGTTGGAAAAGTGGGTATGTTCAGTACCTCTGAAGGTCAGATTTGTGCATCTTGGGCTGGCAGTCTGAAGGCTGGTGACACTTCATAAGTTTAATCTTCACTTTTGTGGCTGGATGGAACCTTTCCTTAGTCCTTGAGTTGCTGCAACTGCAGATTGGTTACTCTGCTTTTCTCCAGCTTCCACATGGCTGCAAGGAGCGATTCTTACTACTATGTAGTATGTATGGGCATGTCCCACTTGACAGCTCTACTTCTGCATTGGGTTGGAGCATTTCCAAACAACAGTGAATTACGGCTGATAGAAATTTGCTTCTGTACAACTGTTGTTTCATACAAGGGTTGCCAATTACATTTTTATCACACTTTTGGTATCCTGTTAGCAGTGAATCTATATCTGAAGTGGCCTGTTGCTGCATTAAGAGCTGCTTTGCATTGGATTGAACTTTTTGTTTGGTGTAACAGCTTTGTGTCTCAGAAGTTCAGATTTATGTGGCTTATTTCCCCTTACAGTTGCTCAAAGTTCGATACAGACGCATTCTGAGCATTCCTCACACCTGGTGTGGGCATGGTTGCAGCTACCTTGAGATGATTATATACCACAGTGTTTTGGTTCCCCTGGACAAGAATTTAAACCAAGTGTGTGGAATCTTGTGCGTTGAAGGGCAGGAAATTTCTTTTCTTTATACTGAATTAAGCTTTTCTGAAAATCTCTGAGGAGTCTGAAGTTTGAACTGTTTATCTGGTGGTGTGGAAGCATACAAATCTCTTCTTTTGGCAATCTCAATGTAAAATTAGTAAATGGTCTATTTTATGCAAGGAGCTGTTTTTTAATCCATTGTTTTCTGTGGGTTTTTTTAAAGAAGTAATATTAAATATGTCCTTGGTGGCAAGAGAGGTCCATAACTTAACTAAAGACAGTGCGGTTACATCTTTGGAGTGATCATATGATGCAGCCATAGACAGGAAGTTCTTGAAAGGACTTGCAGATTCTTCATGGGAGTTTTTTGGGGTTTTTTTAAAAGTGAAATGTATATGAACCTCTACTGATCAAATAGCTAACAAAATGAAGTGCTCACTGAGCAGTGATAAATAAGAATAATTTTCAGTTGGGTTTGCTGCCTCCTCATTAAAAATATTATATTTTTAAGAAATAAGAATAACTTGCATGAAAATTATTTTAGAGAGGTACGCTTTGTCATTCTACTTCCTGTATTATGGCATAACAGAATTTATGTCTAAAGTAATTTTTCATAATGGTATTATGAAAGGTCAGTTAAGAAGGTGTGGGGATTGCAGAGTCAGAGTATGGTGTTGTGGTTGTCTGTTCCCATCATGTGCAAACTGTGTCATGATTTTCCATGGTACTGAGTTTCTGTCATGTTAGTTTATTTGGTTTCTTGTTGAAAACTGAAAAAACCTCTGGAACAGTAATCCCAAAAATCAGCTGCATAAAATTCCACTTTTGAAAACCCAGCTGTCTGTAGCAGCAATTATTCTCTGAATTACTTGTTTGCAAAGACTCAATTGAATATGATTGTGAGCCTTTCAAAATAATTCATATCCCAAAATATCTGATTTTAATAATTTATTTGCTTATCCGTGTATGCGAAGAATCAAACAAATTGATATGTGCATGCATATTTTGTGTATTCTCAGTTATTCTCTCTTTTCCTCTTCTAGGCCCGCCAGACCATTCAAGTTACCAAAAAGGTAAGGGTCAGTGCTGTCACACATGAGGTTTGCAGAATTATAAAGGTTGTAGATGAGGTGATGGCAAAGCTGTAATTCCCTGCACAGTGCAAGGAAAAAATAGTAAGCAACCAAACTGAAACAGATTTTTAAAGAAAAAAGTATTTCTTCTGTGCAGTGGGTAGTGAATTTCTGAAAACTGCCACGGGACTTTGTGGAGACAGACAGCATCAGCAAGGGCAAGCAACATTCAGAAGAACTGATCTACAATGGGTTCCTCAGTAAACACTGGAAGGAGACAGGGGCAAGTTCCTTAACATCCCTAATAACACATCTGTGAATCCTGGGGGAGCAGGAAGGGGATAGAATGCAGAAGGTGACCAAACTCAGGTGCTCTATTTATGGAGAGACAAGCAGTCTCTTTATTAATAGTAGGCCAGAATTTAAAAACCTCTGCAGGTTTCAGTGGGTTTTGTTTTCATCTGTTTTATGGCACTTTTATTGCTGTCTGTGGCATTCTCTTTGTGTTTAGGTACACTGTCTGCACAAGCAGGAAAACTCCATGCCTCACTACTTTTTTGATTAGGGATTACTCTGACAAGTGGCTTGGCTGTATCATCAATAACGTTAAATCAACCTGACAGACAAGTTCAGAAAATTTTGTCATAATAGTTTTTTTCTTCCTAAAAGCAGAAGCTCCTTGCAGTCAAGAGCAGTAGGATTTGGTTGTATATGCTCTGAAGAACAACAGGGTCACAGAAAATGACAGAGCAACATATCTAGAACTGTCAGTGTAATGGCACCAAGAAACCATCTCAAGTGAAAATACATTAAAAACTTAATCCGTCTTTAGAATTTGCTTTCAGTAAAGAAGAGGGCTGTTGGTTAAGTGTCTGTTTTGAGTTACATAAATCTCTGTGTTACTATGAATTCAGTCATATAAATATCTGTTGCTCATAGTGACCATTATACAACACAGAAACTATATGTGGTACATTTCTGTCTCTGTATCTCGAGAGTGGGTAGTGGTTTAACCTGAGTATGTCTGCATATAAGCACTGATTTGAACAGTTCAACATTAACCTCATGTTATGCTGTAGCTTAAAATGAGAAGGAAAACAAAACAATATCTTTTGTACCTTCTCCTTCTGAAGAAAGTATGAAGAAAGTATCTGAGGTCTTGCATCACCTTGGGAAAAATTGCTTGAAACCAGTGGTGCTTTTAGTGGTGCTAAATAGCTGAGATAAATACAGATTCGATTACTATATCTCCTAAACATTTTGAGTTACTTAAAACATGAAGAAAAAGCAAAACCAAACCAAAGCTTTTTTAGTGTGTGAAAAACATCGGGAGGAAATTAATGAAAACTATATGCATTTTAATGGTACATAGCTAGCTAAAAGTAGTGGTATCATTTTAACAACTAGACTGAAAGCAGGGGACAAAATGGCATTAAAAAATGGTATTTCAGTCGGTGTCAAACTTAAGAGAATTCATCATTCAGTGCTTGAATAGTTTGGAGGGGGAAAAAAAGAAGATAAGTGTGTCAGTGTGGCTATATGTCCAGGTCATTGCACAAACCAGAAATAGTTTTAATTAGGCATCAAAAAGCAGGAGGTGTTGTCTTGATTTAGAAAAGTTCTAAAGGATGTGCTTAGCACTAAGGATATCCTTTCTGAATGTGATTCCTCGACTGAGGAATTGATTTAAGCATTTTCCTCTTGGACTCAGGCATTTTCAGGCAAGTGGTCATTTACACACAATCTGTCAGGGTAGTGGCTTACTTTTCATCCAGAAAAGAAAAAGTAACAACTCATTTTATGGCATTTTAATGGGTGAAAAATAAAATAACTGCTATCTGTACAGCCACACAAGGTGGGTTGGGATTGAGGCTGCTTATAGACAGCTTGGTTGGACCCAGAGCCCTCAGCAGCACCAAATAATGCTCAGACAGGTAAAATTAAAATAGTGTGGCTAGTCCTTTTTGTCAGCCCAGGTCAGCTTTGCTTGTCTGAATTCCAGTATGTGATACAAGAAACAGGACAAATCTGCAGGTGTAAACAAGCCCTTACTGTTTCCAGTATGTGGCTTATTATCACATTGAACACTTTACTTAGGACATAGTTTCTTCTACAGCTAGTGACTGAAAGGATTTAACCAAATTAAGAGCTGCTCAACTGAGAATGGAAGTGTAGAGACAACATGTCAAAGTGGTAAATCTGGCACTAGGGATGAATAGGAAAATAAATCTTTTGGGTATAACTTTTATGACTTCAGAGCAAATGTCTGTAACAGCTAGTCAGTCTAGCTTGGTGTTTATGAAAACATTTAGTCCTATAAATAGGAAAACTCTATTAGGTAATTTACTTCCCTTCACTTCTACTTTGTACAATTGCTCATTTGGCAAGGTGCCCCTTTGTGATTCACTTTAATAAAAACTTAGACTTCAGATTGCTTTTCAAGCTTTTGCTAATTAACCTCCTGTGTGAGAATGTAAGAATTATTCCATGTTTACCTAATAGGAAATTGAGATACACCCAGTGCTTCCTTGCTCCCTAAAGCTGTACTTAGACCCCTGTATGTGCCTATTTCCACATGCTATGGAAAATCAGCAATAAACTTGCTCACTGCCGTTGATTTTCAGTTAGAATGCTGGGAAACCATTGCTGGAGTGAGGAGATGGACATTCCCTCCTTTCTTAGCAGCAGGACAGAAAATTTCCATAGAGCTGGTAATTGTTCTGTGATGAGCTAATGAGTTGTTCTTAAAATGGAAAAATAGCCATGATCCTTTAAGAAGAAATAAGAGAAGGATAAGTAAAGCTATAAAGTTTCATGTTGCACTGCTTGCAAGTTGAGGAGGAAATAAGAGTTTAGATCTTCTTGATCAATATTTAGTGTGTGCAGAGACCATCTGTATAGAATGATTCATACCCTATAATTGTTTTTCTAATGTCTTTTAAACTTCATGGGACTTCCTGTACTATCTTCACTTCCAAGATTAGACAATGTCGCTTTTGAAACATAAACTCTATATGAATTCAAGTTTTTACTGTAAGGAAAATTTTTTAGAAATTAAGATTTCTTGGTTTCACTTAATTTTGTGATACTTTTCTGTCAGTTTAACAAAAATAAAAATATTTTATAAAATTAATGAAAGTTAGGCTTGTATATAAAAATTCTTGCACTCTTAAAATTTAGAATGAAGTAAGTGTTAAAATGCAAGGATGCATGTGATGGTAGGAGACTAGATAGCTAATGCTGGTAGTTTATGAATCCTGTTGCCAATGCCTTGCATCTTTGAATTTACAGCAGATTTCCTGGGTCATTAATATGTAGGGTTTGAGTATTTTTTTAATTACTGTTTTAAAAGTGGAGGAAATGTTTTCTTCTGGATTCTACTTTAAAATTGATTTTTTTTTCTCTAAAATGCTGAAGTTTTCTAAAATAGTGACGTTCTAAAAAGAAAGAGTGATGTTTCTCTATCACTGAATTTTTAACAATGTCTGTTTTTCAGTGTTCCCCAATCATGGATAATATCCATACCAATCATTAAGGATAAAGTTAAGGAAAAAGTATTTCTATAAAAAATTGTATTTGATCTTAAGCGACAGTTTTCAATTCACATATTCCTTTTTTTAATTTTTAATGGAAAAGTAAATTATGACAGTTTTAAATGCTGAACTTATACTAAACTACAGAAATACCTATTTTGGTAGCTCATGTTTAATCATCTTTGTAGCAGCAGAAAGATCTAAGATAAAGCCTCTATTTTTGTAAGAATCCTGGGATAAAATAATAATAGTCTGATATGAAAAGGTTTTCTACATATCAATAGAAAGTTTTGGGGAGATTTGATAGATACTTGGGGAATATTTCTTACATTAAAAAAAAACCCAGAAAGTCCAAGGAAACAACAAATGTGTAGAAAAAGCTGTTTCCAAATGGTTTCTGTCCATTTGTGATAGTTAGCTTAATTTCCTGTAAGAGTAACAAAGAAGACAGGTCAGTGTTTCAACAGAGCTCTTTGGAGAAGTATTTATTGGGTTTGTGTGTAACTTCCATTTCTATAACACCTTTCCCTGCCCCTCTCCCATAGTTACGCTGCCCTCATCGCCGACTGGCCCGTGGTGGTCCTGGGCATGTGCACTGTGTTAATTGTGGTGTGTGCACTGGTTGGAATATTGGTTCCAGATCTTCCAGATTTTTCTGATCCACTGCTGGTAAGTAAATATTAACTGAGAAGGTTTTTTTGTTTGCCTTTTTTTCAGTGATGCCAGGAAACAGCAAATGCAAGTACAGCAATTGGTACTTTCCTCTTGAATTGGGATCTGCCCAGAGAGAAAAACTGACCCTTGATATGCCTGAAAAGGTTCCCTGTACTATGATTCTGTTCAGGAATCAATTTCCAGACACACTCAATTGGTAGTAAGCTTGCAGAAGCAATTTCTGTCTAATGAATCCATTAAAAAAAAATTAGTTGTTACAGACCCTTACAATTCCTCTATATAAAAAAAAAGTATTAAATTTTCACATTGGAGCAGCAGTTGCCATCAGAGAGTGTTTATCCACTAGTTTAAATTTCCTCTACATTTTGGTCTTGAAAGGTCCTGTGTCCTTCAGCAGAACTGCTGTAGATTGAGTAATGTAAATTCATCCCAGTTTTAGATGCACAGCACAGTACAACAGAGACCAATACGTTCTAAATCAAGTTTCAAAGAGTGAGGGCCAGGATCTGTTAAAGGAAAGGGGATTCCAAGTGCCTTCTGGGGGTGAAACGATATCCGTGTTGAAAAACTAAAAGTAATTTTTATCAGATTCTATTCAATACCATTCTCATTTCTTGCTTTTCATGAACTGTCTTACCAATGAGTAAATTTAAGGACTTTTTATTGAAAACATTGCATTTAATTGTTATCCTCAAGTAAAAGTATACTGTTCCTATAAGTTATTGTTATTTATAGTATAGTATGTACATCTGTATGTAACAGATATTTCTTGAAAACAGTCAAGTTGTTAAAATTGTTTCAAAGTCACTTTCAAAATTATTTAAAGGTTTGCTTTATTCTTGGAGGAATAGAGCAGAGATACTTGAGAGTTTTTTAATCATTTTTAATCAATAAGGAGTGATAATCGAGATAATGAATAGGACTTTGTAGAAGGCCCTTGCTCTGAAAATTAACTGTTGAACATTTGGTAAATCGTCTCTTCTCAGGGACAGAAGTAGTACGTGCAAGAATTCTTAATCCCTCGTCACTCTATACAGGCGGTCATTATTTTGTCTGACCTGTCATAAAGCATTTTACCTTTTAAAGTAGATGCCTGGAGTAATTATGCTTCATAATGAAAACTATCCATCACTTTGATTGTGTTTCCGCTCTCCTGTTTGAGCTAAAGAATGAAAACTATTAATGGAATTCTGTGATTTTCTCCTCTTAGGGTTTTGAACCAAGAGGGACAGCCATAGGACAGAGGTTGGTCACGTGGAACAATATGGTGAAAAACACAGGATACAAAGCAACACTTGCAAACTATCCTTTCAAATATGCAGATGAGCAAGCTAAAAGGTCAGAATTTGTATTTGAAGTGCGTTTTATTTTATTTGGGTTTTTTGTATACACACAGAGCTTGCACCAGTACCCTCTGAAGTTAATATACGTGTTGCCACATATTTCAATAAATATTGAATCTGATTGTCTACAATTCTCAAGGCCTTTCACATCAGCGTAGATATTTACCAGTGCAAGCGCTTTTAAAAAGTGTGTAATTTTAGTTTTCTTTTAGAGTTACAGATATTTTCAGAACTAGGATCAGTGCCATTTCCTTTGAACTCCCTTGATTTAAAGAAAAAATTAAGTTAATGTTTCAGTTTTTGTATACCAAAGACCCATCAGTAAAACATGTTTTATCATATGTAAGAGGTGTTCAGGTGTGTGACATGTTTGGATGGGTACTTATTTTAACAATTTTTTTGCTAAGATAAGGTAAAACTATTTATTTTGGTTTAGTCACCAAGATGACAGATGGTCAGATGATCACTATGAAAGGGAGAAGAGGCAAGCAGACTGGAACTTCCACAAGGATACCTTTTTCTGTGATATTCCAAGTAAGTGGAGAAATGTTGTAAGGAAGGCTAAAAACTTCTGCCAGTTGAATGTTTTCTGATCTCTTCTATATATTGTATGCTGTATGGGAAAATATGTTTTGCTCGGTATATATGCAGCTTCTTTCTGTGTGCAGAAGTCTTGAGAAAATTGAGCTGAAATGTTGTGTTCTGTTGATTCTTCCTCAGAAGCAACGATATTTACTTAAAGTACTTCCTCTAAGTCTTTCTGTTTCCTGTAAAGAATTTTATTAGTTCTTGGTAATACTGATAATTGTAAAAACAGTGTTTTGTGTGTGATTGTAGAGGTAGAGCTGAATTCGCACTAGGGAAGAAGTTGTGTTTTATCTGTGCCATTAACTTAATTCTAAAATACCTATATCAAAATACCTTTCCTCTCTATCTCTGAAAAGACATTCACTGGTCATCTTGTACAGAATTTTGGAGTTTGTTTAGGGAAAAAAATAGTACATGCAAAAAAAAACTCAAAGAGAAATAAAAATTTAAAAATCCCCACCTTACAGCACTGAAGGCTTATGAAGCTGACCAAGTTAAACTAGAGGACAAAAAAAGGCCAAGAAGTCTGTTGAGTGTTTAGAAGGCATACTGCAGAACTTTGATAAGTCCTGTTCTGGCAGAGAGTGTACATTAGCAGACGTAGATCTTGCCTTTATTCATACAACAACTTGAACTCTTTTGCATCAACTTCCATATGTGAGGACTGATAACAGAGCACAAAAACGTAATTGTGAAATTATTTGTTTGTATTACTTGATCTAAGAGAGCAACAACCAGTGAAAACCTGGGTGAAGAAAAGATTTCCTTTCTTTTTTCAGTTAAGTATGGTCTTATATCTGAGTGAGAGGATGTGAGCCAGGTTGTAATTTCTGCTCGTGTGAGCAGAACCAAATTAGACTGAGCATATCATGAGTAAGGAAATGGAAATGTACTCAAAAGTCTGCTGAGCATTAACTGCAACTTGAAGCAGAATTAACTCCTCTTATCCTGCCTGCTGTTTCTGCACAGTCTCACTCTCATTCTTTCCACTAGTGTTTCTGCGTAGTCTCAGTTGTGGCAGTCATGAAGGAATTGCACTTCTAAGGGAAAATTTGCCAGTCCATTATGTAAAGAAAACAATTGATTTCCTCTTGACCCATTTTTATCATTCCTGGTATCTTTCTTTGTGTGCTCCAGGATCTGCAGATTTCAGTTCCCTTGATCCTAGAGCATGGTCAGACCTCATAAAGCGCTACCCTTGAGTCTTTTCAATACAGTCTTATGAAAGACAAAAGTTCTGCAGATTCACAGCAGTGGGGAAAAATCTGCCTTTTGGTTTCTTGGAATATTTTAATTAATGTGATAAAGTTTCTTAACCCAAAGTACCACATTGTGTTATGCAGTACCATATATTTCTGTTTGTGTGTTTCTCTTGTGAGCTATGCATTCAGATCTCACTGCCACTAAGTAATTATTTCCTTTCCTAAAAGCTGTCTTCTGATAAATGCTATTTAATTTGTAATTTAAGCTCTATGTGTCTAAACTGTGGAATTCTTAAAAATGGCCTCAAGGATATCACAACAATTTCCACTGCAGTCATTTGCTTCTAAAGCAAAAACATTCTTGTAGAAACAGCTTTATAATTATTATTTATATTCCTCAATGACTTACTAAATCAGCCTTTGATTACTATTATCAGTGTACTGCCATTATGCTGTGCCAAGAATTTCATAGTTTGCTGATTAGATCTTTTGATTTTTGTTTGTCATATTTCAGAAGATAGTTTGCTTGAATAGAAGTCTGTAGAGCTTCTAAGTGGTATATAGTATTGAAGATGCCATATTTACTATAAGCACTTTAAGGAAATGGAAACTTTCATGTGGAGTGAGTCTTACAGATAAATAACTCATCTTGAAAAGAAGGTGAATTCCCATGACCTGACAAAGATTTTTTTCTGTGTCATTTGAATAGTGGGGGTTTGCCTCAGCCTTTGATAGGAGGCACGCCTAAACAATCAGTAAACCCCCCCTCTTGTAATTTCAGGTGATCGCTATTCACGAGTGGTGTTTACATCAACAGAAGGAGAGAATTTATGGAATTTGAATGCAATTAAGTCAATGTGCAATGTAGATAACTTGAGGGTAAGTAAATACAGCATTTAATTTATTTAACTTACAGATATTGAATATGTGTTTGAAGCTTTGTTTTGCTGCCCATTGCCATCCAGTAGCGTGTGAGAGGGCTTCTCATTGTTCATATCCTGCCAAATGGCCAGTCAGCATTCAGGTGAAGTTAAAAAACAATTTTCAATTTCTAAATCAGACTATATAGGGGATTTCTTTGGTTTTGCTACTGATAGCACCCAGGATGGGATAGAGGAGGGCTACTTCAGGAGTTTTTTTACAGAGAGGACTATCTTAACTTCTGGTGTGTGATTCCTCATAAAATATTAATCAATGGAGTTTTGTTCTTGTTTCCCAGCAAATAATTATTTTTTTCTTGCTTTTTCACCTTCAGGTGATCTAGCTGCATTCTCATAGCATATGCTGTTTTCTCTGACACCCAGTGGGCCACTCAGTTTTTTCTTCTGTTAGTTTAGAATATGTTGGTAGATAGAATAGCCCACTTCATTAGATGTGGATAATGATACTTACAGAGTAATATTAATCTTTTCTTTAGAACTGAGAAAATGAAAGACAACATTTTGTCATTGTCTGTCTGTCCCTGTTGTGTTTTTTCTTGACTTTCCTTGTACTCAGTACCTTGCATAGTCAAAGTAACCTTTGGAATATCCCGTATCAGAGGCTGTTATAGAGCCAGCTTCTTTTACATGTGTTACAAGGTAATTTAGCACTCTCATTGACATCAATGTCCAGTTTTGACGAAAGGAAGTTAACTGACGAAGGCTGAAATAAAATAAGCATTCAGATAGTACATCTGTAAGATAGAAGCTTGCCACTTGCTGGAGTGAACTCCTTTGAACCACTGAGTAACCATGAACTTTTGCATACTGGTGACTTTGCATGGAAATAAAGCAATATGGTTTTCTTCTGTTAAAGAAGAAAACCTACGTATTTCCATTTTTTCCTCCTTCAGAACAAAATAACCATAAACAATTAAATTCATATTATACACATTTATTTCATGAGGGTATTTTCATTATTAGATTTGCTTATCATTGCCTTTTAGACAACCGCATTAATTTAACAAGTTCCAAAACTGTTTTCCCTACAACAGCCGTCTTTGCTTTGTTGAAATCTTGAGCTGTAGTGAAACATTGCATAATGAATCTCCCTTGGCACTCTGCTGACAGGCATTTTGTCCTGGTTGGCCTCCCTTGGTGGAAGTGGTTTTTTGTCATCACATGCTCATGAGGTGTTCCTTATTTCCCCATGAAAGATTACTCCACTGACAGGATGGCTCATGTGGTTATCCTTTATCTCTTTCAATCAGAATGAGCCAGGTGAGCAAAGTACAGTATTTAAACTATTGCAGCTCAGTTTTGTATGAACTGAGCAAGGGAATAATTATACTGCCAGTTCAGTCGGGAGATGCAGTGGAGAATAACCTTTTATAAGGGTAGAAATTGAGAGTTAAGGAGGAGATGCTAATCTCTGCGTTTAACTGTTGAAGTTTAGTCACATAGGAAGCTGATGCATCTCAGGACCAGGTAGTATAGGTCATTGCAAAGCAATGCAGTCTGAATGAGAAGAGCATAATAATTCTGTTTAACAGAAGACAGTTAATTACATCTGAAGAATTATCTCTGTAATGATTGTATTACTCCTGAGGAATTTTTCTTTTGTTCCTCCCTATGTACACACTTTGATAATAATGTATTATTTCAAACGCTGCTCGGCTTTCTCAGAGAAGGATGAAACTGCTTTTCTTCAGAAGGCAAGCACCACATCTTATATCCATAAAACCAGCTCTTCCTTTGAAATGAGTACACTTCAGAAAATTAAATGTTGGCTACTTCAGCTGCACCCACAGTTGTGTAGATATTTATAGAGAAAATTGTTGCAAATAATGTTTCTGTGGATCTTTATTTGTAATTTACTTAAGAATATAGTAATTGAGTACCTCAGCTGAGCAGAATAACAGTGCATCACGATAGCAGCATTGATTTTCACCTAGTCAGTATATAACACAGATTGATATGGTTAGTTTTTGAGATGACTGCTGGTCTATGTATGTAAATTTATACTAAAAATTAAGTATTCAGGGCTCAGAAAGGACTGAAGCTTTTTTCATTTTTTCTTTTTTAAATCCTTGTAACTTACAAATAACACTTTAAAATTATTTTAACACTTTCTAACAGTTTTCAAGCACTTCTGACGCTTCTTAGAACTCACCAAGTGCTGTGCCCCCCTTGTGAATGCTACGTTCTGGTAGCAGCCAGTCCCTGGGGAGGATGCTGACTTGTACTGCAGCAGTCGGAAGAAATCAATGACTTCAGTGACCTTTGGGTCTTACAGACCCTCTCCTGGCTGTAGTCATTTTGTTGTTCAATTTGTGCTTGTTTAGAGCCACAGTTCTGTTGAAATAAGTGGCAAAGCTTTCTGTATTCAAAAACAGGAAAATCGGGCACTATTTTCTGGGAATGCAAACCTTAGAATTTATGTATTTTTCTGATGATAAGCAGGATTTCAGCATCAGTAAGCATTTGCTTTAGTATGGAAGTAACAGTATATCCTCTGTGTGTTAATTGTATTCCCATATGCTTGTATATAACTACTTAACTATATGTTTTACTGACACTTAGGGGCTCCATCCTGCAGCTGCTCAGCATATGGTAGTCCTATAATCTTCATGGAAACTTTATATACAAAACAGTTACAGGAGGTGCTCTAACCTTTTACTAGTTGGATAAGAAGAACTGTTTTTTTTCTTTTTCACCTGTTAATTGCAGAATGTTTTCCCTGTGAACTGTAGGCAGTTATTTTATAAGCTTTAAAGAGTATGTGTTGTCTCTTCAGACTGCTTTCCCTGAAATTGTGTGTTTGTGAATCTCTGTTACTGCAGAGATGCATTTGGGTAGTTCTGCCCACAGATGCAGCGTGTGTGGAGTTTGCACTGCGTCGTTTCCATAGTTGTTCCTAAAAAAATTAAAATGTTGCCAGTGGCAGACCAGGTCTGGCAAGAGCAAAATGGCCTTTTCAGTTCCTTTGGATCACCAACAAAGCCCAATGCTACAATCTATTAGCATTTTAGGCAGTATTTTAATGAGCTATCAGGAGCTAAATTTTGTATTTTAATTTCTAATTTCCAACTGCCAGCTCAAGTTACTTTATCTTTGGCAGCAGTTACTTTAGCAGTGAATGTTTATGGCCTGCAGCAAGTGTTGAAGAAAAGTATATAAACCTCATTGTCCCATCTTGAACTTGAATACACAGAGAAGACAATACAATCCTTTCCTCCCAATTTGCCTATTATATCCTCATAGGACTAACTTGGAGATATGCCATGAAAAACACAGATATGCTATTCCAGTGCTTCCTTTTATTTAGTAGGTTGTTCAGTTTTTCCTGAGTTTGCATGTGTGAGTGTTTTTATCTGGAAACAATCAAATGTGAATTATCCTGTTTTTTGGGAATGCCAGTTTGTTATTGTTCAGAAACTGGTTGACAAAATTTAGTCCATATTAAAGCTTTTATAACTACCGTGAGAATCCCCAAGTGCATTTTTTTTGGTCTGCATTATAAAGGATTGCTAATAATAAACCTGTGCAATTTTGCTAAAGAAAAAGAAGAAAAAAAAGAAAGGGGACTACATGGCTTGTTTCAGATTACCTAAATTTAAAGCATAAAGATAATGGTTTCAGGGCCCATTTCTGTAAACTGAAGCATGTGGCTTTATTAATGTGACTGCGTTAATATATGTTCATCCTATGTAACTTGATTAAGACTAACTTGTACATATGTCTATTCGAAGGATTAATTCTACTTTGTCACACATAACAGGTCAGAAGTTCTCTTAAGACTTATGTTCCTTGTACCCTACCAAGACTGAGAAAAATTTATCTAACCTTGTTACTTAGGAGTTTCGCTTCTATTTTATAGTTCCCTTCAGTTTTGCATAGGATTGCCTTACAGTGATTTAGCTAAGTTGTGCTCTTACTGTCTTCAACTAAATCTGGAATATTCTTGAAGTGGAATAAGTATATCCCTATAGGGGATTAACACTCATTTAGTTCAGAAGAGTCCTTAACCAAACTGTTAAAATTGCTGTCATTTTTGTAAAGCTCTGGTAGGAGTTTCTGACCTTTGGACAGTCACTTGAGTTGGCAACAGCAGTCCTCCTCATTCCCCGGCTCAGTCCCCTCTCTGCACTTGGCACTGGTGTCTGCTTGTCCCCATGACTTCTCTGTCTTTGCTGCTACTGCAGCTTCCTCCACTCCACTCCTGAGTCAACTCTTGGGACTTTGGCCCACCATGGGCACAGCTTCCAGAGACGTGACTGTTGTCTCTGTGCATCAGGGCTTGTTTTGGGGTTCTTCATGGCAGTGGAATTATCTTGTGCTTGTGCTTTGGAAATCCTGCATGACTTAGGGACATTCAGTGCCTGGGTGGCAGGCTGAGCTGATCAGGGGCAGGAGCTAAAAAATTGTCATAAAGTCCAGGTTGTAGAAGAGAGCTGAGGTGATGGAAGTTGTAAAACTGTCACATCCTTTCTTTCTGGATGGTAAGTCCCTCCCTCTCCTAGGAACTTCAGGATTTAATTCCAAGCAGAATGAAACTTCATAGATTCATGGCTGATTGTTTATTTTCAGGAGTATAGCTTGAGATAACAGAAGTGAGTTAACAGTTGTCAGTCTGGAAAGAAACAAAACACTTCAGTGCATCTTCAAACAATGGAATTGCAATATTCTTAACACTTCTGCCAATTACAGGCCACTGTGACAAGTCCATATACTGAGTTACCCCTGATTTAGTCTGCTGCATGTAAGAGAATACAGACGAGAAACAATGTTTCTGGAAACAAGATTTTAAAATGTATACACAGAAGGACCATAAACTGAATTTTCATAATTTTGAATTGGTTTTTTTTGGGTTGTTTTTTGGGGAGGCAATTGGATTTGGTTTTTTGTGTGGGTTTTTTTGTTTGAGTGGTTTTTTGTGGGTGAATGTTTCTAATAATTCAGACTTTTACTTTAAACCGGATTGTTTGCCCTCCCTGTCTTTACACAGATCAGATCCCATTCCCAGTTTGGTGACCTCTGCCAGAGAGCCACTGCTGCTTCGTGCTGTCCCAGCTGGACACTGGGCAACTATATTGCTATTCTAAACAACAGGTCATCGTGTCAAAAAATTGTCGAACGGGACGTCTCTCACACCCTAAAGCTGCTTCGCACCTGTGCCAAATACTACTACAATGGAACCCTGGGGCCGGACTGCTGGGATATGAATGCCAAAAGGAAGGACCAACTCAAGTGTACAAACGTGCCTCGCAAATGTACCAAGTACAATGCTGTTTACCAGATCCTTCACTACCTAGTGGACAAGGATTTTCTAAGCCCAAAGACAGCTGACTATGTCTTACCAGCTTTAAAATACAGCATGCTCTTCTCTCCGACTGAGAAAGGGGAAAGCATGATGAGTATTTACCTAGATAACTTTGAGAACTGGAACGCTTCTGATGGTGTCACAACCGTCACAGGGATTGAGTTTGGAATAAAACATAGGTTGTTTCAAGATTACCTGTTGATGGATACTGTGTATCCTGCCATAGCCATTGTAATTGTCCTCTTAATTATGTGTGTGTACACGAAGTCCATGTTTATCACACTGATGACTATGTTTGCAATAATTAGTTCCTTGATTATTTCTTATTTTCTCTATCGGGTAGTATTTAATTTTGAGTTCTTTCCATTCATGAATCTCACGGCATTAATTATCCTTGTTGGGATTGGAGCAGATGATGCTTTTGTCTTATGTGACGTTTGGAACTACACAAAATTTGATAAACCTCATGCTGGAACCTCTGAGACAGTGAGCATCACGTTGCAGCACGCTGCTCTTTCCATGTTTGTCACAAGTTTTACAACCGCTGCTGCCTTCTATGCTAATTATGTCAGCAATATCACAGCAATCAGGTGTTTTGGTGTTTATGCTGGCACTGCAATTTTGGTGAATTATGTTTTGATGGTTACATGGCTGCCTGCTGTAGTTGTGTTACATGAACGATACCTTCTCAATATTTTCAGTTGCTTTAAGAAACCTCAGCAGAGGGTATACAACAAAAAAAACTGCTGGACAGTGTTGTGCCAAATGTTCCACAAGATTATTTTTGCAGTTTCAGAAGCATCCAGGATATTTTTTGAGAAAGTTTTGCCATGCATTGTTATCAAATTTCGATATATTTGGCTTTTCTGGTTCCTTGCCTTAACAATTGGTGGAGCATATATAGTGTGTGTAAATCCAAAGATGAAACTACCATCATTGGAGCTCTCTGAGTTTCAGGTATTTAGGTCTTCCCATCCGTTTGAACGATATGATGCAGAATACAAAAAGCTTTTCATGTTTGAACGTGTCCACCATGGAGAAGAGCTCCACATGCCAATTACAGTAATCTGGGGTGTCACACCCGAGGATAACGGTGACCCTTTAAACCCTAAAAGCAAAGGAAAGCTGCAGCTAGATACCAGTTTTAATGTTGCTAGCCCAGCTTCACAGGTTTGGATTTTACGTTTCTGTCAGAAGTTAAGAAATCAAACTTTTTTTTATCAGACTGAAGAGCAAGACTTCACAAGCTGCTTCATTGAAACTTTTAAGCAATGGATGGAAAATCAAGACTGTGATGAGCCATCTCTTTACCCCTGCTGCAGCCACTGGAGCTTTCCTTACAAACAAGAGGTTTTTGAATTATGTATCAAGAGAGCTATAATGGAGCTAGAAAGAAGCACAGGGTATCACTTAGATAGCAAAACCCCAGGGCCTCGCTTTGACCTTAATGACACCATCAGGGCCGTGGTGTTGGAGTTCCAAAGCACCTACCTCTTCACCCTGGCTTATGAGAAAATGCATCAGTTCTACAAAGAGGTGGACTCGTGGATTTCAAGTGAGCTTAGTTCTGCTCCTGAAGGTCTTAGCAATGGTTGGTTTGTGAGTAACCTCGAATTTTACGATCTTCAGGATAGTCTTTCTGACGGTACTCTGATTGCCATGGGCCTTTCAGTTGCTGTTGCATTTAGTGTAATGCTTCTTACAACTTGGAATATAATCATAAGCCTTTATGCAATAGTTTCAATAGCTGGAACTATTTTCGTCACCGTAGGTTCTCTGGTTCTTCTGGGATGGGAGCTAAATGTGTTAGAATCTGTCACAATCTCAGTGGCTGTTGGCTTGTCAGTAGACTTTGCTGTTCATTACGGAGTAGCTTATCGTTTAGCCCCTGACCCTGACCGAGAGGGAAAAGTAATTTTTTCTCTAAGCCGTATGGGTTCTGCTATTGCAATGGCTGCCTTGACTACCTTTGTAGCTGGAGCAATGATGATGCCCTCAACAGTGCTGGCATACACGCAGCTTGGCACTTTCATGATGCTTATAATGTGCATTAGCTGGGCTTTTGCAACGTTCTTCTTCCAGTGCATGTGCCGCTGCCTTGGACCCCAGGGCACTTGTGGCCAGATCCCACTACCAAAAAAATTGCGGTGTAATGCCTTCTCTCAGACCTTTTCAGGGGCGCAAGGAGGCAGAGGTCAAAATAAATCGCATCCTGTTAGCAAGTATCAGCTGGACTCCAGGAGTCAAAAACCAGAAATGGAGCATGAGCACTATGAGCTTGAGCCTCTGGCGTCACAGACTGGTATCTGCAACCCTGCAGAGAAAGTGACATACGAAGAAACTCATATCTGCTCAGAGCTCTTCAGCAGCAGGCCCCAAAACACGTGTATGCCAATGCATCCAGCCTATAATAGTGAAGTGAGTAAGAGCATAAAAAATGTTGCTGGTTCAGCTGTGCTGCAGACATCTCTTGACCAACACACCATATGCCCAGTTTTCTCTCAAAACAGGCAGTGTAGCTGTCCTGATGCATATAAGCAGGTGGCAGTGAAGTGGAGTCCACACTCCTGTCAGCAGTTAAGTGACACCTTCTGTTACCAGTGTTCTCCTTCACCGGGAACTGTACAGATCCAGAGTTCTGTAGCTCCCATAAATGCTTTACAGCAAGCTGCTGAAGGTTATGTGCATCCAGTCCAGCATGTCCTTCACTGCAGTTGCCTTCAAGGAAGGCTCAAAAGAACGATGACGCAGAACTCTCTGCCTAAAAATTTCTTCCTCCAGTCCGTGCAACAGTTTCAGGCACATCAAAGGATAAACAGGACAGATACACATGCTCATCAAAACCCAGAGGAAAACGTAAGAACTGTTCCAAAGGTGATGAGCTCCTCACAGTTTCTCTGCCGAAACGCAGGACCTCTAATAGTGCGTTGCTCTGAATGTGAGAACAGCATCTCAAATAACCAAAAGGGATTCTGTCAGCAGACAGACAGGTGTGATGAAAAGGGTGGTACAGAAGCAAACGGAATTGAAAGCAAGAAAGCCTCTCTGTCAAAGCAGAAAAAGAAAGCTGAGGGCAAGATAGATCAGCATTCGTTACAGAATGAGCAGGTTTTGAAGGCTGACCAAAATGATAGAAAGCACCTGCTGAGTAGGTCAGTGAGAGAGGCTCGCCACGAGGGTTGCCGTGAAAGTTCACACTGTTGTAGCAAGGCTATCACAGTGAAGTGCAATTCTGTTGACTGTCAAATGCCAAACATCGAAGCCAATGTGCCTCCTATGTTAATGCGCCCAGAACTTTCCAATGAAAGTTTGTTAATAAAAACACTATAATAAACCTTTAATTTGGCGATCCTGTGTCTTTCTTTTAAAAGTAACTTTAAAACACTAAAAAGGAACATCCTGAATAAATATGAATTATAATTTGCCTTTCGGAATGAAAAATGTATTTTATAGAACGGTATCATTTATACATTTCATAAAGCCATTACGTGTAGTAAAACCTGATGTTGTCCAGAATTTTTTTTGCTGTAACTCATAAGATGGATTATGCTTCATTTATTTTTTGTCCCAAGGCATTAGAGTTTGATTTCTCCACATAAACCATTCAAGAAACAAAGGATTGCAGAGAAACTCCCTTTTCTGAAGCCAGGGCTTGTGAGATCGATAGAATATGGGGCAGACTGAGATGGCCACGTTTCCTGAGTACATCATTTACCTTTATTCTACTGCTGCCTTGGCAGGTTTATGCGCACCTTCAAACAGTAGAGGGCTATAATTGTGTTCAGTCAGGGTTGTCTGAAAGACCAGCTCCACAGGGCAGGGTGTTTTGGAATATTTTTTAACTATTCATCCTTTCAAAATGTAAAGAAAAACTCTTGGAGGTCAACAGCATTTGCACTGCCCTCGTTGCATTTCTGTGTATATAGTGCAGTAAAACATTTTAACTGCCCTTTCTTGCAGTTACTGTAAAGACTTCACCATTAAATACCAGACAATACAGGTGGAAACAATAGTAAGTGAACATTTTTTACTTCTAGGTAATGACAAGAAAAATACAGTTTGCATAGATGACAGATGTATGTGCATTAAATCAAGAGTTACAAAAGGGACGTGAAGTGCCTTGCAATACTGAACTTTTTCCCACAAAGTTAACCTACTGTGGAGAAAGGCATAGTCAATGCACATGTCCTAGACTTACTGTCAGTAGTATCAGGTTAAGTCAATTCAAATACCTCAAATGCATAAATTAAAATATTGTGAACGTTCTTACCCAGAGAAGTTCCAAGGCGAAGTTACAAATATTGATCTAGACCGTATAACCAAGACATTTGATTTTATGTGTTGTCTCTGCCTAAGTACAGGGTTTAGTCAAATGATAGCTGTGGATAGCCATGGGAATACTTGCTGGTCTCATCATTCAGGGAGAGAGCGGATTTGAGAGCTAGAAATGTATAGCATGTCATAATTCCTATGTACCTTAATGACAAATCTCTTCAAATAATCAGTTAGTTATGCTGGTTGTGTTGATTTATTAGACACAGAAGATAGATTTCATGGGCTGGTGTGATGTCATGTCCTTGCTGTGTAATGAATCACCAGAGGAAAAGCCTGGCTTTTTCTGTCCCAATGTTCATGTTGAAGGGATGCAGAATATTCATATACAACAAACCACTTTGGTTTGTCTGGGAGTAGTGATGTAGTACTTATTCCAGTGACTGGAACAGGATAGAAGGTTGAAATCTACAGAAAAAGCTAAAATAACTTTATATGGCTTAAGAAAAGTATCATTCTTTCTTAGAAAACTCAGTTTTAATTACCTTGTAACTTGTCTCTCAATTTAGAGCCCGATTCTTTCTAAATGTTTGTAATGAGAGCAATCCAAGGCTTTTCTGTGCACTTCAGAGGCCACTAATTATAAAGAGCTAAGACTGGCAGTGCCAGCAACCTGAAGAAATTAAAAGGGCTAAGAAATAAACTGGGCTGTTGCTATTGTCCAACTTTTTTACTGCCCACTGCACCTCGAGTGCAGTTTGAGTCCAAGCTTGCCAAAGCATTGTGTAATGCTTGCATAGTGCCTGTCACATCCGCTGTCCTTCACAGTGGTGCCTTTGAGGCGTGGGCCTTAGAGGAGGTCCTCAGCTCATGCATCTACAGAACAGAGGACTTTTGAGATGATGAGCTCAAAAGTGAGATTTTTTCCTAAGCTGGTTTTCTATCCTGCATTTTGGGTAAGGAAACCACTTTCAACTGCATATGTTAATAACTGGTGAGGTAAGTGACAGAGATTAATGTTATGTTTCCATTATGATTTATAAATTCTTAAAGGCTAATGCAGTGAAGAAAACAGGGCAGATACAGAGTTGTGATGTAACGTGCTCTTAGAGAAAATTAACTTGTGTACTTGGCTAGTGAACTGGATCACCGCTGTACTAGGACAAAGCAAGGAGAGGTGAGATTCTGTTCCACTCCAGGAAATCTTAAGAAGAACCATGACATCCCACTGCGACATCTCTCAAAGACTTGCCAATGATAGCTAGGTCCCAAGGGAAGCTGATAAGCCTAAATCACTCCAATTTCCATTAACTAGTTTGCTGTCACTGAGATCCTCCCATGCAATGGGATGGCAGAGGGAATGTGGATGGTGCTTCTCTTGTAGGCTGCCCAGGTGGCCTAAGGGCCCTACTAGTGCCACTGGCTGGCACTTCCTCCCTGAAGTAACATGGTCCTGGCTTTACAAGTTGCAGAGCTTTATTTCTATGGATAATCCATGCTGGAGTGCTTGGGAATTGCTCTGTCAGTGATGACACATGTAGCTTGAGACATGACAGGTGTGCTTTTGGCCTTTTCGAAGTCTAGGAAAGACTTTATGGTGGCTTGTACATGTAGGGCATCTTTAAAGTGACATCTCTTTGATTATTCAAGGAAGGAAAGAAACTATGTGGGAAGACAGTGGTCTGGCTTTGGCTCTGAAGTTGCTAGTATGCTTTCTTCAGGAATAAAAAATACAAGCCAGAATCTTCCTGTGGAGTGGGGCTTGTATCTGAGACAAACTCTTGCAAATTCACTTCACGCGGGGAAAAAAAAAAAATATCTTTAATGTATTAGATACCTTTGTTATCCGTATTGTCCTTAGGATCTGTGTTTTTCAGGTCATAATCACATTTATAGTGTGGTAATACATTGATTAGTTTAAAAAAATGATACAGTAATTTACATTATAGGCTCAATACATAATCATTTGGAATGCAGTTACCTCATACAAAGTATTGGTAGATGGGTAGGTAGCTGATAGAGTAATGTAAAAGAATTTTAAATTACTGTTTATGTTCCTAAAGAAAATTAAAATCTATCTTTCTATGATTAGCTATAATCACTTTAATTTGATTTTTTTAACTGATGTGGGAGACTGGCTTTGAAGTGCTTTGAATTAGGAATACCTCTCATTTTGCCAGATGGAGTCTGGGCAGTCAGTCCAAGAAGGCTCTAAAAGTACAGGTTGACGAATGACAAAAATTTTAGCACTGTAAGAAATGTCAAACGTGATAAAAACTGAATATATTTTATTTATATAAAGAATGTTATACTGCTTAATATAGGTAGCAGATGGGTGATTCAGGCCAAAATCACACTGACTTCATTGAATTGGACCTTAAATTTTTTCCACATGCTGGCAAGCTATATTAAATTTTATTTCTGCCAATAACATCTGAAGTGCCTATACATCTAGCATTTGATTTATGACAGTGAGCTGGGACACCATCCTACTAAGTGTTGCAAATTCCCACAACGCGAAACAACTCCTGCCTTAGCAATAAAAAGCTCAGCCTGTAGAAGTTATAGTCTGCAAGAAAGGCAATAGCTTCTTTGAGTTCGTAACAGATCTCCGCAGACTCATGAATTTGGCTCCAGTGTCACTATTGCAGAACTACCCTCACTTTAATGGTGTTATCCTTTGACTATTTATTCACTCACTTTATCAGAAAAAGGCCTCTGAGGTCTGGAGAGCCTCTAACATAGATCATGCACGGCTTAGAGAGGCTGCAGTTTTTAGGTGCTACAGGGCTATAACGTCTGAATACTAAGTAGTTTTACACACCAAGGACTCTTAACTTTGCTGTTTCCTTTTGCTTTGCAGCCTGTATTCCAATTGTTTTTCTGAAAGTCTCTACTTAAGAAAGTTGCATAGAGTCAGGTGTTTCCTGGAGATGCATAATTTTGGGTATTTTGGTATACCTGAAATGTATTGAAGGTAATATGTCCATCTTGGGTTTGGATTCCATTGTTTTAGGTTTTGATCAATGTCACTTTACCTGCAAATAGATGGGTATATTCCAGAGGAGCAGCTGGTGGTTGCTTTAATTTAAATTCTGTTGGTTAAAAATGTATGTTGAATCTAGTTCCCAAACCATTAATTTAAAACTGGTGCTTATCTGTCTTCCTAAAAGCAGCAGGGCTAACACTTGTTCTCGTGCTGTGGCCTGGCCACAATGGTGGTAGTGTTAGAAGTTGAACTCTTCCAGCACAGAGTCTTTGGATGGCTTTGCTTCGAGGCCTAAACAAACTTTCTTAAACCCTTGTAAAGCCTTAACCAAAATTGTCTGTAGATTTATCATAATAGCAATTCTAGCACATTTCTCTGTGGCTTAGGAAGGCTGCAGATTATTTGTAACTGACTCGTTAGTAAAGCTGGCTATATTACAGTGCCCTGATCCTTGGAAAACAGGCACTTAAAAATGTGACCAAAGTCGTGTCTTCTGCAGACAGTATTTCTTAAATATTATTCAATAATAGTAAATGGCATAGTTTAAATTTTAAGATGGATGATATACTGAAATTATTACTGAATTTACATGTATTTGAAGTCGTTTTTAGGACAAATGAAAGATACATGAGGAGAGCTTGGCTGGGCATGATGGACGAGGTGGCGTCTCTGGTGGTCTGCCCTCACCCAACCCTAGGAGCAGGTCACCTGGAATCACCTTGCTGTGGCAGCAGCGTTGAGGAGCTGACAGAGGAGCCACCAGGTACCTGCAGTGTGGGGGGAGCAGAGGGGCAGCAACTGCATCAGCCGCCTCTTCTCTCCTTCCCTCACTGGTAATGTTCTCCCTTTGGTAATAAAAAAACCCTCCACTGTGTTGCGTGCTGGGGCAATAATTCATCTTTCACTTTGGTGCTATAAATCACAAGTTCATTGGAGTTATTTGAGCTGTGTTAGTATAAGAAAGAGAGGTATCACAACCGCCGAGTTATTGGCACTCATAAAAATTCCTTAGTGTTTGGCCCAAAATCTGCTTTTGAGGAGAAATGTTTATGTGCAAAAGCAGAACCCATGGATATTCTTACAGTCCAGGTAAAAATGAAGAGAAATAGGCTAGTGAAGGCATGTGAACTCAGTCCTAAAAAGATTAACAGCACAGAAAAGTGGGTTTAGCACTGCTTTAAGTGGAGAGTTCTGCTGAATCCATTCCGCAGTATGAGGTTATATACTCTCCTTCACTTTTTCTTACCAAAATAATCTGTTTCAATATCTATTTTTTAAATCTGTGTTTTTAAAATTTATGTTTTAAATATCTGTTTTATAATACAGTATTTTCCCAAATATTTTCCAACTGGCCTGAACATCAAACTTTTTCCCTAATAAATGCTCTTTTCAATCTGATGGAACTTGAATTTGTGGCTGTCACAGCAGCAAAGCTGTCCAAGTCCATTATTCACCCTTTCTTCTATTCTGTGTTCTTAGGGTTCTGTCTCATACGACCCTAAATCCTGGGACTTTTCTTTGGTGTCCTAACAGCGTGAATTCTTTCCTGAGATGGTACTGAATCTGTTAAGTGCCAAATGCACCTCATTCTGTAGTAAAACTGCGTGTAGCAGGCCTTCCTCTCCTTTTGCTGATTCCCGTTTGTCTTGAATTCTTGAAATACAGCTTCTGTTGTTGTGTAGCATAATCTCTTTGATTGTTTCTTATTAGAGAAGCTTTATTTGCATTTGGGGAGTATAATATGTCAGCTTTTTAATATTTCACAGCAGTATTGCACCACAAAACAGGGCAGAAATGGGGAGTACTGTGTTACAGTGACACTAGTTTGGATATTCCTAGCAGTAGGTAGTTACATAATGTGGAGGTGTTTCATTTGGCATAGCACTGAAAGAATATAATCTTCACAAAGACGGGCATTGTGAATTTTGTATCATAAATGACAGTAACTTACTCTCGCCTTCTTTTGTGTAGCATTACCTTCACACAAAGAACCTTAAAAGAAGTGATTCAGTAAGTATTAAACAAAACAACGTAAAATTGAGAAGTGTTTGGATTACAGTGGCTTGCCAGGAGGTAAGCTCTGCTGCCCTCTCAGTTCTATAAGGATTTTTTAAACCACCTTGCTTAATATGTCCCAGGTGAACAACATGCTGTTGTTGAATGAGAATTCAAGAAACTGTCTTCTCATATCTCTAGATGGTATCACTTTCCAAAGAAGTCTGAATATGTGAAATAACCAGTCTGGAGAAAGATACCATACCAACATAAAGTGTGGTAATGAAACTATCATTCAAGTGTTAATCTGGCTTTCTCATCATTTGCAACTGAGAAGCTTTATGGGGCTTGAACTAATACATTTTAACTGCGAGGGACTCAGGCCTGTATGCAGGAGTTTGAGACAGCTCAGTAGGTGCACTGGATAACGTAGATATATAACCTTCAATTAGCTTAATTAAGACAGCAAGAGAAAGAGATCCCAAATCCTTATTTGCGTTGAAATCCTCTTGTACACTACACAGAGGGAGTAAATATCTTGAAAATGTGTGTAAACCACAATACTGGAGAATACAAAAACTTTTATGATCTCAGAGTAATAAGCATGAAACAGAGTTGCAAACCATAGCATATATAAGGTGACTGATGTTTAATTAGGGAAGTGTAAACTTCTGTGCATTTGAAAACAGCAGTATTTGAAAAGGCCACTTTCCATGAACCTGCAATAAATCATAGAATCATTTAAGTTGGAAAAGACATTTAAGATCATGTAGTCCAACTGTTAACCCAGCTCTGCCAAACCCACCACTAAGCCATGCCCTTAAGTGCCGCATCTACACATCTCTAAAATACCTCCAGGAATGGTGATGGACCACTTTCCTGGGCAGCCTGTTCCAGTGCTCGGCAATGTTTTCTGGGGAAAAAAATTCCTAATACCTAGTCTAAACCTTCTCTGCTGCAATTTGAGGCCGTTTCCTCTTACCCTATCACTTGTTACCTGGGACAAGAGACTGACCCCCACCTGGCTACAAGCTCCTTTCAGGTAGTTGTAGAGAGTGATGAAGTCTCCCCTGAGCCTCCTCTTTTCCAGGCTAAACACCCTCAGTTCCCTCAGCTGCCCCTCATAGGACTTGTGCTGCAGACCCTTCACCAGCTCTGTTGCCCTTCTCTGGACACGCTCCAGCACTTCAATGTCCTTCCTGTAGTGAGGGGCCCAGGACTGGACACAGCACTCAAGATTGGCCTCACCAGTGCCAAGTACATTGGGACAGTCACTGGCCTGGTCCTGCTGGCCACTCTATTGCTACCCCAGACCAGGATGCCCTTGGCCTTCTTGGCTACCCGGTCACACTTCTGGCTCTAGTTCAGCCATTGTTGACCAGCACACCCAAGTCTTTTTTTGCTTGGCCGCTGTCCAGCCACTCTGCCCCCAAATTCTAGTGCTGTTTTGACCCGAGTGCAGGACCTGGCACCTGGCCTTGTTGAATCTTATCCAATTGGCCTGAGCCCATGGATCCAGCCTGTCCTGATCCCACTGTGGAGACTTCCTGCCCTCCAGCAGATTGGCAATCTCACCCAACTTGGTGTCATCTGCAGGCTGACAAGAGGGTGCACTCACTCTCCTCATCCAGATCACCAATAAAGACATTAAACAGGGCTGGCCCCCGATATGGAGCCATGGGGAACCCCACTACTGACCAGCCACCAGCTGGATTTAACTCTATTCACCACCACCCTCCGGGTCCAGCCATCCAGCCAGTTTTCACCGGGTGCAAAGTACACCCATCCAAGCCATAGGCAGCCAGTTTCTGCAGGAGAATGCTTTGGGAAGGGATGTCAAAGGTTTTGCTTAAGTCATGGTAGATATTTGGTCTACATCAAAGAAGGAGGTCAGGCTGGTCAAGCAGGACCCACCTTTCATCAGCTCATGCTCTCTGGGCCTTATCCCCTGGTTGTCCTGCATGTGCCACGGGATGGCAACCAAGTTGATTTGCTTCATGATATTCCCTGGAACTGAGATCAGACTGACAGGCCCATAGTTCCCTGGAGACTCCTTCAGCCATTCTTGTAGATGGGCTTAGTCACATTTGCCTCCTTCCAGTCAACTGGGACCTTCCCTGTTAGCCAGGATAACTGGTACATGGCAGAAAGTTGCTCGGTGAGCACTTCCACCAGCTCCTCTAGTACCCTTGGAGAGATCCCATCCGACCCCACAGACTTGTGTGTGTCTAAGCATAGCAGGTCTTGTTGGTATTGTTCAAGATGAGCAGTGACTTAGTATGTCCAAATAGTTTTTAGTGCTAGAACTTTGATATACTTCACTTGGCATCTCTTGTACAGGTCTGCAGGTGCATCAGTGCAGAGAATTTATCTGTCACCAGTCAGGACTTTGGGTGGGGACTGTACTGCCTCCTGAATGAGCAGCTCAAAACTGACACCGTCTCTAAAAGCAGAATGTGAGTATGCCTGTTTGGCTTATGCCAGATACTGCTTTGTTGTGGGCAGTAGAGAAGGGAGGTTGAAATCCATACTTGTGTTTGTCCCCTGAATACAGAAGCTGATAACTTTGCCCAGTATAGATGTTTCTAAATTCAAACTGTGAATTAAGTCCTTGTGAAGCTGTGTACATGTAGCTGAAACTGTGTGTATGTGCTTGGATTCTTTGTTTGTTCCAAATACATACTTGTATTTTTGTAGCTAAGAAGTTACTGGTATTCAAACTGATTAATATTTCACTTCAGCCTGGTTAAGTGTGAAAAGTAGCCTGATCTGTTTGTGTTTTGGTGCTCTCAGAGATGCCTTTAAAATAATGAATTTGAAGTGCTGGGCCTGGGTGCATAGATGATTCAATGTGCCTACGCCTGGCTTTTAAACTGCTTGATTCAAACACAGGGAGGAAAAAGACAAACCACTTGACCTATGATAGTGAAACAGAAGCCAAATATGCTTGATTGCTAGCAATTGCTGTGGCATTTTTTACAATCCTCCTTTCCGGACTAACTCCACCCTTGTTCTTGTCTTTAAGTTCCCCTTTCCAGCTCAGCTCCAGTTTCCTTGCAGTGTCTGAATGTGGATCCTAAAGGATAAGAGCTGGTTATCATTCTGCAAGGGACCAACCAGTTCAGAGGGGCTGGTTGTGCCATTGTGTGCCCACTTTTTAAGTGTATGTTTCCAGACAGAGAGCTTGGATGAGACCCACTATTGTATCTCATGCAGTTCTCTGACCAGAGGGAGGGACTGATCTCAATATGCAGAGCAGGTGCAGTGGCCTCTGCAGCTGGGGGGACACTGGGCCGTGCAATCCCTAAGTTGTAACAATTCTCAGCAATTTTTCTTTCTGATACCAGGTCTAAATCTGTGTTTTGTCCATTCTCATTGTGCTACTCTGCAAGTTATTCCTCCTCCTTTGGGCAACTGAGAGTGGCTCCTTCCTGCTGCTCGTGTCTCTCAAATCCTTGCAGTTGCTGCCGCCTGCAAAGAGAGGCCCTGCTGAGGAAAAATCCCTGCTGCTTGTGTATACAACTTGCTGGAACCCCCTGTTAAATGGAGGAGAGCTGGTGGGATTCATTTATTTAAGTGGCCTTGCCCCAGAGGTGGCTACTGTTTGTACATCACCTCCTCTGCCACCCAGGGAACAGCGCAGGGACAGTGTGAGCTCCTGAGGTGGACTGCAAATGTAAGGGCTGTGGATTTAAAACTGTTCTGTCTTCTGACTATGCAAGAGCTTAGAATTCACCCTGGTGTCTAACATTTGCTGTTGCACTCTTGTTTTTTGATACATTTTAGCCTGAAAAGCCTGATTGGTGTGAAACCCTGCCAGAGTCCTCAGCCTCTAGGCTTGCTCTGCTTTCACATTGTCGTTTAAGATCAGGAGAGCAAAGATTCCTGTCAGATGTTGTTGCTGCTAGTGTCTTCCCCCTTCCCTCCACCCAAGTCCATGCTATCTGGAAATGGGTCCACCCTTCCTTAGGAAACCCAGACAGTGAGGAAGCCACAGCCTCTTCATGTTTTTACATTTAGGTGTGCCTTTCTGAATATAGATTTCCTCAAAGCTATCACAGCTCTCAGATTGGTTTGTTTTTACTTCAGAAGATCTGAAGTCATATTTCAGTGTATTGAACTAGATGCAACTCTTGTTTGTAACCACTCCTACAGCGGGAAGGAAGATGGGGAAGACAGGCTGGAACTGTGTCAAAAGACTCAATCTCTTCCATCCCTTCTTTGTAGAACAGTGGCTGATCTGTAGCTGATGATCTGAACTGAGAATTAGACTCCCAGCTACCAAGTTTTGCCACATAGTGAGTTAGTTCAGTAAAGTGAGATCTTGGAGCTCCAGCCTCTCTGGGTATGGATACAGCACCTAGAGCTGGTTGCTGATGTAAGAAAAAACATATGCATCTTGGACTGTGGTGTCCTGCCTGAAATCCCTCTGTCCTCACTGCAGAAAACCTCCAGTTTAAATGTGGGACAGGAAAGCTACTGACTGTGTAATAGTAATCTGAGACATAACCCTGTTGTCTTCTTCATGCATCCAATCCAGGTGCAACCTTCTGGAAGCACGTGTGTCTTTTCTCAGTGACTGTCCAGAGAGCCCAAGATCCTAATTTAGGAGAGCAAATCATACCTAACTTGGAACATCACCGTCTGAAGGTTTTCAAAGGTTGCAACACCTTCTTGGCTGCCAATGCAGTATAGTCTCTTTCCTGTTAACTCACATACAAGTGAATTGAAACCTGAAACTAGAATAACGTGGGAAAGTTGGAAAAGCACAGGAACAGGTGAAATATTTCTTTCCTCTTTTAGGTAGCCAGCTTGGCAAAGGGCCTACTTTGCTTTCAGTTTGATCGGGCAAAAGAAAAGGTTGGCAGCCTTACCTGACATACATGACCTGCTCCCCTTAGCCACCAAAGGAATGAATCCAGTTGGGATTACAGAAGCTCTGGCCTCGTTTATTTGTCCTGCCTTCAGGACTCAGCTCATACAAGTATCCCTGTGCAGTGCTGTGGTCTGTAATAGGAAATTAAACCTTCTGTTGAATGTCAGCCTATACAATGGTCTTTAGTAGTTGCCTTTTAGGGAGAGAATACCTCCTTTTCTGGATTACTGGTTACCTATGTCATGATAGTGGTTACAGTGGTCCCTGAGCCAGTGCTCTGAGCCCAGCTCTTTTCTCTTGTCGTCCCTGTGATAATGCTTCAAATCCAATTCATCCTTCTCCTAACAGCCCTCAGCCATGTGCTGGCTTGGGAAAACTTAATTCTGTTGACTAGTCTCTTGTGTGTGTGGTTTTTAACAGGAAAGGGCATGGATTTTAGTCTATGGCATCAGGCAGCACTCACCCAGGACACCTGGAAATACTACTTTGTGTGCAATGTTTGTGTTGATAAAAACACTATAAACCTTGTGTGCTCTTTAAAATACTGGATTTACAGTTCAAAATCTTCCAGTATGTAAATATAGAGGTTAGGAAATAAAAGTGATTTTCTTCTTAGAGATCAGCAGTTTTCTTGCACACCTCTGCACTTACACATCAGAGCCGTCCTTTGATTTAGATTTTGAACAAACCCTCTCTGACCCTGGAATTTACAGTCACCCTTTCCTGTACAAAGAAATTAAATGGGAAACGTTTTTTCTGTTAAAGTTCTATCATCATATACACATACGTAAGTGGGTGTATAAGAATAAAAAATAAATAAGCAGGCTAACCCACAGAATTCTTTGAAGGTTAGATCTGATCATAAAGGTTGAGAATGTTTAAAAAAAAAAAAGTCTTGTTCTTAAAATGTTTAATCACAGTGTTCAGTCCAGCTGCAGCTTTGAGACACATCAGCATACTTTTCTTGAGGAAGCTCACGTTTACATTAGTTTCTAAAAATGTAATCTTTCACTTCCAGCTTTCTAAGAAAGTTTGGCCTTTCTTCCCTTATGTGGCGTCTGGCCACATTTTGCCAATTCATTCATCAACACCAGATTGTGTTGCTGTGGTTTGTTCCTCCTGAGGCTGGGCTTGAAGGTGGTGCACAGATTTCAGTGGGGACAGCATGTGTTGACCTGCCTGCCTTCTCTGGGCAACTAAAGCTACTCTCTGCTGCTTCCCAATTAGTTTCAGTACCAATTTAAGGCACTAGTCTACTTTACGAATCAACAAATGGGTCAAGCTTCAGCCACGCTGGAAGGTGAATATTAATCTCTGTGTGACTGTGGCTGCTGCATTCCTGTAGGACCACAGCTGGCACACAGACCAGATGTACCCATTCTTTTGATGACTGGCAAGGAAAAACCTCTCAATATACATTAGATGAATGTAGAATCAGAACTCCCTGAGGATGCATTTTGGAGCTTCCTTAGAAAGCCTTTTTATACTTGGGTCCACAAACTGAGAACTTCATTCTTGTATCTCTGAATCTTCTTCCACCTATCCTTCTCCACCAAAATATTTACCCCAATGACTGTTGACTTGCAAGAGGGAAGAATGTCAGGCACTACATGGTATCTGCTTAATTTCTGCAGTATTACAGCTAGGGCAACAGTGAAAAGAATGCCCATGTAAGGCAGGTAGTTTGGTTGTCCAGCATTTTTAGCTCTGTATTGCTTCTGCAGCCTTTTGTGGATGTTCCAGGATTTAGAGATACATAAAAGGTCAACTCTGGAAGGCAAGGATATTACCAGAGAGAAGTAAATGAAAGAATTAAGAGAGCCAGGTAATTAATAGATATATTATCTACTTCTGATTCAGAATTTGCAGAGCCCCAGGAGAAGGCACCATCTCATAAATTATATCTCCACTGTGATTGCGTGATTATTCTTATTAAAAATAATGTATGAAATAAAAAGACAAGCCTAATTCTCAGATAAATGGGTTAAATCTATAGCACTGGCAGTCAGATAATACCTTCTGCCTGGCAAATAAAGCAGGAATAGAATTGGCTACTCAGAAATGTATTTAATATTGAATGAAGGATGAAAGTGACATATGTAGAGACAGAGTAGTGGATCTGAGTTGTACATGTCCCTCTGAGAATGTGTATTACTATCCTGTTGGGTAGGGGACTTAAATGCATTGAGTTAAGAAGAACTGCCAGACTTAATGAAGCCGATATGACCTTGCAGGACCAGTGATTAGAACAATTAGAATTCAACAGTGTGTGCAGAACTGCAATATAGGCCCTTGGTGGATATGCAGACAATATGCTGCAGAGCAGCTGTAGTACCTTCACAGATACTCATCAGTGTGCTGGCATGAATTTCAGCAAACAGCCAGATGTGGCTCATCTGCCAGCATTTCAAGTGGAAAGCCAAAGGTCCTTTATTTCCTTGGTCTGGATTGCTACACTGTCTGTTTTTTGTACTGCTGAAGGTAAAAAAGAGGTGAGTGAGTTGTCTGGTTAAGCTTTTTTTCTTCCACTGCTTCCAGTTGTGGCTGTTCCAAGAAAGGTTTAAATGCTCACTGTGTTCTCACTGTAATTATACTGAAGTGTTGGATGGGTGAGGGTAGCAGAGCTATTTTTTCATGACCACAGCTGGCAATTTGTGTATCCCCTTGAAGCATGACAGTTGATATCTTTGGACATTTCTCATTAGCTAGTGTAATATTAGATACTATTCTTATTCTTGCAAATGTCTAATCCAGCATTTGTTCTCTGGGCTGGCTCTGCCAGAGGATATCCGAGCAGAAGAGAGAAGAACAAGGAAGACAGTGTACTGATGCGCTGTGACTGATGTTACTGGGAATGCATAACAGTAATTGCAGCTTTTTCCTGCCCTGGTTTCCTCTTCCTGCTGGTACTGAGGTCAATGAGGATTTGAAATAATTCTCCAATATTGTGTTTGTGTAATAATTATTGATATTATGAACAATGAAGGTAACAGATTGACATGCCATCAGGAAATGCTGTGTTGTTGCTGAAGAGCTGAGGGGTCACACAAAATACGGTGCAAACAGTATTTGTTCAAGTGAGATGGAAAGTCAAAACCTTACCCAAGCATTTATAGTTCAGGAATTTGTTCTAAATTTTGCCAAGAGAACAACTTGTCTAAGAAAGCAGTTTCTGGAATAAATCAAAGTTGTTGTTGCCCCTAGGGCCTCACTGAGATGTTCTTCTCAGATATCAGCTGCATGAGAGATGAAAATAAGTGTGTCTTTCTGACTGACTGCTGTTCTACCTTGTCTTTCTGGCAGCCTGGAGAGAATTAAGGGAGTCCCAGGCCTGGAGTGAATGTGGAATATTTGGGAGGCCTGAGTTTTCAGTGAAAACCTCAGAATGTGGCTGAACTAGAAAACTCTAAAGGAAAACACAAATACAAGAAATTTAGCCATTTAATGAAATAAACCCCATTTATCAGCCCTGGAAATTACTGTCTTTAGCCATGTCTGGCCATTGATTGGCAGTAGCAAGTGCTAGTTTTGTTCTGCTTGACAATTCAGTGTAGGGCACTAGGGAAGGATAAGAAACAGTGAGCCCTGTACTCCCGAAAATGTCATCTTTAAAAAGACAAGCTGGGGAGACAATAAGAAATAAACAATCCTGTTACACTCTGTTTTTGAACTGATGCTGAGTGATACTTGAATTCAGGGACTCAGACCTCCAGGATTGTTGTTTGTTTCAACTATTATTAATATGATTTTATTCAAGTGCAGTCTGGACAATTTTGAAATGTCAGAAATGCTTTGTAAGTCTCAGAGTGTTATTACAAGGCTTGTGAAGTAATGATGATAGAAAAATGATCTTTAAAACTGTTTTTGTTTTGAAGGCTTTTATATACAGCATAAAAATCTTATTAATTCAAAATATTTCACCAGCATTTATGCAGAAAATGTCCAAGTTTCTTAGTGGCTACTTGACATTTTCTCCTTCTCTCTTTCTCTCTACATCTTTCTATTTTGCCACTGAAAAAGTGAAGGAAGAGAAAAAGTGATAAAGGAAATCAACCAAACAAAAAAGACAAGAAAACTGAAACTTCTTTAATCCAGAGTTCATTTTTTTTTTCAGAAGATGAATCTGAAAATATTATTTTTGCTGGAAATTAGTATTTAAAATGTTTTCTGAAATGAAAAAAAAAGCCTCCATCTGATAAGGAAAGCTTGTTTTGTTTAAGACTTTGATCTCTTTCCTGCCCATGGCCTTTGCGCAGCTTTGTCTACCCTTTTATAAATCACAGGCTAGTCTTTTCACTCCAATTTGGGAAGAATGTCAGGTATGCTTGTGTCAAATTGCCCACATAGCCTTCTCTGCTCTAAGGCACACGCTGACATTAAGCTGTCTCTGTGTAACAGCGTCCAAGGTATCTGGTTTATCTCTCTCACCTCAAGATGAAGTCACCTTCCACACTTTTTCGGGTAACAATTAAACCCAGTATCTGCCCAGATGTCTCAGCTGTACCATGGGTGCCGGATGGTGGGCAACACGAGTCCCTGCAAACAGAGGCTGCAGATGAAATCCAGCTGCAGCAAAACCTGGATTCCTTTTAGCTTTAACACCAGAGAATTTGAAGAAAAATGCGTTTATTTCTCCCTTATTGCTGATCTTCCTGTGTGGAGATGCCTGGATCTCCAGAATCCTTCACTTTCTTTCCTTCTTTTCTCCCAGGAAAAGTTACAACTTCTTTCAAGTGCTGGCATCCTTACAGCTTATCAGTGCTTAAAAATATCTGCAATCACTCTGGTTTCAGTAAATTTTTGGGGGCAATTTTGATTCTCAACAAGATGTCCATACAGCTTTGTGCCAGTTTCCCTTGCTGCATACCTTAATCTCTGCTTGCAATTTCCTTCTCATCCTAAATTGGCCTATCCCAGTAATACCTAGTTCTGCTTCCTTGCTTATTTCCACGTTTCACACACAAAACCTGTTTATGATATTTTCCTTGGCAGAAACACTTGGAGATTAGGAGCATTATAAGAATAACTGTGCAATGCCATGACTTTTTTTTTAATCTCAACCAAACCTTCCTCCCTATGAAGCAAAAGCTTTTACAAGTTCCAAAGAGACAGGTCATCAAGACCATACAGTGAAACTGCTATCACAGAAAGCTGAGGTGTTCAGTGTGTCTGCCCAGTCTTTGGGCAAAAACTGAGTTCAGTGATGCAGCTGAGCAAAAGTGGAACTATTTGAAAATTCCCTGGAAAGATTTTGGATGGTCCAAGTGGTGGTTAAAGCAAATAACATAAGGATTGTGATTGTGGCCCAGACTGACTTTTCCAATGACTTGTACTCCAGCTTCTCTGTGCTCTCAAGTCTGAGCAATGGGAAGAGGATAATGCTGATCATCCAGGGAACTGAGGAAAGTTTACAAAGTACTCAGGAACTTCAGACTGCTGTTATGTGGCACAAATTGTCAGCAGTTCACCTGGGCATTCCCAATCTGCTCCTGAAAGGGACTGCCTAGTTACTGAAGGCAGCCTCCACAGAATCCTGACTGAAAAATCTCGTCATCTCCTAACACAGATGGGATGATATGGCCATGAACAAATGGAGAGGAAATGTGCAGACTTGAGCACAACTTCATCTTGTCATTGCACAGCTCTGGCTGCAGAGACAGCAGGGCTGAGATGGAGTCTTGTCTGCCCCTTGGATTTGTCTTCTGTTGGAGCACAAACTCAAACCAACAGCATGAGTTTTGGAGTGCGTTTTTATTCTGTATGAATTCTTTAATTATTGTCCAAAATTCTATAGCTGATTTCGTTTCACACCTCACAACTTTGCAGCATTTCAATATCTCTGTATAGTGTTGTCATGCTTGGAGATGTCAGTTTAGACTCATTCCATATGCCAGATATTGCTTGGAAATGAGACAGAAAACAATGGGCTGGAGTGTGATGACTTCCACATGATAGTAATGCTATATAAAAAGAAATCATAGATGCTGAAAATCTTCCATGACCTAACTGATCTCCCAAGGTAATGGCATTTGAGCATCCTGTGATACTTTGGTATCGCAGTGGATACTTTGTCCAAGGCCAGTTGTATATGTGCTTAGATTTTGGAATAGTTGCAGCATGTGCAAATGGCTGGAAGTCACAGAAGCCACCTGTGTATAATCCAAAGCCAAATACTTTACTCAAAACTCAAAGAATTTTGCCTTTAAAGCGTCCTTGATCGATTACCAGGTTCTTCCTGTTCCAATAATAGCTTTTCTGGTTCTTTCTCTGAAAAGTGAAATCGCATTATGAAATTACATTAGTGTGCATTGAGAGAGTACCAGTTATCTGATCTGACATTTTTTGTATTGATTGAAGCACTGAGAGACAAGAATGTCATGATTTATAACAGCACAGTGTAAAACTGAGACACAGGTGACAGAAGGTCACAAAACATGAACAGTAAATGGGAGCTGAGCACACTCAGCTGAGAAACATGAGCCTGACAGGGCTGCTCTGAGATGGGAAGGAAAGAATGTGGGGTGTTCTTATTCCCCAAACCAAGTTGGGTTTGCTTAGCTGTTTTATTTTTCTGTGTAGTCTTACCAAGCTATATGGAACACAGACCACCAGTGGTAAGAATAAATAGTGATACTTAATCCAGAACTTCTTATCTATAGGTCTCAAAAATACTTCTGAAAAGTATTTTCCAAAGCAGCAGAGGTGTCGCAGCCCTTGCAGGCTGGTGGGGAAGCCAGGACAGACCCCAGCACTCATGAACCTCAGTCCAGAAATCTGTCCTTTTGGCTGAATTGCCTCTAATCATGCGAGCAAGGAAAGGCGATGTCAGGGTTGTGTTGTCATTGCAGTTTGAAATAGCTGGGCAAGTTACATTTAACTTGAACTGGTTTGTGTAGCATGTTTGGCTTTGTCAGCCTGCCAGCGCTGGCCATTGGGGAAGAGCACAGGGTAACTGTTAGGGGAGGGTTTTTTAAAAACAAGATTTTTGCTTTAGTTGCTATTTACGTGTTCCACCCTTTGCCCTTTTTCAGCTGCAGGGAGATCTTGTTCTATTTTAAAAGCTTGGGCAGGAACTTGAGGCTAGAGACTGCAGCCAAATCAAACAGGAATCTCACCAACCTAATAGAGGGTTGGCTGATAATAAAGGCTATCTTCCCAAGTCTTTAAAGCTCTCTTCTTCCAAAGACACTCCCTTATCCGAAGCCTCTGGCTTCCCATGAGAGGGTATAGACATCTTCCTATGTGGCAGGGTACCCTTTGACATTAAGAGGAAAGCACAGCTCAAGATAAGTTGAAGAGGCTTTTATGTCTAATCTCAGTAAGCATTCAGAGGCTGTGAATGTCTTTTTATCCTGAGTTGTTGAGGTTTGGTTTTGTTTTGTTTTTCTGGCTGGAAACACATTTTGCTTGGAGTTTTATTACATCCCTCATGTTTTGTTTTTTTTTTTTTTCAGCTGAGTTGTCAGTGCAGTACTTGTTTGGTCAAGACTTGTGTGTTTACTTGGCATCTTCACTATATAAAACCTGTGCTGTTCCATGACTTTCCTGCAGCCAATTCTGCTAACATTTTAAGGCTCTAACTAATGTGGTTTGAGGGTAAATGTTTTCTGACTTTAACGTTGTACCTTGATCCCAGGAGCAAATTTTGATGACTTTCTTTCATTGGCAGGGGTTTCAGCTTTGTCTATTCACTCATCAGAGGCTCTTCCTCATCAGAGGTTTTTTTAAAAGGTGTCAAAGCTTTTAGTCTTTTTTCTTTTTTTTTAATAGATGTTGGGATCCTGTCAGTGAGTGGCTCATAGAAAGCCCAGCTCACTTTCCCACAAATGCATTAGTTATCTATGTGATGGCTGAAAGCAAGACCCCTGTGCTCCCCTTGTAATAATAATCTCCTCTTCCAGGAGTGCTAAACTCCGATGCACTCTCCAGGAGCTCTTCACTGACCCTTGTTTCATGTGTATTCCCAGCTCTTGTATCCCTCCCGTGTTTCTCCTGGCTGATGCAGAACAAGTGAGGCCTCATTCAGAGGCTGGCTTAAGCAGCCACATTGTTATCCTTAAGGACTGAGGCTGAAGGATTTGTGAGGTGCTTTGTGCCAGCCCAGGGCTGCACACTTTGCTTCTGCTGTGCTCCACACTGGATGAGAAGATGCTGGAATTGACCTTTCCCTCCCAGCAGCAGTGCCAAAGCCCTCTCTCTTCTGCTTGCTGGGAGCCAATTAGAAAGAAAGCAAAGATGTCAGCATAAGATTTACTCCTGTGGCTTAGCAGCAGTGGTGTCTTTACTCAAAGGCTGTCTTGAACCTCCTCCTTCTATTGCTTGAATGAAGGCTGGGAGTCCCTCACATGTTCATGGTAACCACCACAGGACTTCCACACTGGATGTTCTCCCATGTTCGAGCCACTTTCATTTCTTTCAAAGGGAAAATGTCCCGTGAGGTTCATGGTGTGAACTTGTTTTTAGGTAAAGAAGGTGTATTCAGCCACCATAATTAACCTTCCATTTTAAAACCTCTGTTGCCAGATCAGCTCCCTACAGGCTAATCTTTCTGTTTGCAGGAATGTGTGAGTGATGCACAGATGCTCTGTCGGATACTTTACCTATTCATTAACTTTGATTAGATAGCATTTGCACTCTGCCATCTAAGAGTGCTGCCACTTTCTGATATAATTAGTGTTCCTCCAATTAGGATAAATGGCTGTTTCATTACTTTTAAGTGGGTCATTAAAGTGCCATTCCTGTCTCATGCCTCTGGAGCTGACAAGGGTACCTGCACACTCCTTTTTGCAAAGTCAAATCTAATTTCAGAAGACTAATGGAGGAGGTAATGTACCAGGGCAGATGCTGCTTGTGGCTCCTGCTGAGAGCAGTTCCTGGGTAGTTGATTTTCCCGTGTGCTTAATACTCTGATTTGTGAAACAGAAGTACCTGATTGCTAAGACACCTTTTGAAGAAGTTCCTGGATACATCAAAACCTGGGAGTTATTTAAAATACGTATTGGTAAGCTTCTGTTGCCATATGAATTTCTTTTACAACTCTGAAAGTGTGTTGTTGCCACTAGGAAAACGGAGATTGTGGCTTATCAAAAGCAATCCTTTCATCTTTGTTTTCTCATTCCTACATTCGTCCACAAGGATGTCTTGTCTCCAGGGGGCATTCTAGTTGCTTGCAACTTGGGTGTAGCAGCCCTTTTACTTTCTCCAAGAATCCTTGCAATTCCTTAATCAATAGATACTACTATATTATAAACACCACTTTCTGAGAACTAGAGGGCAGATCTCTGGACCATATCAGAGAACTGTGACTCACATTTTGGGAAGGGATAGAAACATCTCTTTTGCAAGGGAGATTTGAGGGTCGTGAGTCACTATGCTGGTCCCTTTCTGTAATTTTTTTTGGTTTTAGATGTGGAAGTCATAGACAGCTGCAAATTTTAAAAATGCTTAAGGCCGCATCTGCAGAAGAATAATCTTGATCATTTTGGATGCTGTAAGTCAGAAGCCAGTCCAGCTCTGAGATCATCTGGTTCACCCCATCAAGATCTGATATTGTTTAAAAAAATTTCTCAATAAGGGCTAAGGTTTTGGAAAATAAAGATTGTATTTCTTGCTGCAGGACTAATCTATTTATGATGTAGTAAAAATGCATTTTTAAAACTAAAATATCTATGGAACTCTCTGGGTATCTTTCTATTGATGAAACTGGGACAGATCTTAGATTGCTTAAAATGTAAAAGCCCATTTGTTTTTCTCTGCGTTTTTTTGTTTTCCTCTAGTTTTCTCTAATTTTCAAGTCCTTTTGTTTTCTTCTGCCTTGTGGCCCCTTTTTCTGTTTTTACCAAAACATAATTGTGTAAGACTTCTCTTTGCCAGTTCATCCAGCATAGAACCATTTAGATACTGCTCAGGTTCTCATCTTAGATGACTCATCAAATCCAAAACACCCATTAATCAATCACCAACTTACTGATTGGGTTTATTTCTAGTAAGTGTATGAGCACTGAAGAAAAAGCAATTCAAAGATGTTTTTCCCATCCTCCTCAAAGTCAGTGGATACCAGGCAGGTGGGCTGCAACCTTTATCCCCTTCAATGACTTCTCAGTGGATAGATCGAAACATGCAGAGCAGTCACAAAAGCCAAGTGGGAGCTAGGCAGGAGGGATTAGATCTTAAGGAATTTTATTTAATTAACCTTCCTGCTAAAGCAATCACATCTCACTTCTCAGACTCTTACCCTCCTAGGTCATGTTTTCCCTATCAAACTGTGAAGTAACACACAGAATTATATAGCCTTCTTGGTATCTTTGATTTAAAATAAAAATAAAAATAATTCTGAAGTGACATGAAGGTATAAATAGATGGAGTATGAAAATATTTACTGCTGTGTAAACAGCTATCAGTCTGTCAAAAATGTATGCAGCTGCTGGCTCTCAGTGGGAGGCAAGCCTGAGTCTTGCACCTTGAGCCACTTGTGACAAAGGTTTGCATTGATCCCAGATGCTACTTTGAAAACTGAGGCTCAATACACCTCTGGTCTTTGCAGGAAGTCAGAATAAACCAAACTGCTTCTGTCTAAAATCTGGGCTGGTTTTGCTGTGGATGGTGTTTTGGTGGCGTAGCAGCTTTTAGTGAAGATTCTGCCTTCAGATACACATTCCAGGAGAACAGACTGATATTTTGCAGTGCTGAATTTTGGTGACTACCACATTGTGGTAGCTCATCAGACAATACTAATGCATGTATCCTGGATCTCTAAAGATGAGGGTCTGGCCTAAGGTTCATAGGTTCAGGCAGGATGTGCTGCTATGTCACGCCAGTGAAATACAGTCAACAGGATATGGGGAGATCTCCAGCCTCAGTGTAAGGGCTACCGAAGGGTCACTGAAAGAAAAGCTGCTTCTCCTATATGTGAAGTACAAGCTGTATCCCTCCAGAGGGTCTCCTGCTAAGCTTTTTCCTTCAAAGGGGTAAAACGGAGGTCAGAGAGCAGTAAGTGATGAAGTTAAAAACTCTGGATTCTGAGGTCATCTGAGAAGTGGAGAATCCACAGCATGGCAGGAGGAAGGGTGAGGCTTTGCTGGGAAGAGCTGCTGTTGTGCTGCTGCAAGACGTAGGTCTGTTCTGTGGATTTCATCCTCCACTGCTGTGTCTCATGAATTTGAAGTTTGAGACAGTTCCTGGATAAACAGCCTGCTCCCATGGGTGAACAGACATTTGGGAAATGGCACCTTTCTGGGAAAACTAAGAAGGCAGAACAGCCCAGCCATAATGGTTACTTGCAGCTCCCTACTTTGCAAAATATTTTTCTGCAGATATTCCTGATAGGTTCTTAAGTCATAGTGCCAGGCCTCTTTCCTAATGGCTTGCAAATGCTCCGCGTGTGAAAAGTCAGGTGAGTCATGGATCCTTCCCAAACCCTGGACCCTGCAAGGAGCTCATGCAGAGTAACTTGAGTGGCAGAAATGATTGGTCACTAATGACAGGGTCCCTGGTGCTGCTCCCTGAGGTCAGTTGGTGGTGTCTGAGCAGCTGTCACAGGTTGCCTGTTGGATGAGAAGGATAAAGCTGGTCGAGTGGTCACTGCCACCTCCTCACCACAGCATCAGCAGGATGGACTAAAAAAGGGGCCTCTCTGGTGCCTTTGGCAGCTGCCAGCAAGGATGTTAGAGCTCTGAAAAAAACCTGCATCATATTATTTGTTCTTATTCCTCAGATTTGCTATGACTAGACAGCCCTTTTATCTTCTGCTTATAACATATATGTTGGCCTAGTGGGGTTGTGCAGAGCAAGTGTCAGGCTTTGTAGCTGTGTGCTTTATAGTGCTGTATTATAAGAGAGTTTAGCTCTGTCCCTTCAGCTAACACCAAGTGGTGTTATAACCCATCCTCAGACAGGCTAACCTGTGCTGTAAGTGCTGCCCCTCCCTCCTTGCAGGGCACGGTACAGGCAGGGAACAGTGGATGTGTCCCCAGCACTTGCATTTTGGTTGGTGCCCTGCAGCCTGGCCTGTCTCTCCCTTCAGGGTCAGGCTGTTGGCTGACTGGGTCAGTCTTCCACAAATTATTTACTACACCTACTCTCAAGCATTTTATAGGCCTTCCTCTTTATTGCCCAGCTTGCAGGTAGCTTATTCCTCTCTCAGGAGGAGTAGGGTACGCGTTCTGACGGCACACGTGTCCTGGTGTGGAAACAGTCACGGTGCCAAATCCTCTAAATATTGTAAAATTCCAAGACCCAGTCCAGGGCTCCTAAAATAGCACGTCTGAGCAAACTTCCTGGGGCTTTTTAAACAGCCTTCTGATGTGTGTGCTGGGGGATGAATGGAACTGCAGATTTCTGAAGTGTCAAGGGGGTAAATGTGTGTGTACCCAAATGAGAATATTATGAATGAGTCTCTTCAGAGAAGAACACTGATGAAAAGGACACTGTTAGCAAAAACTACCACAGAAGTATGAGCAAATACTCGAGAGGAAGAACACCCAGGGGGAGTGGGTTCCCACTTTCTAGTGAACTACATTATTTTCTTTTAAGAAGTCATGCTAAATAGGAAAGATTTTCCAGTTTTAGCAAAAAACCTGAAATAAAGTCTCTTCTTAGTGTAAGTTCTTCTGGGTGTGAAGGCAAGTGCCAGTTTGACTTCCATGGCCATAGGACAAACCTATGGATTTTTCTCTTAAAAGGAGTTAAGTTGAAAAAGCTGAGCTTTTATCTGTCTTCTATGTTTTCATTGCTTCATCAGCATGTTGTTTAATTGTCTCTCAATTTTAATCATTACAATTGCAGCACTAGGATACAGGGCTTGTGCTGTCTTCCCATGAACAAGATGAAGGAGTGAGTCATGAAGAGGTTGATTTGCACAAGCTTCTTTAAAAGTTTCAGGTTATTGACCTCTCATACCGTTCTTTGTCTTTCATTTAGTCACCATCTATAATCTGAATAGACACTGAGCTGACAGGGACAGTGCCCTCTGTAGTAGTGCAGCTTCTCTTTCTTAACACTGAAAACTTCTGTTGCCTTCAGATATAACTTTCCTGCAGCTGTTGTTGGTAGTTCTTTTGCCTCTCTGGATTCTTCAGCTCTTTCAAATCAGACTACAGATCTTTTCTAGCCCGTCTTTTCTTTCACTGAGTGATTTGTTTCCATCTTCAGACAGAACCTAGGCAAGGAGAATTGAACAAAAATGGAAAATAGGGCAGAAAACTGTATGGACTTTTCTAAAGCCTGTCTCTAGTTTAGGAACAAAGAAGAAATTCCTTCATTATTTAAACTAAGCAAGCTCTGCCATTTCCAGCTCGAGTCTGTTCTCCATCAAGTCACATTCCAGATTGCTCCTGATAAAGAATTGTAAAGACAGAACTGAGTGAAATACCACTGGCTTTGTATTAACCGACAGCCTACATTTTTCCTTTTGCTGGATGTGTCCCTGAAGAGTAGCAAGGGATTTTTGTAGAGGTGATGTGTATTCTGGATTTCTCTTTGTTCCACACCAGCCTGTATTTTCCCTTGTGCCATGAAGTCTGTCAGGGGCAGCACTGGCTGCTACAGCCAAAGACTGAGCTGGCATCTTCTTGAAAATCTTGCCTCTGGCAGGAAAAATGGAGCCCACACTTCAGAGACAAAAGGAAAGGCTGTGATTAATCCCTATGTTTTTTCTGAAGTCTGGGTAGTGAGTATGGTGGACATACCTTGCTAAATGGTTTGTAGGTCTTTCCTGACTTGTATTTAATCACACAGACTTCCCTGCCATGAAGTATCCTAAGTGTCAGCTGCTCTCAGTCCTCCCTCACAGCGAAGGATGGTCCTTCCCTGGGTGGATGAAATCTATTTGCAAAAAAGGATGGTCCAGGGATGTTTGGCAATGTGGAACTAGGGAGGTTCCAAAAAGGAGTTGCAAAGCAGTTACAGTTTGAAATTAAAGAAGCTGACACTGAAAATTGCAAGATGCTTGCAACACATAGTTGGAATGTGTTTATTTTGCAGCTTGAGGGCTGTTCTCCTCAGGGAAAAAAGTGAGAAATTCAAGGCCTGCTTTTCGGGGGTATGGAATGCTTATGTCAGGAGAGCTGCAGGTGCTAACACTCTTACACAAAGTAAGTGATTCACCCTGGCATTTCTCACCATCCGAAAGGGAAGGCTGGCTGCATGGGACTGGGGTTTTCCTTTCTGATGAGTTAAAGGCAGTAAATTCCAGAACATCAGGTCTTTGGAAAAAGGAAGCTATATTTGCAATATGTTTATTCATTTGTCATATTCTCTACTCTAAAGATAATTGTCTCACCTTTATTTTTTCCTTACTCACATTAAATTCTTAAGCTTCATTGTTTTGAAGCAACATATCCAAATGGCTCATTCCAAAGCTTTTTCGTGATAACTGATGAAATTTTAGTATCTCAGAGTTCTCAGAAGAGAGTTCATGTGTTTAAAATGACTTTGCCTTTTCCCTATTCTCTCTACTCCATTACTCCCTTTCCCAGAGCTCCATCTTCTTGAGGACTATGTCATCATGGGGCCATATGTCTTCCACTGGTTTTCCTACTGTTCTTCATTTGCTCTTCCCAGTGCTGACCATAACCAAAGGTACGCAACTTGATTTTTTCTACCTCAATTCCTCCATCTTTAAAAAGGGGACAATAAAGTGCACGTACCTTTACGAAGCACTCCTAGGTTCACTGCTACAGGGTGCCAAATATCTGTTTTGATATTGTAGCTAATCACAATGCTGAAATTACATTGACCATTCAATTTTCAGGAACAGCATCAAAACACTTTGTGACTTGAAGCACTTAGATTTGTGTGGCAACAGGAAAAGATTGCACTACCTGGGATGTGTAATCCCAACTCAAAAAAACCCCAAACCTGCCATATCAAACTGTTGTTTGGTATAAAGATTCTCAGTTTGCTCCACTCCTCTCCATCACTGCCCTCCACAAAGACTTGAGGCAGCCTGATAGTGCTGTTCCTACGCTGTGGAATCTTGCATACAGCTGATCAACCCAGTGCAATGACTGCTCATAAATCCAGTTTTGGAAGAGGCTGGTGAACTGGTAAAAATACTCTAAACAGCAGCGTAGCATTTGGGACACACTAAATAAAGAGTGAAGCCTTCTTTGATACTTACTGATGTTTACATGCCATGTAATTATTATTATCATTGAAAATCCCGACTTCCTTTCTTTGAACATAATGTCTAAACAGGAAAAAGGTAACCTTCCTGTTTGGAGAATTGTTAGTTTCAGAAGAAATATATTTTTTCTCTCTTACTTGCAGTTCTCAAAGATTTTATTTTTAATACAAATGAAAAAGACAAACAATAGGCTATCTAAAAGGAAGGAAAACTGCATGTCTGAAACAAACAGAGTCTGCTATGAATAGATAGTCTTTGCACTATGAAATAATTCATGTCATACCTACATTCTGAGTTTTGCATATTGGGAAAGGAAACGTAGACTTATTTTTGGCACCCACTACACTGTATATACACAGTACAAAAAGCAAAGTTAAGGTTAGAAAGGGAAGAGAAGCCTCCTGTCAATCTGTACAAACAGCAAGAATCAATCACATAGGGAACTGGCCTGGCCCAACAATCATTCCTAGATGTGTTGCAAGGCTGACTAATAAGACTGAATTTAAAACTCCTGGTACCTGCTTGGCACACAGCATTGTCTGTGGCTCAAGTCAGTCTCACAGTGGCTTTTTGGGTAGATCTCAGCTTCTAAACTTTGCTTTGCAGCTTTTGTTTAGCTAAAGAAAATAATGGTGGAGCAGCACTTGCAGCTCTATTCCAGGTATGTGGAATCTTTGATGGCTGCCTGGAGCAGCACAGTCAGAGTGAAGAGCAGGATGCTTGGCTCATCTTCCTCAGGGAGAAATCAGAAAACAGGTAACTAAAAGCTGTGTATGAAAAAGTGCTCGTACCCAAAGGCAGAACAAGCTGTTTGGCATTCCAAAGGTGTTTGATACCTTCTCAGAGTCTGACAAGCAGCCTCATGGAATAACCACCAGAAGAGGCCTTGTGAGGTCTGCTGATGTCAATTTGTCTGTATGGGAAGTGTTCATATTGTCACTTCTCCTTCCCATTATTTCATTGCAGTCAAGGCTGTAGCTTTGCTGGTCCTACTTAACAGCAACAACTGAAACATCTTGCGTGAATGGAAGAGGATATATGTGGCATAAGATCACTGCCCAGAGAGGGCTGGGAAGCTGGAAAGGCCAGCCTTTCTTCAACATCTTCCTAAAGTTCTTTATTCAAGGCCAGACTAATTCAGACATTCTTCACAGCTATGCAGAAGTCCTAAAATACTTGGACTATTTATAAGTCTTGACTCTTCTATTCATGGACTGCATGAATATCTACCTTCTTATGATCATGTAGAAAGTGTAAAAATGTAGTCTTACAGTGTCAAATATCAGACAATTATAATGGTTTCCTAACCTTTGAGGGCTTTTTTTACACCAGTCTTCCAATTTTGGAAGCCTTATTTTAGAGAACTTCCTGCTTGCTGCTGGCAGTGCTCCATAAGTGCAAAGAAACCCTGCAAATATTTGCTCATGCTCCTCCTATTTTCAGGTGATTCTGCTTACTACATTAGGACATTAGGCTGGCTCTTGTTTGTAAAATCAGGCCCTAAAGATGTATATTGTTGCTTGTCTGTCTTTGCTTGCTTCATGTTTCCACTTTTCATGGAACCCAAGTCCCCTTTTGATGGCAAGATACTCAGGCATGTGTACCCTTCCTAACTTTGCTGCTTTACCAGAGATTCACACGTGAAGCTTCTGCTCCATTTGCAGCATCTTCATCACTTATTCCTCCCACTCATTGTATTGCTCTTCATTGTAAGTATTTTGCCAGGTATGGGACTTGCTTTGTGATTTAACTGGACTGTTGCTATTTGCAGCTCCAGCAAGAAGAGGTCACGTTAAAGCAATTGTAAAATAATCGGTACCACATGAAATTGAGAAGGTGGGATGCCATGATCTCAAACACAGATGGTCTCTGGCAGTGAGAAGGAGAACTGTCCTGCTGAAAAAGACCCAGAAGTCAGCAAATGAGCTGAGTTAATGATGTGACACAAGAAAATTAAAGGCAGAGTGGTTCTGAGCTATGTGTGTAGGAGTGTCCCACTTGAGATTGAACTCTCTGTAGTCTCATCTAGCTAGTGTTCTCCACACGGGTACTGCATCTATTGGGGTGGGAGCAAGGCTGGATACTGTTAGTAGTTAGATCTATCACCTTGTTAATGAACAAGATGATATATCTACCAGCATGTGGAACAGTCTCTCTGAGGAGGGATTAGTGATTGGGATTAGCAAATATAATTGCACTTTGCTGAGACTAGCATGCATGTCAGAGGGAAGAGGATGTCTGATTTCACTGCATGTGAAATATTAATAATAATAATGTAAAACGTGAAATAATACCAGGGCATATAACTATTGGCTTTTATTACTTTCCATAGGGGTATGTTTGTAGAATCTGGGTTCTGGTACCAAGTGCCTTGATTTTGAGGAGGAGCCCATGTAACCCTTGGACTCTGACGGGCTGGGTAGCTGTTGCTGTTGAACAACACTGCCCACTTGAGCAGTTAATATTTATAATATATATTGCAATGGTGGGGGGAGGCGTTCACCATTGAATATTTGAGCTGATACCACAGGGCACTGAGTCACTGTCCTCTGAATGTTCCCTGTGCTGCTACTGCAAATAAATTCTCCACCTTCCATCTTAATAGCTTGCTTTAGAGCCAGTGCCACACTTCACACCCTATTCTGGACACTCTCCAACAAGTTAATGTTTTTCACTGAGGAAGGTGAGTAAAACTGATGAGAGTATCCTTAACTAAGGAGCCATAAAATTCTAATAGAGCAGTAATGTTCCCAGCGAGCCTGAAGGAAATCCGATCAATAGCTATGAGGTTGAGGCTCAATTTATGGCCCAATTTATGGCCTTAATTCATCAAACACAGTCATTCTCCATTTTTGTACAGGATGCTTTTTTGGTTCCTGCTGAGCAGAGGAGTATGAAGTCTGCACAAGCTCTTTCTCGGCAATTCCCCAGGCTTTGTCATTTAAGATAGGTGACTCTACAGAGGTGATGTTCAGGGTCCTGGGATTTATTTGAAGACAATTTTTCATCATATAGGACAGACTGTACCAACTGCATTTGTTCTGAGCGTCTCAGCCTTGGAGTGGTTTCACTCCAAAGAAGAAAGATATTTTGGATCTCTTTAAAATTTGACACTGCAGCTATTCATATGCCTGTAGATCATTCCAAAATCAGAAATGGTTCAGTAGCACGTTCTCCAAAAATCCTATTACCTCTTTTTGTAGACCCCTTGCAACAGAATTTGTGGATGGGGGCTGGGCTACTTCTACATTTCTAAGCTGCCTCTGTGGTAGAAAGAAGTTTTCCCAGCTGCTTCTGACACAGGTGTGATCTCTTAAAGTTTCCAAAATGGTATGTAAGCACAGAGGCAGACAAATTTCATCCAGAGTTTTTATTAAAACCATTATGTAAAATGACAGACCTTTCCAAAGACTGAAGTAAATGAAACCTCTATGTAGTGGCATAAGCATGAAGTAGACTGAAACATTTAAAATTAAATGGAAAAGCCGTAGTTAAAGCCATCTCCTGTGTCTACTGCTCATTCGTGCATAAATAAGTTAGCAGAAGTTTTAAGTATCTGAAATGTCTTGTAAGTATACAGTAAGGTCCTAACTGGAGAGAGTTCTTAATCAACATTTGACCAAAAATGTTTTGTGACATTTATTCAAATAAAATTTCTAAAGGCGCTTTTTAAATCCCCAACTCTTACCCCATGTACAGTTCCACAGACTAACCACCTGGACCTGCAGATGATCATCATTGTACAGATTCATTCCTGAAATGCCCGTGGTAGCTTTTCTGACCGCCCTGGAGGGCTCTGGGAAGCCAGAGCTGCTGATGCCTCCCGAGCCCTCGCTCTGCGCCAGCATTTCCCCTACTGCCAGCTGCTGCAGTGGCGGGGAGGCAGGAGGGGCTCTGGAAACCCAGGCTGTTACCTGAACCAACAGCGACACCCAGGGATTCACCAGCACAGTCAATCCCTTCTTTGATCTGCAACCCCGTGCCCGTCCCATGCCGCCTGGAAAATATTCCAAGGTTTAGCCATTTTTCTCTTCCCGAATGACTACACTGATTGAGAAGGAAGAAATGTTTTATTGTAGCTATTTTATCATTAGAAATCCTATATACTGGTGTGCTGAGAGTAAATTAGATCAGCCACAGGCACATCTATATTCAAATGACTGCATTCACACGAAGTGGATTGTACTTTTTCATCTCTGTCAAAACAGGATGCTATTATTTGTTTGCAGCTAAGGTCAAGACAAACAATTTATAAAAGCTCCTCTTCCTGCTTCCTCACTAGAGCAGAAAGCCTCACTAAGGCCATGCTGAAAGTATTTTAGTAAGCTTTTGTGGAATAAATGCACAAACAGAGATAAACAGTACACTCAGTGAGTATGTCGCAATCGAAATAATAGGTGCGGGTTCTGTAGCAGTGAACAATGAGTTAGACTTTTATTAAAATGACCCTGAACAACCCCTTGAAGTCACATACCTGAGCAAACAGTGGTAAAATAATTGGAGAAGTAAGAGAGTACCAGGCATTAATGACTCTAGAAAAACATTTCAGTAGAAGCAGCAAAAGACCTTAGAATTGATCAGGACACAGGATGTGCTGAGAACAAGCCAAATTACACAGTACAATTACAAAGTACAAGTGTACTGCCCGCTCCCAGAATGCCAGAGCTGTCTGGCAGTCACTGAGCCATTGGCCCTGTTATTGGTGTACAGCCTGCATGGCTACTGAGGTAGTATCCTGCTTGCTTTTCAAACCCAGGCTTGCTTCAGATCCAAAGGGAATACCTGTTCCTCTCTGCAGGGCAGAAAGCAGCTCAACTAAAAAAGCACCAGGGTGGAACAGCAGCAAATGAAGTAGACCAAGGACTATAGCTTTGCCCCCAAGCACAGAAGCTGTGAAGGGGAAGAACATGAAGGAAATCCAAAATTTGTATGTTCCAGTTGAGAGACTGAGGCTAATTGAGTAGAAAACAAACAAGTGAAATGTGTGTTACAACAATTTAAAGCATAAAGGTGTAAAACAATGATTCTACTTTGAAATGAAGCATGAAAAGTTGCAAGTTCAGAAAGCACAGGAGTCCATGAGCTGAGGGTCAGGCAGTGCCTGAAGGCATATTTGGTCACTCCTGTACAGTACCATGGGCTCTTTCTGGAAAAACAACATTGAGCATCCTTCCCTAACTGGAACAGACCTGTAAACAAGTAGTACTCTGAAAATCAGGACTAAGTGTCTGAAGATGAACATCCAAAATACGAAGTGTCTGTGATTCATTTAATTCAAAATGTGTGTCATAGTCCATAAAATAATTCCACTTTCATCTATTTGCTGGTTGCTTTCAGGCTGTCTCTATGTTTTGAAGGATTTATACTGAAACAGTTATCATTTTGCCTGTCTTTTCAAGGAAAGGTGAACCAAATTTCTGTTAATTCCTGCCATGGCACAGCTGGAAATGGGATATTTGCCAGGGAGTCACACGCTGTTAATGTGAGACAGTTTCCACAGTCTGCAGCTCTATACCACTGACTTTCCTTTGCACTTTTTTTTCCTTCAGAATTTGGCTAGAAAGGCTATTTAAAAACCAGTCTACATCTTGATAATCTTCAGGCCACCGCAAATACCGATTCCTTTGTAAGAAGTTTCTAATTGGTTTGTGTGCCATCAGTTGATATTGAGAAAGTGACCCAACCACTACCATTATGAGAACATCTTTCAGATCACAGAAGTACCTGCTCTGGGCAAAATTAAAGGCTTCCACACACCACCCATCTTTGAGAAACTGCCTGGTCACAATACAAATTGTTTTCCTGCTGTTCCAAATGGCCTCACGAATATTGTTGATATGTTCTTCCCCAGGCAAGAAGTCTCTTTCCTCAAAACACAAGGTAAATCTGTTTTTATCAAAATACTGTGAATCCAGGTGCTTTAACAAAGCACTCTGGACCCATTCAAAGTCATTTTTGCTGTAGCACAAATACGCATCATATCTGTATTCACTTTTATCTGTTACTTGTGGATGGCTGGCTATAATTTTATTGGTGATAGTTTTATACCAGACAAAACAAATCCCTCTACAGCGAGTGAAAATGATGGCTGACACCAGAAATGTGAGAACAGTGACAGAGAGGAAGACAAATAGTGAGAACCTGAGTGCCTGTTGGTGTTCGTCTTCATCACAACCATCATATTCCAGATAGGACAGTGGTACCCCTGCAAATTCAGGTGGGTATGCACAGTACCTGTCAGATTTCGAGCCCGCTAGGGTTACATTGGTTTCATTAAGCCACAGTAGTAGGTTCTTTAAAGTACAATGACAGATGAACTTATTATGTGTTATATCCAGAATACTCAAAGTCATAAAGACTTCAGGCTCAGGGGAAAGCAGCTGGTTTCCAGATAAGTTTAGGTTCATTAGGTTTTGTGGAAAAAGCCCGGGAGATAGATGAGACAACAGGTTGGAAGCCAGATTAAGTGTTTTTAGAGATGTTAGACCTCTAAAAATGTCCTGTGGAAGAGCACTGAGGTAGTTGTTATTCAGATGTAGAACCTCAAGTTTGGACAGTGCCCCAAACACATCCAAACATAGATTACTCTCCCACACAAGCTGTAACATATTTTCACCTAGATCCATATAGATTAACTGACTGCTTTGTATGGCATTACCACTTTTCTCACAGTAAGAGAACCGATTCTGTTTTAGGAAGATATACTGTAGATCTGGAATTTGGAAAAGAATATACAGGTCACCTACATTTGCCAACCAATTTCTTTCTAAATCTAGGTATGTTGCATCTATTCTTGTGTAAGCTACAGACATCAGCTTATTGTCACCTAAAGAGGCATAGGTCAGGTGTGGAAAGGAAGGGAGCTTTTTAATGGCATTGTCTCGGAGATCAATTATCTTCAGACTTGCTAAGTTGTGGAATGAGTTTTCACCAATCATCCCAATATGATTCTGCTGTAAATCAATATACATTACTCTATGTAGACCCCCAAAAGTATAATCATACAACTCCCCTAAAAGATTATTTGAGAGATTGAGAATTTTTAGGTTGCCCAAGCCAAAAAATGCTTCACTCTGGATTTGATTTATCTTGTTTTTGTAAAGGTTCAGCAATTCCAGATTACCAAGGCTTTGAAAGACTAAAGAATTGAGAGAGAAAATGTAACCCTTTGAAATATCTAAGGAACTAAGATTGCTTCTTGCCAGTTCTGCAAAAGTATCACTATCTGGATTTTTTAAGTTTTGAAAGCCAAATCCCGAACCCATTATATGATTGTGAAGTATTAAAGAACGGATTTGAGTCCCTTTAATGGCTGTACAAAAATACTGGACTTTCTCTGTGCTCCAGCCACTTTCACTAAGGTCTAGTGAGTCAAATGTAATATTTTTGAAAGGATTTGGGCATTTGGCCCAGTCCACACTCTCTGTCTTGTACAAATAATTAGAACTGAGGTTAAAAAATGAAAAGTGTTTTCCTCGGAAACTGGTAAGATTGCTTTGACACAGGTTGGATACCTTGTTGAATTTCAAGTTCACAGTTTTCAAGGCTGTTAGATTATAAAATAATGGATGGGGCCAAAGTTTTGTGATTTCATTCCCTGAAAGATCCAATTCTTCTAACGATCTCAAATCTTGAAAGTAGTGTTCCTCAAGTATGGAATCTCCAAGGTAGTTCTGAAACAGACGGAGTACAGTCAGACTTGTCAAACCCACAAAAGCATCAAGATCCAGTTGAAGGATCCTATTGTATCCCAAATCTAAGATACGAAGGTTTGGCAGGTTCCTGAAAGCTCCTTTTCCTATCGTAACAGGATAGGTGAACTGCGCTCCCATTTCCAACAACAACAAGTGCTCCAGCAGTGGAAATGAAGTTTCAGTCACTTGACTGATACGGTTGTAAGTTAGGAGAAGCTTCACTGTGTCCTTCGGCACAAGTGGAATATCTGTGAGGTTGCACCAATAATATATGGAGACTTGGGCTTCTGAGTAGCAGCTTCTAAATGCACACACCCCACCAGCTAGTGAGAGCCCAAAGACAAGCACTAGCTGATGACATAACATCATGAACCTATGTGAAAAAAAGTGAAAATAGTGAGCATTATTTCCACAGTTAGCTATCTGTGCCGTGAGTTGTAGAGCACAATTTTTAACAGTTGTAGAAGAGACGACTAATGTAGCACCAAAAATTACTAGTGATTTGGGATTTTTCCTTTCTCCGAAGTCTAACAGGTACTATCTGATAGGCTGTCTGGTCAGAATATGGGTCCCAAAGGGCTGTGAGCAACCCTTATGACCTAAAAAGTAACTCTCCTGTACCTTAAGGGTGACACCATAACAGCACTAAGTAGGTGTCGAAATCTTGGCCCTAGCTATTTAATTTGTGCCATGGAGCTGGTAATGCTGGTGCATTGGCTTAATTCTTAAGTCAGTTATCCAGGTTTAAACGGTCTGGATTACCCAAGTAAAGTGCAATCATCCAGACATCCCAACAGAGTAGGCCAATGCTGCTCTTTCTCTGAGTGCTCTTCTTGTGAGGGCCATTACCTATTTGGAATTTAGATTGCTGTCACATAGAAGTACCTAACAGCCATGAATTTTTAAGAGGGGGACCTCTTTTGGGACTTCTCAACCCTCAGACTAACCCATTAATGTGAAATTGTTCTTGAAAAGGTTGTGAGATGGTTTTGGAAGTACAGGCAGGAACAAGGCTAGCAATGAATGAACAAAAAAAGATGTGGTAGCCTGGAACTGTGCTGCAAGATTTCATGTTGTATGAAAAACTCTATTTCCTGAACTGTAAATTCCTAAGTTATACAAAAAGGTGCATAGCATAATCTATGCAGCTTGCTGATGAATCCATTCATTAATATATTCCTACTCTGGATTTTCCTTGCATTATGCCATCCGTCTGCCTGTCTCCCTTGTTATCCAAGACAAAAACCTCTTCTAAGCAAGAAAGGTCTTTTTTATTGAGTGTGGTAAAGAAGAAAGCAAATTATTAGCCCTAAAGTAGTTGCTTGGGTACTGTAGTTTAAAAAAACCCAACCCTTCCAATCAAGATTGCAACCATCTGGTTCTGATTTTAGATGAGCATTTATTGAAATGAAATGACAATCCAATGGAAGAATTTTTGTGTCCTCCAGCACAATCTACTTAAAAATTGCTAAGTGTCAACTCTTGTGGAACCAAACCCAGAGTGGCCATTTAATGTCTGCAGAGAAAATTTACTTCAGAGAGGAAAAAAGTAGGGCTTTGAACAATTATAGTTTTGACTTGAACATACTGCTTCTTTAAAGCACAAGTGCAAACGTCTATGCAGAATATTGCACTATTAAACTGAAATCATCTTATTGCCGTCATACAAAGGGATTTCTGGAAAATGAAAAAGTATGTCAGTAGAAACCACTAGGACATTCCCACTGCAAATACCAAAGGAAAGAGGAAGCCAATTTTTAGAGACTATCTGCTGCACAGGAACTACAAGGATATTACAGCGCAATTCAATCTTTCATAGCTGACACAATCTCACTGTACCAAACATTTTTTGTGACATTCTCAAAGTCATCTGATCATATTAAAACCTTAACTTGTAACAGCTGTACTACTAGAGTGCACATTTTCACCCTAGAGGCTAAAACACCAAGTGTGAAACACAAATACCTCGCAACTTAAAATACTAATCTTTATACTTTTAGGTCATTCTCATATGCTTCAGATAAGATCTGATTCTTGAAGCAAAACAGATTATGAATATAGAATAAGAGTGTTGAATTCTGAAGTTCTGGCATTCAAATTTCACTCACATTTTGTCTCTCTAAGGAATTTAGGATGTGCTGCAAAGCAAAGCAAATTGCAGGCAGTGAGTATCAAAATTCTGTTGTATTGAGCATAGTCAACAATAGAGAATATTATTAGCCCTAAGGTGGTTTTGTACTGTACTTTAAAAAAACACTTAAGAGATCTTAACTTCTTCTGTGGGGAATAATTCCAAATACTGGAAGATAATTTGATTTACTAACCTCTTTTTTGACCTATCATGCACTTTTAAAGGGGACATTATAAACAGTAAACTATATAATGTTTGTTGTTGTGACTAGAAAATGTTGTAAGTTATTGAAAAAGACACAACTAAACATACAGCAGGTCATTCATGTTGTTTACTTTTGTAAGTTCCTCTTTGCTTGAACCATGAAAACAAAACACCAGGTTTCCCTTTCATTATTTGATAACTATTACATTGGTTCTTGTTGACATTTTAATATAAGATGTTTAGCATAAATAGCTTTAAATTACATTCATCTTTCAGGTGTTGACATTTTCGTTCCTTGTACTTGCCTGGATGCTATGCCTGGTGTTTAAAGTTTGGGCAAAATCACTGCACCATCAAGTGGTGCAGTGGCAGACAGAAAATACTTTGGAAGTCAATATTTAATGGACACTTGTATAATAGACAGCTAGAAACAGCTCAAAATGTTTAGAGTGGAAGAATTAGAAAATGTTGTTTTAAAATTTAAAATGTAGGTTTTTGAGTTTTTTTAATTAGAATAGAAGAAAACGGTGAAATATATTTAGCCACCTTTCCCTTTATACTTACTTGCTTTTCCACATTCTTGTAAGTTAAAAAAATACCTAGCAATCTTTTATCACTTGCGACACTCCGCCTCTACTCTGGTTTAGTGACAAGGAAGGTTTCACTTGTAAACTCTTTCCTCCCTCAAAGTTTCTGCATAAGTTATTACCTTCTCCCCCAAATCCTGTCCCTCCATGGGCAGGAGGGGGATGCTGGCAGTAAGTAAGGTCTCTTACCGGTCTTGTGAGGACAGCAAGTATCTGTATTTTAACACAATCCCATCATGTAGCATTTTATACAACCCTTCTCCACTATACGTTAGTCTTTAAAGCCTTTTGGGAAGAATATTCTTCCCACAAAATGAGGATCATTCCATTCAATTACATGTCTATGCATGGACATGGAGATGAAGGGATGTATAAATGCTTCATTGATAGAATCTTAGAATCTTTAATGTTGGAAAAGACCACTGAGGTCTCCGAGTCCAACCTATGACCAAACACCACCATGCCAATTAAACTATAGCACAAAGTGCCACATCCAGTTGTTTCTTGAACACTTCCAGTGATGGAGACTCCACCACCTCCCCGGGCTTCCTGTTCCAATGTTTAAACACCCTTGCAGTGAAGAAGTTTTTTTTTCTGATATCCAACCTGAACCTCCCCTGGTGGAGTTTAAGGCTATATCCTCTTGTCCTGTGAATTACTGAAAATTTTCATTATTGAAAACCAGATAATGAATTTTAGAGAACCAGGGCGCAGCATATGAGATTTTGTGTTCTTTTACTCATGTCAAAAAAGGGGTAAGTAGTAAAAGGAAGGGGAAAAGTAGGATGGGGATGAAAAATGCAGCAAATGCTTTTGGGATGAGAGGTCCTGAGCAGGCCATGTTTCTGAGCAATGCAAAGAACTGTTACAATGCAGGGTCAGTATACTACCTAGATCTAAAGGCACCAAGGGAGTGCATACAGAATGCACGTACTCCAGCTCTGGTCTCAGCGTCCTGTGCATCTGGATGAGGGAAGGCAGATGCAGATGCCTTGAGTCATCTGGAACAGACTTTCACTATTGTACGAACTTTTCTAAAAACTTTTGGTAACCTGGTTTTAAATCACCTAGAAACTTTCACTAGCACAGCAAAAAAGAATGGAAACTGAGAGCGGATGTTGTAGTAGTGCCTGTCTATCTCAGCACAGCTGTGTATGCCCTAGGACACCTAGAGAGACTGTCAGTAAACTGAGATTGAAGCAAAGCTGAAAAAGAGGACTAAGACTGTCTCTTTTTGTTACTCATGCCAGAGTAAGAACTCTCCCATGGAGAGTTAAAATGCACTTGCCATTTGCCTTTCCACACCCCTAACAAAAATGCACTGGATTCCACATAAATAAAGAAAGGGTTACATACCCTGCTTCTGTCCTTGCTGAGGCCCAAGGCTTGCTTTTTAAAAGAGTGACCTGAAAGGAAAATTTCAGTCTCAGAAGTGGTTTCATGCAGCAGCTGCAGCCTTCAGTGCTTCCGTCACATAACCCTAAATCAACGTGAAGCAGCACATACCAGTGGGAGTGAACAGGTATGAAGCCCGTGTGCTTATGAAAATGAGCTGCAGCCCTCAATGTTCTCAGTTGTCAGCCACAGTTTTTTGGGGAAAAAAGCAGCAGAAGTGCTGGATATCTGGGTGGATTCTAGAGAAGAGCAGTCTGATAAAATCATCAATCAGATTGAAAGAGTTTAAAAATATTTTTAATAACCTATTGCAAAGACCATGATGTCCTTCCAAGGAGATCCTTTGTAAATGATGTCTCAGTCAGCCAGAGGAATTGTGTGGGCACCACATGCACAGACTGCTTGAAATAATTCTAAAAAGATGAAGTCCTGTGACCAAGAATACCAGTAATTTTGGTGTTTGGGATGTGGTCAGTGGATAAAAAGGTAACAACAGATGTAAAGCTGGTAAAATTTTCATATCTGCACCAAAGAGGAGGAAAAAAAAGAGTAAATTTTTTGCTAATGCTAATTTTCATGAAAACATCCAAGTTATTTTCTGTAGGTCACTGGATCACAGAAGAGTAAGGCATATATATATAATAAAGGCAGCAGCCTCTTTTGATGAGTGTGTGAGAATCTCATCTCTAATTGCCACAAGCCTGCTTTAGGATTAAGGATTAAGGGATAAACATTAATCCTACTGCCAAGTTGGAAGGCTTTTCTTCCCTTTAGCTCCATAGCTAAGGGTCTGTTTGGACAGCAAGATGCAAGAGCTCTCTTGGAGCCTGCATGGAGTGCTGCTGTTACCCTGATGTCTTCCTGTGAAACATCACTAGTTGTCACAGGTAACACAAAAGCTCCCCAGAGAAAAGGAAAAAGAAAGACAGGAATCAACAACTGCAAGGTATATTTCTTGCCAGTGCATAGAAGATAGTCCCCTTTTCTCCCTCTATACCCAAAAACATTAAGCATTGAAGAAACAAACACTTGCCCCTTATTATTTTTTTCTAAAGTGAGACGAGTTTGTGTATAAAATTACATATTTAACTTAAAATTTGCTTTGCACACTGCTTTTATCATCAGATTACAACATTTCTTGTGGTTCTTTTGAAAGTATATTTAAGCTGACTTCTTTATGCATGTGTCTAGAGTCCTGATAACTGAATAGAGACTGTTTTAGATTCATCTAATCTAAACTACTCTTCCTAGTTAGTTAACCCCAGATCCTTCTGCCAGAAACTGGCAAAGTGCAGCACTCACAAACAGTATCAATAAAGAAATTAGCTGCAGGTACAAAACAAGTGGGCATGACAAAGCTACTGGGAAAGGCAAACAAAGATCAGGAGGTGTTTGGAACCTGGGGTGGGTTGACCCTGGCTGGATGCCAGGTTCTCACCAAAGCTGCTCTATCACTCCCTCCTCGGCTCAACAGGGGAGAGAAATTATAACAAAAGATTCATGGATCGAGATAAGGGCAGGGAGAGATCACTCACTGATTACTGTCATGGGCTAAACAAGACTTGACTTGGTGAAATTTGTTTAATTTATTATCAGTCAAATCTGAGGAGGTTAATGAGGAAAAAAACCTACCAAATCATAAAACACCTTTCCCCACCCCTCCCTTCTTCCTAGGCTTAACTTTATTCCCAAATTCTATGCTTCCTCCTCTGCCTAGTGACACAGGAGAATGAGGAATGGGGGTTGTCATCGGTTCAGACACGCTGTCTCTGCCATTCCTTCCTCCTCAGGGAGAGGACTCCTCACACTCTTCCCCTCCTCCAGGATGGGGTCCCTCCCACAGGAGACAGTCCTCCTCAAACTTCTTCAATGTAAGTCCCTTCCACAGGCTGCAGTTCTTGACAAACTGCCCCAGCACAGGCCCCTTCCACAGGGTGCAGTCCTTCAGGAACACACTGCTCCAGCTTGAGTCCCCAACAGGGTCACAAGTCCTGCCAGTAAAAGTGTTCTAGCATTGGATCCTCTCTCCTTAGGTCCACAGGTCCCACCAGGAGCGTGCTCCAGTGAAGGTTTACCACGGGGTCACAGCATCCTTTGGACACTGACCTGCTCCATAGTGGGGTCCTCAAGGGGCTGTAAGTGGGTATCTGCTGCATTGTGGTCCTCCATGGGCTGCCGGGGCACAGCTGCATCACCAAGACCTTCATCACAGGCTGCAGGGAAATCTCTGCTCCAGCACCTGGAGCATCTCCTCCCCCTCCTTCCTCACTGACTTTGGTGTTTTGCAGAGTTGCTTCTCTCACACATTCTTACTCCTCTCTCCAGCTGTAGTTGTCAGTTCACAGTTCCCTCCTCCCTCCTTAAATATCTTAGCCCAGAGGCTCTACCACTGTCACTGATGGGCTCTGCCTTGGTCAGCAGTGGGTCCATCCCAGAGCCAGTTGGCATTGGATCTGTTGGACACTGGAGAAGCTTCTGGCAGCTACTCACAGAGCCACTCCTGTAGTCCCCATTTCTACCAAAACCTAAACAAACCCAAAACAGAACCTTTGGGTAAGTGAGGGCATTCTTGCTTAGTTTCAGGTTAAGCCTGACAGTATAGATAATCTTAGCTAGAAGGACTCTCAGATTTCAAAAGACTCTTGATTCAGGCCTTGAGTTCTACAACAAGAACAACAAAGTCAAAGAAATCCTCTCTTCTCTCTTCCCTTCTCTTCTCTTTCTCACCCAGTTTACCTTTACTTCTTTGCCTCAGTGTCTTTTCCTTTTCACTGTACTTCGGCTTAGGCAGGGACCAAGTGCACCAGCATATAAATGAGGTTTAACTCCTACATTAGTATGACCTATTGCATCTGTCTGATTTCCACAGTGCTTCTTAGTCTGGATTTAAAGGTAAGACTTCAGTTATCTTTCTGGGGAATTTTACCAGCCCAGTCAGAAAAGTAACTCCCAAACAAAGCCTCAGAATGAAGATTAGAAAGCATGCACAAGCCTGATGCAGCCCATGCACAATTATCTGCCCTGTCCCTGGCTAGGGCAGCTCTGATCTTGTTTGCATTGCACTGACCCTTCTGTGTAAACACCCAGTCAGAATGAAGCAGACTTCAACAACAACAACAAAAAAACAACCAAAAAAGCAACCAAACCCCAAAATAAACATTGAAAACCGGTCTCTGTGGTTTATAATTCACAGAGCCGAGACTTCCTTAAAGTGTCTAGAACAGTTGGGCTGGTTACCTCTGACTTTCAATTTTTCTGAGAATGGCTCAAAGCCATTGAAGCTAGAGGCTGTGACTTTGGAAACTGGTACCAAAGTGGAAGTAGATGCTAAAAGAAAAACTGAGGAGTTGCCAGTTGGGCAAAATAAGGGGAATACTGATTCGATGCAACATTATGCCAGAGGCATGTACCGACAAAGGGAATTAGAAGACAGTAACATCCATTGCTAATTCTGTAGTCAACACTCGGCTCTAAAGCTGGAGTCTGGTCATGGATTTTAGCTAAACTAGTGCTTTGGATTAAGCTACCAAAAAAATCACAGAATTGTTAGGGTTGGAAGGGACCTCTGGAGATCATCTTGTTCAACTCACCTAGCCCAAGCCTCCTGCCAAGGCAGAGTCACCTAGAGCAGGCTGCACAGGAATATGGCCAGTTGGTTTTGAATGTCTCTAGACTCCACAACATTCCTGGGCACCCTGTTCCAGTGCTCTTCCATCTTCCATGTAAAGAAGTTCTTTCTCATGTTGAGGTTTTAGTTTATGGCCATTGTTCCTCATCCTGTCACCGGGCACCACTGAAAAGAGCCTGGCACCATCCTCTGGGCACCTGTCTTTGAGATATTTATATTCATTAATGAGTTTCCCTCTCAGACTTCCCTTCTCCAGACTGAACAGACCCAGCTCCCTCAGTCTTTCCTCATAAGAGATGCTCCAGACGCCTCATCATCTTCATTGCGTTCTGCTGGACCCTTTCCAGTAGCACAGTCTTTCTTGTACTGAGGAGCCCAGAACTGGACACAGCATTGCAGATGTGGCCTCATTAGGGCCAAGTAGAGTGACAGGATCACCTCCCTCAACCTGCTAGCCATGCTCTTCGTGATGCACCCCAGGATACCACTGGCCCTCCTGGCCCCCAGGGCACACTGCCAGCACATAGCCAACTTGTCATCCACCAATGTTCCCAGGTCCTTCTCAGCAGAGCTGCTCTCTAGTAGGTCAGCTCCCAACCTGTACTGGTACTTGGGGTTATTCCTCCCCAGATGCAGGACCCTACACTTGCCATAGTTGAAAATCCTCACAGCTCTTGCATTTTTGTGAGAGCAATCATGTTTCTGTGGGAGAGATGTCAGGTACTGTTACCTAACATGCTTACGTGCTTACAGCCTTGGGTTTAAAGCTGTTTCCTTGAGTGAGAACCAGACTGAAACTTCTCACAGTGAGAAAGGCTAAGTATTCCGGTCTTCCACTTCTTTAATGGTCTGTGTCATAGCATCAGAGACCTCTCTTTTCCTGGGCTAAAGGTTGAAAGGAAATACTCATGGCTATAAGCTATAAGCCTCACATCAGACTCAAAGCTGCAGCTCTGCTAGAAATGCTCCATGCAGGCTCCCCCAAGGAGGTCTGCTGGGGCCATGTGCTTTGCATTGACCTCCCCAGCATGTGCCATCGCTGTGCAAGGCTCCTCACCCCAGGGTGCCCCTGTGCAGTGGCTTATGCACACTGCGAGCCGCAGCAGGCATGGGGGTACCTTGTGGGCTTATGACTGAAGAAAGGGCCTTTCAGATTGGATTTTGGGGACTTGGCTGCCTAAAATCCACTGAAATTCACCTTAATAAACAAATGTGTCTCAATCTCATTCTTCCGATCTTGGGTCCCTTCCTGCCATCCAATGAAAAGTCTCTCTTGAGCAGTCTTCTCTATATATTCATGTCAAAATTCTGTAGGGAAATGCAACTCATTTCTACTAGTCCTATCAAGTGCAGAACAAAATGTCCTTGTCTAATGCCCTAATATCATTCATATTTTCTTCACTGAAGGCAAAAATTATGGGTATCCTTCCCAGAGGCTGGTGATACACACTGACTAGGAAGGACTATTTGTATTTGGCACTTAGTAAAACTTCTCAGAAAAAAAACCCAAAGAACTTCAAAGAGCATCCTTTTTCTTTTAATCTAACAGAAAGCCTTACTGACAAGGAGTTTGTAATATTTATCTAGGCTATAAAAAAGATCTTGAAAGATATACTGCAAACAGTAAACCTTTGTTCTTATACTGGTCAGATAAAGGCCAACTGCTATTGTGAAAATTTGTATTGCTGCTGTTATCTGATTAGATCAAATCTACTTACTGAAAGAAAAATAAAGCTCCAAGCTTTTGCCCAGACCCTAAGCCATCATAATATATGCATTTGTGCTCATAAAGAGTTGAGCAGTGTAAACACACTTTTCATCATGGGGCCCCTCTAGCCAATTACAATCTAAAAAGAAACCATTTCATTCATCATATGATTAATGAACGTGCCCCTTTACACCCCCTCAGCTTCCCTCTTAAGTTGCTAGAATTCTTAACTCTAATATAGCATTTTCCAACTTAAAATCAGGAAGCATCTTAGAAGGCAAGTGAGTACAGTGACAGTGGAGAGAAACATAAGGCAATAAGGCATTTAATGACCTGACAGAGCAGAAGGACCATAAAATTCAGACACTGGTTTGCGTGTAATGATGTAGTTCCTGTTGGTATTTATTTGTTTGTTTTGATATCCCATCAGTTTATATGATGAGATGCAAATACACAAAGACAGATGTGATTCCTCTAATTATAATATAAGAGTTCTTTAAAAGAAAACAGTCCCCAGAAGGATAGGAAAATAAACTTGAAAATATAGACTAAAACATGCTCTGGGCTATTTCTCTAGAGGACAGAAGTAAATTGAATAGGTAGAGCGAGGGTGCTGTAGCCCCACACCCAAGGTCCTGACCCCACCTCAGTTGTTTTTAGCTGATGGCACTGTTCCAAGTGCCTCCCTGCTGATCAGAGAGGGCTGCTCCTCTTCCTTCCTGAGCAGCCAGCTGGGCTGGTTGTGCAAGCGAAGCGCCCCAGCGCTGGGCACTGGTCCATCTGCCAGCCTGGGCAGCCCAGCCTCCTCTGCATCTTGTAGGGGAGGATGAAGGAAGAAGGTTTCAGAAGAGAACCACAAGGTTTCCTATACCCTTCCAGGTCCTAAGGAAATAGGGCTTCACTGGGGACAAGTGAAGATTCACTGGGAGTGAAGATTCAGGGGGTTGTTGTTTTGGGGTTTTTTAAAGTTGTTGTTACTGTTGTTACCCAGTAGAGATGCTCATTCAAAGCTGCACAAACCACCTACAGGCAGTCACAGTCACTACTCAAATATTCTTACCTCACATTCTGAGTCCGTGTTTTCCTTTTTCCTTTGAAAACTGTCATGTGAGAACTGCCTGGTCTAGACTAGAAGGCACCTACGGGGAAGAAATGTTTCCTTCCTGTTAGTTTCCCTCACCTTTTAGCTATCATTTTGGACTGTGCTTTTCACAAAGTGGATTTAGCCTAGGGGCACAATGTCCTTTTTTTGTGCTTGCAGGATAATTAGAAGCAGAGAGGATTTAAGCTCTCACCTGGAAAAGATCAAAGTGATAATAGGAAAGGAGTCTCAAGAACGACAGTCAAGTTTTTAACCACAGGAAGCCAGCTTTCACAGATGAGACAGAAATTCTTGAGGAAGCCGCAGGAAGAGGAGAAGCAGCATTCAGACTGTAAGTCCTGGAGTCACAAGCAGAGCTTTGTACAGCCTTACCTGCAAAGCTAACCTTTTAATACAGCTCATCAGCACTGGCATGCCTGTGAAATAGTGGTCATGTATAAAGCTGGTAATGGTTTACTAGCCTGAAGTCAGCAGAGGTGACTAACTGGCTAGCTGAAGAGGGAGCAGCATGGTTACCCCTCCTGCACTCCTGGGACCCAATCTGGTCACATTATTTATTAAAGAACGATTAAAAAAGTATGGAGACAGGTGCCTGAATATGTGGAGCCAAATGGAACAAATATTTAAAAAGAGACATTTGCATTTGCAAGTTTTTTGGTTTTTTTAACACATAAATTTTAATAAAGCAGTCAAAAAATAACAAGCTGCAAATGTCCAGTGATGAAAGGATCTTAAATAGAATACAAAGGGAGATAAAATCTGGCCAGCATTTAAGTGAAATTAGAAACCTGCTCCACTCTTTCCTGGAATGGAGATGTTGAAAAGATACCTTCTGAATTTCTTTGAAATAGGCTTTAGATCTGAATGAATTTGAGTTAGCTCTTGTTTGTGGAGGAGAAAAATGTGAAAATTTCACTCACTGGTATGGCTGACATAATTCTGTGCTCTAGAACCTGTGATGCAATGAAGATCTACCAAGTGAAGAAGACAGAAAATTAGCTAGTAGCCTTTCTGAAGCCATTCCTGTGGGAGGCTGTTGATGAGTGAGCTGTTCCATTGACTCCCAGCATGGTAGTAGCATCCTAGGGCTCACCTGCGTGTATATTCCAGGTCAAGTGCTTATGCACCAATTATCCTTATACAAGATGGTCCCAACCCGACCAAGAACAGCTGACACACAGGCTAACCTGCATGAAAGACATTTAGAGTAGAAGCAGGAGATCAAATTAAACACTAGAAAGACATGCACCTGATTCCTGAATCCATAAAGACCTGCAGTCTGACACCTAGGGACTGCCAATATGGAAATCCCCATGCAGGGCATATTTTACATTCTATCCCTACCCAGCTCT
>JAWWEW010000112.1:17652771-17739643 GCA_035583185.1 Anabacerthia variegaticeps | reverse complement strand
CAGTCTGACACCTAGGGACTGCCAATATGGAAATCCCCATGCAGGGCATATTTTACATTCTATCCCTACCCAGCTCTAGCTATGTCTTCATTCTATCAGGTAAAACAGCTACTCTCAGTTCTGTTTTCTGCACGATGCAACACCAAACACTTTTATCTCACATATACCCACAAACTGTGGAAGCATTGGATATTCTGGGCTGGAGGCACTCTCCTCTTCTGTTACAGCTCTTCTAACTGAGTGAATAATAGTCAAGATTTGCTAAATCAAAGACATGCTTCCCCCTAATGAGGGGTAAGGGGTTGCTTTGTATGGGGTCAAGGAAGGGAAGGGAGATCTGCTCTAGGCAGCTTCCACGTTCTGACTGTCCATATGTTCAACACAGAAACCAACTCTCAGAGAACACCCTGGAGGTCCTTCTTGCCATCCCCTCTAGTTCCTGCCTCTTACCATCTCAATCAGCTTCTTGCATGATGACACAGCATCAGAAGGAAGCTGGAGCAGGCCAAAATTACCCTGTTGCCGATTAGAAGGAAGACATATGTCCCATTCACCCTCAGGCATACAATGGAAAGGACTCAATTCTCCTATGACCTGACTCAATGCTCCCAGCCATAAGCCACGGAATCAAAGTTCACTGCTCCGTTTTTAAAACACTGCAGCACTTTGGGCTGGGTCTGAGCCAGAAGCACACGTACATCAGAATACCTGTGCCACGGAGCAGCATTAGATGTTGGCTGGTCAGCCCTGCCAGACTTGGGCGCTGCTGGGTGTCTGCGAAAGCAACACCTTTTGTGCTCGAGAAGTCGAAGTACTGAAGGGCACGGTGGGAACTGCTGACTTTCCTGGAAGCTGGACTCTTCCAAGGCCAGGTACAGATGTGGGTCTGTCTCATCAAGTCCATCCTCCGATGCCTTTGTGCCTCTTAAGGACTTTATACCCCACGTACCTATTTTTTTCCCGTAAAATGACAGTAATAATCCCTGTCTGCCTCGGGGGGAGGGGAAAAGTGAACGAATGCTAAGTTACATACTGCTTTAAAAATGCAGAAGTGCAAGCGCCAGAACATACTCCCTTCTCCTAGGGATGGATATCATTATTTCCTGGCGACTGAAAGGGGAAAGGCGGAGGGTGGAAAAGGGAGAGTGAGGATCGACCCTTGGGCTGGCGTGGGCTGTGAAGGACCCGTGTAAGGCTGCTGCTCAAACCAGCCGCTCCCACCTGTATCCCGCTGTTCCGGCTCACCCGCTGCCGGCCCGACCAGGAGCGGCTCCACATCGGAACCCGGGGAAAAGGCTGGGAACACCCGCGCCCCCCGTGCATGCCACCCCTTATTCCCCGCATACACACCGTCCGGCTGGAGCGGGAGAGGCGTGCTCGACCCCCAGGGAATGGCTGGGGAGGGGTGCGGGCTTGTCCGGGAGGGAATCTACCCTGGGCAGGGCAGCGTTCACAGCGGCCGGGACACGGAGCTGCGGCTGAGTGTAAATACAGGGACAGCGCCAGAGACAGCTGGGGTGCCGCAGGGGCGTGGAACCGAGCAGAGGGGTGGTTATGTGGATGTGGAATGGGGGAAAAAAATATATATTAAAAAAAGTAGAATCATCAAGGAAGAAACACTGGGAAGTAAATTCGCCAGCAGAGTGGTAATCCTCCCCAGGTTTCAGACTGGCTGCTGGGTACCAAGCTCTGGCATCCCAACATAAGGACATGAGTGTTGGAGCAGGTCCAGCAGAGGGTCACAAAGATGCTCAGAGGGCTGGAGCACCTTTCCTGAAGACAGGCTGAGAGAATTGGGGTTGTTCAGCCTGCAGAAGGCGTCAGGGAGACCTTACAGCACCTTGCACTACTTGAAGGGGGCTACAGTAAAGTTGGAGAGGAGCTTTTCACAAGGGCTTGTGATAGGACAAGGGGGAATGGCTTCAAGTTGAAAAAGGGTAGGTTTAGATTGGATATTGAGAAGAAATTCTTCACTAGGAGGGTGCTGAGGCACTGGCATAGGTTTCCCAGAGAAGTTGTGAATGCCCCTTCTCTGGAAGTGTTCAAGGCCAGGTTGGATGGGGCTTGGACCAGCCTGGTATAGTGGAAAATGTCCCTGCCCATGGCAGGGGGTGGAACGAGATGATCTTTAAAGTCCCTTCCAACCCAAAACCATACTATGATTCTGATTCTATGGGAAGCAGTCAGGCAATGGAAAACCAGACTGAGTGGTGTAGCTGGGACACAGGAGACAGCTTTTATGGGCCTTGCTACATTTTAATCTGCAGGACACATCACACCCACTCATCTCAATCTAAGCAACATGAAAATTCGTGCTGGCTCCTTGGTGTTTGAGTGGTTTCTTTTGGCCTTTTGCAGGTGGAAAGAGCCAGCTCACCTCCCTTTCTTGCCTCCAGTATGGCTGAGTCTCTGATGTGCACTTAATCTGACCCAAGATAACTGTAAGCAGGTTATTCTCACATTCTATTTCTAATGGTCATTATATTCCATTTCCTACATTACCTTACAGTAAGTGGAACACTTAGGCTTCCTAAAGAAGATTGACTGATAGATCTGTAACTGAAGTAATTTATTTGCCTGTTACTGTAATTCTTAAAGATGAATCCAGGAATGAAAAGGGGAGGTAAAAGAGAGGGCAGTGTCATTCTTATTTAAAAAAAAAAACCAAACCATAGTAATTTAAATTTTCAGGTTGCACTGAAATAAAATCTCTGGGAATTGATGCTGTTTGAAAAAGTGACAACCTCTGAACTAACTCTTCAGCACACTGCTGCCTGGCCTTATCTGCCGCCGTGAGCTGGGGACTCAGTAACATTGCATGGGAGACACAGAAGCCTAAAGCACTGGATCTACAGTGGATCATATACATTATGTACAAAGCATAACCAGATCTGGACAGTTGGAAATGCAGAACCAAGGGCCATGTCTTAAGATTCACCTATTCAATAAAATGAGGCTCCACTGTGTTGGGGTTGCACAACTCTCAGCCTCTCTTGGAATTAAGTGCTTAATGTAGCTCTTGCTTGTGACTCACACCAAATTATAGACCCTTCTCCCACCCAGATGGCTCCTTCTGGAGCCTTTCTCTTCCTAAGATGATGTGAACTCTGCTTCTGTCCCCAGTGTCCCCTGACGTCCCACCAGACCATGAGGATACCTAGATAAGAAATTCTCTTTCCTGCTTCAGCCGTTCTGCTTTGTATGGAATCAGCTGGGCCTGAGATGACACCAAAGAGCCTGTCTTCATACTAATCTAGGTAATGTACCTTTAATTACTAATACTTATGTCACTCCTGTATTAAGTACTTACAAGTGACTGCAGTTGCCTGGGATATACTTTACTTGTGTTAAATCAGGTGAGAGATTACAACACTCTCTGGCACTGAAACAGTATTTCTAAGGCCACTGAAAATAGGACCTGTGTATTTGTAGACCAGTAATTTGGAATAGTGTGTTTAAACAAACCACAGGGAATTGGACAGAGCCAAATAAACCTGTTTAGGAAAAGTCCTATAGCATTCTGTCGGGTCATGTGGGATATTACAGAAGTATCTGGGAGCACTCATTGTTTTGTGCCAGTTTACAGTGTGAGGTTGTGATACTTATGCTCAAATATGTAACAACTTGTTTTCTGTTTGGTCATGCTTCTCTCTTACTTACAGTTGAATAGATAGAACTGGATACTTTAAGTTCTGAATATTTTCAAGATTACTCTTGGCTGTAAATAATAGGAAAATACAGTAAGTCTGTAGTAAGCTTCTTTTCTACTGAGTCTATCACCATAGCACCTCTTTTTAGGCGACGACAGGAGAAACCAGCATCAAGATTTAACCATGTGTGTCCCCAGTGGATACTTCACTTAATAATCCTGTTACTGTAGCTTGTTGCTGCAGATGGGAAGCACCTGGGATCCTGTCAAGATCCTGATTTTGTGGATCCCGTCAGCCTGGGCCTCTCACTGTTTGCCCATACACCTAAAAGGATGAGATATTTTCTACTGAAGCAAGGCCTGGAATGCAGTGACAGCTGAGGTGTCAGCTAAGCCAGTTCCAATTTGTGAACAAAATCTTTAGAAGTGGCTGAAGCAGCAGGTAAGCAGGACTGCTGTCCTTTCACGGCTATAGTCTTTGTGTGTAATCTTTTTGTGTAGCACATAAAGTATGTTTCATCACAGAAGCAAGGTATTCACTGCTGTTTCTTGTACAGTCCACTGCTGCTAACAAGTGGTCATGAATTTACAGGAGTGTTTTTTGCAAAAGCTCTTGCTAAGTTATGGCTGAAAATCCCACCCGGAACTTTTTTTTGTTTGGGGTATTGACTGATTTATCACAGAACAGTGCTCACACACTATCATTATGACTGCAGACTGGATTAAATCTTTTTTATTCAGTTATTAAAAACCTCCAGGTTTCAAATGCATAAATCACAGGACTCTATAAAGGATGTCAATGTATTCAGCTACTGTGGCTGTGTAACTCAGAGAGAAAAGAAACAGCTAAGTAGTTTGTTAATGCAGCTGTATTTTCTGTAGCAGTGTGCTGACATCTTTCAAAGCCTTTTTGCACAGGGTAAGTAATGTAATTCCAAACGACGCAGATGAGCATGTAATGCATTTTATATTTTGACGACAAAAGGCACACCTACACAACCATCTCTTGTTGTTCTGTCACTTGCAAAAAAATGATGGAAACTAAAACAAAAGTTGTCTTCCTGCCAAGGTGTCTGTGTTGAGCAATGTTTCTTTTTTCTCTGTAGTCTTATGCAAGTCACATACACACAGCAAGCTAGACACCTAGCAGGCACCATAAGGGATTAGGAAAGGGGGAAAAAAGAGAAGGTGCCCTCTCCATTATACACATGAAAACACCAAAAATTAGGAACAATTACTTACAGAATTACACAGCTTCTTGAAATTAAGCACTGAGAGACCTAATTTTAAGCATATTACTAATTTCAAGAAAATACCATATATGAAGGTTCATTTATAAAACGTCAGTAAATGCTCTAATGCATTTTGTACAAATAGTCATTTCCCTCACATTTTGATAAAGACTGCAACAGGTTAGCTGGCTGTTTATTGGCACTGTTTATCAATAGCTACAATGTCTTCTACCGATGTGCTCCAGTGTATCCCACTCTGTTTTAAACATGCTAAAAAACACATTAATAATGTGTAACCTTTATAAGCCACCTTATAAAGGGGGGCAACTAGGACATAATCTTTATTGAAATAAGACCCAAACAGGTGCTCTCTTTTGTATTTAATGGAGTGGATTTAATACTGAAAAAAATGTGCTTCAAGCTCGAGAACAGCCCCTTGTGCGTGCTGGTTGTGCAAATGGCATTTGCCAGTTGTAATGAACCCAGACTATGAAATTGAATAACCACAGAAGGTTATCTATGGCAAATGAATAATACCTTCTAAATTAAGGTCCATAATTGCACTCTGGTGATTAATGCATTAAATTACCAATTTCTTACATGTAAAGCACTTACCAAATGTGTATCTTACTGCACCTCTGAGCTCACCTATAGTGTACAATAGGCTGGTGAAATACATGATCATTTCCCCCAGGCTTCTTCTAAAGCAGACTTCCACCCACCTGAGATCAACACTGTAATAAGGTCATTATTTCTGGAGACACACGTTTTCATGTCTTGCATAGGCAATGCCATTAAGTTCCTTTACCTTAAGAGTCTCAGTTAAAATTATCATAATAAAAGCCAAGAATTATTTAGTTTTTTTCCCACCTGGATTTCACAACAACCATAGGAAAATCTATGGTCTTCTTAATAAACCTCTAGCTTAAAACAAACAAACAACCAAACAAACAGGAAAAAAACCCAGTATTTGGGGAATTATTAAAGTGTTTCAGGAAGCTTTTATTAAAGCAGTGAACTCAACAGTTTGTTCACAGAACAGACAGAATAAGAAAAGATAAAACTCTACATGTACAAAGTTAATTATTCTCTCTTTATGCATACAGAAGGAACCAAAATGAGCCTCTGCAAATGAATTTTTTCCCAGTTTAGGAAGCATTGATTTTGATCGCAATGTGCTTCTGTGAGCTTCATTCTTAGTGAGACTAAAGACTTTGGAGATGCAGGTTTTTGCATTTATCTGCCTTTATAGCCTTGACTACCGCTGAGCTCAGTTACAGATATGACTTTTAAACAAAGAAGAGAAAAGCAAGATCAGTAATGGCTGAGAAAAATTTGATCAATTAATTAAAGTGTTCTACTAATCCCAACATAAGAATAACTAAACATGTTACATTTTAGCTTGAAAACTATGGTATTTTAATTTTAACACGTGTTGAAACCAATGTTTTGTCTGTTGAAATTAACATGGTCTGTTCTTTGCAAGAAACCCCTCAGAGCTGTGCTTACCTTGCTTTAGATTCTTAAAAATAAGGTAAAAATATGCAAAAGGATAGCATCAGAGGCACTGATTGAGCCTGCTCTGCTTCTCTCCCAGGTCTGAGTAGCCTATAGGAGAAACATATACTCACACAGTTAAATATGTATAAAATACAGCTCTGGATTGTCTGACCTCCACAGCTGCACAGGACAAATCCCTATTTTGGGCCCTGCTGCCAGACCAGCCAGACACAGCAGCAGCTTCCCCCTGAGGCCACTCAGAGTAGAAGGAGACCTTTGTTCAGGGACCGTCCACCAGCCAGCCAGCTGTTCCTGTATTCTGCAAAGAAAGGCTGACTGGAGCTGAAACCTGGTTTTATACTAACCTAAATACCTTTCAAGTGCTGGGACTGTAGTAAAATGACCTGTGACAGCTTTCAAGTTACTGAGTTGTCTGGCATTTGTATGTGAGTGTACACAAAAGCATTAGTGCAAGCTCAGGTCTCTGCCCACAGAAACCCCCTCGAATCACACAGTGCACGTGCTATCACGTAAGACAGCAAAGACCCTCAAGAAATAAGTTTCTGCAGTGTTAGCAAAAAGGGAGGATGAAAGCAAAACAAACCCCACTGGTAACACCAGAAGAAATGTCCCATTAAATTGAAAATTGTACATACTGACAATATGCCAAGGCTCTGCATGCAGCTGGGATTTAAAAGCCAACACCTCCACGACAGCCTTCTGACTCCTGTTGCACTCGAGACACCAGTCAGTTAAAACAATGTATTCAGCCAGGATGTCTGGATTGCTCCATCCTGACCACTTCTCCAAATGTAAAAATGACAGATGAATTGCGACATGTCATGTTGTGCTGCTCAAAACCACAAAGGATGAGAAGAGCATAAAACCAGCACATCAGTTCTTGCACTCGCAGGAACATCATTCTTTTAAGGATCTCCAGAGTGATTTAGTAGCAAGGCAGGTAACATCCTTGAGAAAAAGACCTTATCTTTTTTTCACACATGGAAAGATGCCTACAGGCAAGTCCCAATACTAGATCACATTTTCACCAAGAACCAGGAGCAAGTAATCTTCTACCCAGATTCAAGAGGAAGGACTGCTAAATTCCCAAGCAGGATGGCAGTGCCTTTGTTGCTGCTGCCTCTGACCCCGATGGCCAAGGCAGCAGGAGAGGCCTCAGAGCCATGCAGATAGTGGGACCTGCTCCCTGCAAAGAGCTGTGCCAGAGACCGTGCTTCCCAGTGGCATCCTGCCACCACAGCCCTCTCTGGACAGGTGACCTTCCACTCAGCCTCCAGCCCCACAGCAGGAAATCACATTGACTGGGGTCTCACCTGCCAGAAGAGAAAAATACAGCAGTTGTGCTGCAGCTCACTGTGCCTCACCCAGTGCACAATTTAGCAAAACTCCACTAAGTAGTGCTTAGCATTCCTGCTTTTATGCTGACAGCACCTGCCAGACACGAGTAACCAGAGCAAGTGCTTGGAGCAGGGTGTCACATTGTGGCTGGCTTCATCCACACCCAAGAGTCCAATCTTTCAGGCGTGAAATGTGTTTCACTTTTGTACGATCCCTTTCTGTATTTTTTTTTCTGCCTGTTTTGACTTGGCAGCAGTTTCTGCTCATTTTGTGCTATCAGTACAAACCCTAAAACACTGCTCTTGTCTACACCTGTTTTTGCCATGGAATGTGCTGCCTAAGGAAAAGAGAGATGCTGCAGAGGCTAAGTTTTTGTGACTCACTGCCTGTGAAGCCACCATCATCTCACAAATCATATTTGCCTGAAAACAGCATGCTTGCCATTTTCAGTAGCCCCACACACTGCTGTTATTATTTATTTACTTTGTACATTTGAGAGAATTTTGTGTCTGGTCACCTTTGCTACTGGCTGTCCTGGCCAATGCACCAGCACTGATGGAGCTGTGTCAGTCAAGGCCCAGTAGAGATGGGCTATAATAGCATAAACTTGTGTCTCTTTTGCCCTAATGTGTATGGTGCAAATCCAGGAATAGCCTTCAGCAGTGAACAGCTGCTGTTTTTAAGAGAGCAAAATCAATTCTCTATGATCATGCCAAGCACAGCAGTTGAGGCTGAAGTGAAGCATTTCCCAGTCATAACAAATTTGTGCTTTTGATGTTTTTTTGCATTTCCTGTCTTCTTTGAATTATACAGAAACAGTTGTGGTAGGCATCTGCACATGTGAGTCCATCTACGTTTGGAATTTAAAATCTATCACAACCTGCTTGGCATCAGTTGCCCTGTAAGCTTTCAGTGTATACTCACTGCTCTCCACGGTCATTCTTCATTTCTTTCTCTGTGACTCTGCTAATTAAAGCTTCAGCTCATTTGCCTTTTAAGGTCCAAACTCTCTTCACTCTGTAAAAGAGAAAAATACTCATCAAATGTCAAAGGTCTTTGAACTGTTCTATTTGTGTAATCCTGATGATTACACAGGTCTCTCTCTGACCAGCAGCCTGGGGTTTATGCCTTTCTCACTCTGTAAACAAATCTTTTCCACAGAGCTTAAATATGCAATTGCATGGCAGAAGCTGTTGCTTTCCAGGAAAACCACTTATGAACACATCTTGCATTAAGCTTTGAGATTTCAGTGTAATCAAGGGCTAGTATTTTTCTGGTTTACACGCTGGTTTTTCCTTCCAGGATCCTAATTCTGAACATGAGATTTGACTGCCCTGTTGTGTGCCCTGTTCCTGTTCTTCAAGTGCATGACTAATCTGAAGAGAAAAATGCATGCATGGGGACAACACAATGAGGCTACCCCTATGCTTGGTTATTTATTTATTTTTTTAAAAAAATGTGCTTAGTTTTCAATGGCATTCAATTTGGAGCTGATGTGAGTTGAAAATACTCACTACCTCATACAGCTGGGCCTGAAGGACATCCTGATACAACGATCTGATAGTGTTGATTGCTGCTGATGCAAAAACCTAAGAGGACAAACCAAGGAAAAGAAATTACAAAGCACGGCCAGAGGGAGGGTCCCATTCAGCCATGGACTGTAAATACCCCAGGTTCAGTGGGGGCTGCAGTGCCCAGCACACCTAAGCAAGCAGGAGCAGCAAACATGGGTGTTCTCAGAGACCCAAGGCCCACTATCATTTCCTGCTGTTTATTTGGGGAAAAAGCCCCCTTTCTACTTATTGTGTGTTCAGTCTTGGACCACAGAAGTAAAGTGCATGGGGTTCAGTCTTCTTTTAAGATAAATAAGTTATCATTTAAATTGTTGAGAAAAGGTAGCCACTACCTTTCTTTGTGAAGAAACTTAAGATCTAAATTTATCTTGGGTGTTTTTCTTGTAAATTATTCATAGTTTTTACATTATGTAGTGAAGAAAAAAGCATTTAGAAGATGAGAGAGTGGTAGATTGTTATTCTTCTCAGGACTGCAAACAAACTGAGGCAATGCCCCTTGTGCTGGAAACCAACAAGCAGACCTGTGAGGATGAAATCACATTTTAAAACTGAATTTGGAAGGCAGAAAATTCTCTCAAGAAACTCTGTCTGCCTTCACGGATGGAAGTAATTTCCTCCCTTGTTAGATATTCTAGAGCAGGCAGATACTTGATTTATGTTTGCTGTCTCCTAGTGACATGAAATATGATTTGGTGACACAGTTTCAATGAAGAAACTGAAGGTCAGGGAACAATTAATCACTTTCTTGCTCATAATTTAATATGAAGGTATGTAGGCATTTTTAGGATACTTAGGCATCCAAAGATGAAGACAGCATTGTGCTGGATTTAAAAAATATCTAAGGGAACCGTCTTAGTTTCACTTGCTTCTCAGTGCCCAGAACAGCCAAAGGCAGGGCCCTATGTTGTGAAGGCTTAAATGAATGCAGAGTACCACAATGCACACAGCCAGCCTTGATTCACTACACATAGTGCAATGCAAGTAAAATCAGAAGTCTGGGTGGAGTTTCCAGTGTCTAAGGAGTCTTTTTGCTTCAAAGAAGTGTAATGCTAAACCCCATCCTTCCTTGGGGGAGCACATGGCGTTTCTTCTGCTTCTGGGAATCAGGAGACAGGGACTCCCAACTGCACAGTCAGAAAGAGCTCATTGCTGAAAGGGGTTCCAGTTCCCATCCATTTCAGTGGAAACTGAGTGCGGATTGTATACCCAGAGCCTTCTGTCTGTAACAGCAACTAGATTCAAAATTTCAGGGAACTGGAGATGGCCAGAGCAGGGAAAACTGATTGAAGAGGCATCATTACCTTTATTGATGCTGCTTCTTGGAAATTTTCCCTCCAGTTTTTCCATAAACCATCATCTAAGTCTTGTTGTAGGTATGTCTATATCCACTAAGATGTAATTGTGATAGATCAGCCCAGCAACCTAAGCCTAACTGAACTGCTGTCACGTTGTCTTTTTTAATGCCAGGCTTCAGCACTTCTGTAGCTCTGTCTACACTGCACACTGCTGCAATGTGAATGAATATGTAAGTAAACTCCGTAAGTTACCGGAGCAGTTCTCTTCCCAAGGAGTTGCCCAAAATCCAATGGAAAACCAAACAGGAGGTGTACAAGCAGGCAGCTGACTTAGCCCATTGGACTAACCCTCATTTTTGCCTCAGCACTTCAGTAGAAGCCAATTATACTGAACTCCAGTAATGGCTCTATCAGTGATAGACTGCAGACATTTAAAGTCTTCATCAATGAACAGGCTAAGCGAAGCTAAATTGTTCTGCTAAACTTTTTAGTAAGTAATTAACCCTGAATTATTAACAACAGGCAGCTATGGTAATGGTTATGAAAGAAATAACAACTGGTTGCACAGTTATTAACACGAGAGCACTGAACAAGGCAGGCGAACAGCATGTGCTGTCATGGAATTAATAGAGGGGACAACGGTGGCAAATGCGATCCCCTGCAGGGTGGTTCAGTTCCAGGGGCTGAGAGAGCTGCTCAAAGACACTTGCTTTGGCAAGAGCAGCATGTACTCAGCAGTAGATGGATGGAAGTCAGAAGCGGATGGTAATAAGGAACGTTAAAAATAAATCTAGCCTCATTAGGTTAAAAAAAAGAGAATATGTGAACCTGACAGCTCAGCAACTGGCAGCTCTTTAGTTCAAGCAGTTATCCGGGGGACAAGAAATTCATACTGGAGCACCAGGAAGCAGGCAGATGAAGTGACCTGCTGTGCACCCAATGCCCCCTAACTGGACCGTATCAGTGCCAATTTTCTGAAGCTGTGAGCTCACCAGTTTCAGAAAGGAGGATGGTTTTTAAAAAGTCTTACCTTGAAACACCCTAAAATATTAGCTAATTCTTAAAAACCTTGGCTACTGTGCTTGTACAGGAGCATTCATGTTCACCTGTGAATACTGAGCCAATGAATGATGGTGAGCTGACAGTCTCAGGACCGAGGCATATAGACACACCACGCGTGTAGCAATGTGGGCTCCCCTCAGTGCTCCTCTCTAACCATTTTCATGGACCATTTGTCAGCAGAGTGAGGAGCTCTGTGTCCCTTCTTGTCCTCTCTTGCTGAGAACATAAATGAGCAAGGCAAATAAGAGCAACCTCTTATAAGGGAGGGGATGCATCCTGCTGGGTACTGCACTGCAATTAAGCAACTTGTTTTGCTTCCCAGCATGACTGAGTTGACAGGATGAAACTGGAACAACAGTATTAGTTACCAAAAAAACGAGCAAGAGAGTAGAAGGATAAGCAGAGGAGAAACAAAGGCCAACACAATAAAATGGAAAACGTGGATCCAAACCAGAACCAAGGCCCTTGTTGCCAGCAGAACCAGTCTGATGAAAGAAATGCAGAGCTGAAGGAAAAGAGCGGATGGATTCCCTAAACAAGAAGCTTGTCCTCCCTCTCTGCCTCTTGACTTTCTTTTGAACCAGTTGTATTAAACACACAGCTCCCTTTATTCTTACTGGAGAATATGGGGAACTTAGCCATGTCTCCTGGACTTCATTCAAATTTAAATGTCTTTTCTTCCTTCTCCAAGTTTTTCTTTAATATATTTTATCAGCTGAATCCAGTTTTCCTAGGTTATGAGATGCCCCCATGTAGCAGCAGTGTGTTTGCCCTGCTGAGGAAAGTTGCCTCAAGAATCCCATTCATCAACTTGCTATATGGGGTCTATGTGAATTTCTAACAGTCTGTTCTGACACCTGGACTGAAAATAATTCAGTCTCAGGCAAACACCCTTTCTGTTATTGTTAAATAACTATCTTCCTGTCCTGGAAAATGTAGGGCTGAAAGAATGGCCTGTATGCTACTATATAATAATAGTGAGGAGAGAAATCTATAATGCATGACGTAAATTATATATATATCATTTGGGGAGAGAAGGATTTGTCTGCCTATTGTGGCTGCATACCCTGGCCTGGGAGAATGATAGGCAAAACAGGGCCTGTTTTCCCTCCACCATAGTGCCTCCTCTCCAGTGAAGTGCAATTCCTTTGGGATCTGTGTCGGAGGGACTGAATGTGCCCTTGACAATGGGAGATGTGCCTGGGTTTGGGGGAGATGTTTATGTGCTTTCTAATTCTTTCTGTCACCGAGTCATCCCTGGGCATCCATGGGAGATCAGGAACAGGAGCTTGAGATGTGCTTCTCTCATCTGTCCTACTCCTTCTCTGACAGCTGATGTGCTAAGCTGTGCTACCTACCAGAGCACAGCACGGGGAGGAACAAACAGCTCCTGGGGCACGGGGAGCAGGTTTTGCATAAACGTGACAATGGTCTCTGCGCTGTTGCCTGAGCTGCTGTTTCTCATTGAACTCAATAGGTGTCTTCAGATAATTGCCAAGAGAGGATTTACTTCACCTAATGCGCAGGGAGTATTAGAAGGGCTGCATTCATTTAGCTGCCTAAGATAGACATGAAGACCAGAAAATCCCAAGTTTGGATTTGTCACAGAACAAAATTCTGAAATCAATGTCATTTTAATGCAACAGGGTTTAATTCACAGGATTTTACTGGAGTTCAGCCCACACTACACGAAGGCTTCTGTTGATGGAATAGAGAGTATTTCTGGCTGTGATTTTGATGAGTTCTGACCAGTGTGCCCAGTACCATCAGTTTAGAATTAGTCTATGGACAAAACTGTTCATCAGCCAAGTTTAGTTCTCACAAGCTGGGAATCATGCAGAAACAGAATGGCCCCAAAGCTCACATAGTGCATGTTATTACAATGTTTTCTTGGCCTGTATCTATTTAGAACAGTCTTAAAAAAATCTCTCAGAGGTTTTTTTATGGCTTCCTTAGGCACCTCTCCCTCCTTGTAACCATCCCTGTGACTAGAATGTTTTTCCTAATATCTAGCCTAATTCTCTCAAGCTTCAATTAAGCCTATTATTCTTGTCCTACTTATATGGATAAATTCATTCTTCTTTGCAAAATATGCTTCTTACAGAAAACCAAATTTCTGTGTTCCCTTTGGTCTTCTGTTGTTCACACTGGACACATGATCTGTGACCTGTGAGGACAGGCCAGGCTCTTCCAGTTCTCTCTCTGCTTGATTCTCTCTGTTTGGCTGCCCTCCAGCTATTCCACATTTTCCTTGAAGAGGGAAAAGAATTGCTCAACATTTGACACGCTGCTCTAGCTGAGGCCTTTACTAGTGCTGAGTGCAGCTGAAGGATTGCTTCATGCATTTTATAAGTTACAGTTCTGTGTAAACATCCTCATGTTGACATTTAACATTTTCACAACAGCCAGGTCCTGTTGACTCATGCTCAGGTTGTGATTCACTCCCTGCAGAGCTCCTGCGAGACCTTCGATCCCCACCCTTCAACCAGCACTCTGCAGGTCAAGCCCTCATTCATAAGTCAGTGTTGAAGGCTGACACACTTCTCCTCCGCTTTTTCTCATTTTCAGAAATATTGGCAGAGTGAAGCCAGTTCTTGTTTGTCTTTCCTGGAGTTCTCAATACGTACCCTTTCCTCTCTTTGCCGAAGGCACAGGGGTTGTCCGTCTTCTCTAACATGTGCTTCTCCCCTCACCAGCAAGGGTTTTCCTGGGCCTACTTTAATTAGCATCCAGATAGCTCAAGGGAAAACAGCTTAACCTGCATAAGACATGCTCATCCTTCCATCTGGTTTAATTTACATGGCAAACATGCTGGCATGACTTTACCAGCTCTCTGGTCTCTTGAGGCCCTAAAAGCATCCACCCTCCTGAAAGTTTGACTGCTGAGGGTTCAGGGAGAGCTTGAGGTTTACCTGAGGTCTTACGCCAGGGAGCTGCAGAGTTCTCCAGGCTGGCAGGGTGGCCAGGTTGCTGGGCAGGCTGGAGGGCACTGGAGGCAGCCCTCAGCTCAGGACATCAGCTTGTGGGTTGGGGCACGGGTGCAGATCCATGGGTAGATTGTCCTCTGAGAATTCAGGCCCTACTGTGGAAAAAAAAATAGCATCAGAAAGAGTCCTGTCTTTCTCCACAAATATACAAGCATGTAAAACACCCAAACTCAACCACACAAGTAAACCCCCCAAAACAGTTTTCAGGGTTAAAAAAAAAAACATACAAAAACAAAAAACTGAAGGTAAAATTCTCTCTTTTTCCTTTAAAATCTGCATTTAGTACAGTGCTATTGAAGGGCTATCAAGCAATATTAATACATCCATGTTTTCTAGAGTATTTGCAGTTCTGCACTTTTTAAAAATAAAAATGCTCTAATAAGTCATAAATTTACATTTCTTAAGATACCCTGTCTGGTTCCCTTAACAAAATGACTGCAATACAATACATACAGCAGTGTAAATCCATAAAACCGTAGAGCTCCAAATATTAATCAGAAGCTTTCATAAGAGAAATTAATAAACGGAAGACCAAAAATTTAATAAGGAATGAAATTTCACAAGCTGTTAAAAGACTAGCAAAGATGGGTTTCATAATATTTTATAAGGCATCTAAAGTAAATTGAATACTTTTCAATGACATTATGAAACAGAAATCACTTAACTGACTTAGGCTTGAGACGTGCTTCAATTCAAGGTTGGTACTATAGCACTCCTGTCCTATTTGCTGGAGTGACAATCCTGCATGTCAGCTGGTCATGCAAACACCTCTGGAAAGCATGGGGCCTAAAAAGGAAGGGACAGCTAAAAAGGTACTAATACCTGATAGATGTGTCTCTGGGATCAAGCTGAAGATGCAGTTGCAATTGAGACAATTCAGCAGAAAAAAAATGCAAATCTGGTGTAAGCAGGAATGGATGATAATGTGAAATATGTCTTATCTTTCAATACCAATTACTATGTTCTCATCAGTCTTACCCTAGAATAATTGGCATTATGCTAATAATTGACTCTGCACTATGCAGTCTTTTGTTTCCTTCTGCTTCTTGCTGTCATGTGCAATAGCTGACAGGATGCTAATAAACACTTTCTTGAATGGTTGCAGCACATCTATAATTCTACTAGGCTGACTCATGAGTGGGGCCACTAGGTGCTACCACAATACAAATAAATCATTAAACAATCATGAAAAAATAACAGAGCAACTTGTAGCAATCAACTACTTAGGGCAGTAGAGACATAATTAATTTACTCTGTACACAAAATCAGAACACAGTCTTATTTTTCCCTTTGGTTTGGATTAGCCCACAGGATGGCAATCTCTATCATTAACATACGTTGAGTTATTCCTTCAAATGCTGCCGGTTCAACATATGTTTCATTTGCGCAATGCCAAAAATAAGACGAGAAAATCTGCTTGGATTTCAGTACGTATATGAAACAGCCAGGAATCTTCCTGAAAAAGAACGACGACCCTGTAACACCACAGAGGTGAACCACTCACACAGGCTTTAGCACAATGCTGTGGCACAGCCCACAGAGGAGAGAAAAGCCATGTAGCACCTCCACTACAGAATCTGTGCCCCTGCTGCACCCATGTCGTGTGCTCTGCTTAACCAAGACCACTCTCTACATTTGCAGCTGAGTAATGGACATAAAGCTGAAAATGTCACAGAGCAGGTGTTTTGCTGCCTTCTCAGCCTTCAGGTAGGAGCTGGTGAAAGAAGGGAGGAAGGGAAAAAAAAGGCCAACTACACAACAGTCCAATAAGTCAAAAGAACTGAAACTGAACTTTATTTTTTTTTTCCAAAGTATTCTACAATAATGGCTCAGAATACTACCACAACGTACAGGGACAAGGCAGTGCTCTGGGCTATGACTGTAGATTACTCTAGTATATATATATATATATTTAAGAGCTTAAGAAAAGGTGAAGCAGGACAGTTCAACATTTCTTAAGCATATATTTCATAATTTTAATGTTTTCTAGATCTCTCATTTTATAGCAGGATTTATCAAATGCAATGTAGTCACAGAAGTCTTGCATAAATACAAATATTGATACTTTACCTTGAATATTGTCTATGATATAAATTCTGCCTTACCTTTAAAAAAAATCTCCAGATCATTGTGTGACCTGGGAGTCTTTCCTTTTCTTTCTCTTTAAGAGTTTTTTAAATATATATATATATTTATATATATTTGCTATCATACATCAAAGTATATATGAATCCCATCATTTCTGTTATATTTTCTGCAGACATGGTCTGAACCAAAATCATCATCAACTAAATCAAAAGCTTCCTGGTTATCATAGGAAAGCCAAAGAGGATCTTTCCTCTTTTTTTTTTTTCTTTTTTTTTTTTTAGTGTTTCAGTACTGGTATTTTTTTAAACTTGAAAGGATTCTTCATAAACTAGAGGTCCATTCATCATTTAAAGCAGTCTTTATAAGCAAATTTACATATTTTGACATGCTTTTGTGAGGCAGTTAGTATCAAAATCCAGTAACATTTCTTACAGAACCATATGACTTTCTGCGATGCAGATATACATTTCATTTCTAAAAATCCACAGTTCTTTTTCTACATCTGCTCTCATCAAATCCCCAGGATTCATTCATAAAACTGCTGCTGTTCCAAACGCTGATGCTGTTATCCCTGCTGTGGATTAAGACATACACCCAATCTGGTGACATCATCAAGTGGAAGATTGATAAGTAGGAAAATACCCTCCCCAAATCCACAGATAGTCTTTTCTATCTCTAAATCCTCATGATTCATGTCACCCAACAGTGCAATGCGACGAAGACACAACTTGGTGCAGGCTACGGGTCTTCTTCCATCAAAGGAATCTCTAGGGGAAACAAAGAAATAGCATTGACTTCTGACTGTAATTTCCCCTTATTCTTTTGTAGAATGCTATTGTTAGCAATCCTACAAAACCAGAAATGGATATTGCAAATACCTGAAAAAGACATGGGGTATTGCCAATGCTAGACCTGCTCACGCTCTAACACCTACATGAAAATTACTAAAACTACTCAAATGTTCTCAAACAAGTTAGGCCCACAAAAACCTGAATGCAAACATCTTTGCTACTACATTAATCACTGAAACAGCATCCAGAGCAGGCAGGGACTTTTACTGGCATTACCATAATTTCTTCCCCTCCTCCTGACTGTCCTCTTCCCATTGTGATACCACCAAAATTATCCCAACCCTTATGAAGCAGGAAGACTTCCTCCACTCAGACCTTTACCCACATTGGATTTAGGACACTGGGCTTCAGCTCAGTGACTGTGGAGAGCAGCATATGAGTCTCTCCTAAATGTCTCCAAGGAAAGCTATCTAGTTTCCTTATCACACTGAGCAGCACACCATCAGAACTCAATGAAATGGTATCAGTGCATGCTCACGTTTGATTTACATATGGGCAGTAACACATGGCAAGCTCCCTCCTCATACATGGTCACATGGGAACATTCCCCTTAAGCTGTGACTTCTATGTCACTTCAGTGCGCACTTCTCACATGAAAGGAACTCTTTGTGGTATGAGTTTGTTAATAAAGGCTGCTAATTTTGGCCCAGCGTGAAGGCATGATTTATTTTCTATTTCAAGGAGAAAATCCTGTTCTTTGCTGTGAAAGTCGTGGCATGTGAGGCATTTGTGAGTGTGGGAGTTGAGGAGCAGATGAACAGACCAGCACAACCAAGACGACGGTTGGCTTCGCTCCTGTACACAGGTGCTTGCTGACATCCCTGTTGATGAGATGGGGGTCTGAACAGGCACCTTCTGGCCTGGGATTCAGATCCCATGCACCATACTGCAGACACAAAGCTCCATAACCATGAAGTATAACCATGATTTTAAAAAACATCCAAATTTTGATGTGAACAAAAACACGAAGCAAGTACAGGCAAGTCAGCTAGGTGTATTCCTGCTCTGCCAGCACAAACAAATGATGTCTTCCTGGATACAGACTCACCTATTGCATCTATGCAAGACTCACCATCTGTAATATCGATGCGCGGACTCGTGGATGGAGCCTCCCCGTCAGTGCTACGGGATACGTCAGTTCGATCGGAACCGGGAGGCGCTGCCGCTTGGCATGTCAGGGATGGGCACAAACTTTGGAGCAGTTCAGAGGAACCCGACCCACTGTCACAGGCCTCAGATTCACTAGGCAGCGTGTCTGTAATCCTGGGGCCAGGGTAAGCGGGAGGATTCTGATCTTCTGTCTGCAAAATATGCCCCTGGTCTGTGGTAGCTGAGTATCCGGGTGCCAGAGCATTCAAGCCGCTGCTTACAGCTTCATCGTAGGAAGGCAGCATGACAGGAACGCCATCCACCACCACGAAGTCGGGGTCACCCATGGAGCCCTCCTGGTTGCCTCTACGTCAAACACAGATGAGTTATCACAGAGAGCAGGAGCATGTCAGAAGCACCTCGGAGCAACTGCTGAATTTAAGTAAACACAGCACTTTCTAGTCATGCAAAATGAAGCTACAGGGTCATTAACATTCGCAGAAATGTTTGCTTCATGGGTTTGCAAATCCCTGTTTGGGTTGACAGGTGGAATCTGTTACAATCGGAAAAATGAAATTAGTAATGAGAAGGGCAATTTCAAGAAGGGAGGAAAACAGGTGTTTGGAAGAGATAAGCGGCACCATTTGCTGTGCTGTGCACAGTAGGTATCATGGATATAAGATCATAGATGTAGCTCACCAGTCAAAAGTGTCTGAACCCCCTGGAAAGATGTGTGCTAGAGTACAAAAGTGTTTACAGCCCATGTAAACAAGCACTGAGGTGACTACTGCTGGATGACAGAGCTTTGGTCAGATTTGTGGCCTCCTTCAGGTCTTACTTTCAAAGGATGGAGGCTTCCTTAACCAGTATTAATCTGTATTCTTTTTTAAGCAAAACAATTCTATTAATTGGGAAGGTCTGTTAAACCCTGAAGTAGTTGTTTAGTAGCCAGTTAAAGCACAATATAGTCTTGGCAGGAGGGAACTGGCCACAGGTACCTTTATAACATGAAAGTGTATGAAAAGGAGAGGCCAGAATGCCTTTCAATAAGCCAGACAAGTACAGGCTATAGACCTACCCATAGGGCAGCCCATTACTCTAAAGATCTTCCTGGTGATACAGGCATATCCACATGGATTTGTATACTACTTCCCATACACCACATATATTACCATTTATATTTATATAAATTTACACATTGTTTATACAATCTGTATACTCTTATGTGTACATATATTTAATGTTAAGATCACAAAGTCCTTTCTCCTGCATTGGCATGAGGACACATTTCCTGACATACAGTTTTTTTCACCTCTCCTTTCTGCTTGTGGCAGAATAAAGACACGAGAAAAAGCAAGTGCAGGAGGGGAGAAGTTGCACAGTCAAGGTCCACAGTGAACTGAGCAGACTGAAAACAAGAAACAAGTCTAAACCCTGCCCTGTTTTCTCCAGATATAAGGTGATAATAATACCTACCTATCTCATGAGGAGTACTGTGTGAATCAATGACCAATGCTCATAGCTGCATAATATTTTATGGAAATAAGATGCAGAAGCTGTTTATAAATCATGATGAAAATAATACTAATGAAGGTAAAACAAACTTTTAATATAAATTTGTCCATAGAGAAAAAAGAAATTCTCTCTTAAAACTTACATTACTAAGTCTATAGTAGTTAAAAAAATTAATTCCCCCAGCACCTGAAAATGAGTATTTAAAAATATTGTCAGCTATTTTTACATGCAGAAGCAGCAATTCTCAGTAGCAGAGCTGTAATTACTCCCAAAGTGAATCTGGCAAATTTTGCCTTTTATCTTAGTTGCAGAAAGGACTAGTGTAGGTTTTTGGGGGTGCCCTTCCACACCAGTGATTCAGAGACTTCTGCTCAGAGCAGAAGAAAGTATCTGCAAGGCTTGTGAGCTGCTCCATCTCTTCAGCAAAGAGTGCTGAATGTGAAAACTGAATCAAGGCCATCAATCTTCAAAATAAAAAAGAAAACAGTACAAACCGTGGAAGGAAATGTGTCTTAAATTTGGTCTGGAACATCCTGGCTAAAATAACCAGTAGCAGTACTAATAAAACGCTGGTAGCAGTAAAAGCCACTATTTTCCATGTAGTCAGGAGGGTCTCCTGTGTATTTGGCCAGGTTTGTTCTGAAACAAAAAGACAATACAGGAGTTGTGCTGGATTATTACCATTGTTATTTTGTAGGAATACTCAAAAGTGCCAGTTAAGACAAGGCATTTTTTATATGCATGTTGTAAAAACACACATAAACCCAATGCCATATGCCAAAAGCAACCTTAACATTAAGCTGTCACAGGAGCTGGATCTTGCTTTTTTCCCCTGACTGTTTTTTCTATACATGCAATCATGGCCTTACCTTACATACATATAAAAGTATCCAGATGCTAAAAAATACACTTGAAGAGCTGATGATCAAAATAGTTTAGGCTCTTTCAGCATCTTAGAAATGTATTATATTTAATAGCATCTTAAAATCAATGTTCATCACTTCACAATGAAATAGAAGAAGGCATTACAGACCTACAAATTTGCTCCAAAAAGAAGAGACGATCATAAGAGCAGCAATGCCTCTGCTGCTCCCATACCTGTTTTGACACAGTAGACTTGGTAGGAGGGGAACCACTCTCCATACTGGCAGGTGATGTACTTGTAGTCGTTGGTGAGGGTGTAACCAGGATCACAGTAAAACTCCACCACCGTCCCGTGGTTGTAGCGCTCACAAGGCCGTGGGTGGCAGATGTAGTCTCCATGACTCACCATTGGAGGTAGTGGACAAACTTGGGCAAACAAACAAAGAGAAAAGGAGAAAGACATTAACTGTCTCTAATTTAATTAATTAAAGCCAGTAACCCACTGCTGGGTAGCTTCAGTGGGTCAAAATGCACTGGGCACGCTTCAGGCTCCCTTTGGGCTTCCTGCAGTTTTGGGTTTGTCTCCGTGGTCCCAGACCACTGCCCAGGGAGACCGGGTGCCCACCTGCACTAGCAGATGGAGGCACGTGCCTCCTGCCTGGCAACACATGCCAGGGGGTCACTTTCGGCTCTCACTGACACCAGCAAGCTCTGCCGTCACCTGATTTTTCAAAGGCCTTAGAGATGGGATCTGGAAAGCTTCCAATCCTCTGTGGGAAGAGGAGGGTGAGAGGAAGACAAAAGGGGACAAATGCCCATCAGATGGCTACATGGGCATGGAAGGAGACAGTCAAAATAAGGACTTTCTTTATAAAGCGTGTCAAACTCAGCTGTAACATTTTCTGTTTCATTAACCTAATGAAACGGTTATATGCACTAATTAAATTCCAAAATATTGACTTTTAAAAACAAGTGTGCCATCAGCAGTGTTGCAAGACATGCTCAAGCACCCAGTGTTGCTTAAGCATACACAGTCTGTATCACTGTAATGTTATTAAGTTGGGCTTAAACTCTACTGGTGGTATTTGTGTCTTGTTATTTCTGACTGATCTCAGTGGGACCACTGGTGGAGTGAGGTCTTAAATAAAACAGAGGCTGAGCCTGTGTTAATTAAGTTCAGTGGTTTACTTAAGGTTAGGTAAATAAGAGAGAATTGCAATATAAACATGTGGGACTTTTATTGTAGGCCCCGAAATGAAAAGCAATGTCATCTCACATGCTCAGGCAGATGAACTCAATGGAGAACTGAGGGAGCATTCTCTAGAAAACAGCAGTGGGGAGAGCAGCTCACAAGCAGTATTTTTATAAGAGAGGAAACTTTTCCACTGTGTAAGTGTTAGTTGATTACTGTTTTCTTAAGTGCTTCTAGCACAGAGGAAAAAAACCCTACAAAGTGCAATGATGTTTCAAATGGCTACATACTGACCCAAAAGGGGCTTAAATTACTGGATGGCTTGTTTTTTTTCCCTTCAGAGGCAGTAACTAACTGGCTCTGTGCCCCATCTACAGGCTGTTCCCTTCACTTCATGCCTCCCTCATGCAGGCAAGACCTGGTGCACTGATTTAAATAATGAAAATGACATCTCCTGGAAGAAGAATCTTCCCAGAAATTACAATTCAGCTCCTTCTCTCTGTGAATCTTGTTACATGAATAATGCATTTCATAAAAAAATACACAAGATATTAAATGAATCTTCAAGAGAGGCTGATTACAATGTGCAGCAATGTCTGTTCCCCATCCCCTGGAGACATGGTTTTGTTTGCATTTTCCCTGGCAAGGCTTAATAATAACTTGAAATCAGAGCAAGTAATTCACATAAAAATTCACATCCTCCATGCTCTTTCCAAAGCATACTTTCCAAATGCATACTTTCCAAAGTCTCTAGGCCCAAAAGAAAGAGGAATGCTTTACTGGGAAGTCAACTCAAGACTGAAAACAATTTTCTTACGACGAGGACAAGGCTGTCAGACTGAAATAGTAGGAAAGCACCTTTTGTCTGGATCATTCATCTATTAAAAAAGAAAGTTATCAGTAAAAGCCATGATTCTGGCCTGCCACAAGGAAACCTGGTATATTTTTATTACCTACACCTAGAGCATGACAACAAAGGAAGATGGCAATTCAAGCTTCTAAGCAACTGAATTTTGCCAAGCTACGGCTGCGTCCAAGAGATGTGCAGATGCCCAGTACCTTTCCAGCAATGAGCAAGTAGAGCACACCTTGTCACAAAGAGCAACACTCAGAGAAACTAATTTCCCCTCCAGCAATGTACCTGCTACATCATCCCTAACCTCTTAATATCACTGACCGCCAAAGCAGCCTGCTGAATCAAAAACCCCTCGAAGTTGGTGTCCCAGCAATGTGGATCAGCTCAGGAATGACACATTTCCAGGCAGACTAAAAGTAATACACTGGGGGGACAAGCCAGATACAGAGCTGTCAACCTGTTTACAAATGGGGATGTATTTTATAAAACCCAAAAACAAGAGCATCACTCTTTGCATAGGAGATTTTCCCAGCATAAAAAAAGAGTGACACATCCATATTTCAAGGGAAATGGTCATATATTGGTGTTGCCTGGAAAGTCCTGCAAACATTTTGTTATGGCACTGCTGAGCATTAGTCATGAAATAGAGTCGAGGTGTAAGTGGTTATACCTGCCAAGAGCTCCTGCATTAAACATCTACAACTGGAAGATGCAATGGAATGGAACAGGTTTGAAAACGAGGGCTTTGCTCAATTGATACAGTGCTTCATTCTTATGTCAACTGGACTGTCAAGAGTCAGGGTTCTAACTCACTCAGGGTATCCCTCACCACCTCCTGTGACCTTTATGTTCAACCAGTTTCAGGATCCCTCAAGATGTCCATGAGAAAACTGGCCCCCATGTACAATCTGTAATGCTCAGGTTCAAAGCCTCTTTTTCCAAATCAAGTCAAATGAGATACATCAAAAATAACCCAAAACAAACTCGCTTTGAGCTCTGGGCAGTTAGTTGTGCACTCAGTCCTTCTCTCAACAAACTGCATTTCCCATGGCCACTCAGACTCAAGATCCTTTAAAGTCAGCCAGCAAGTGACCTTCGTTTTGATCATAGAAAAGGAAGATTATACAGTGAGGGTGGCACAGGCTGCAGGTGCTCACTGTGCAGGTACTGGAGGAATAAATGGGGTTCACCCAGTAATTTTTCCTACCCACTGTGGTCAAAATTTTCAAATTCCACCCAAAAGATCCTGCAATAATTCTGAAATGTTGACACAGGAACTGTAAGAGGGAGGGAAGATTTTTTGGCATTAGCATATGATGAATTAACAAAAAGGGCACAGAATAAAGGCATCATATGACTTTTTAAAAGCCATTGGTAGAGGGACAACAGTTACAGATATTTATAGCGCTCAAACCTGTTTTTTAAGGGTTTTTGGCTAGTAGATTTTGTCTTTGGTTGTAGTGGACAGGTGGTAAATTATTCAGGTTTTGCCCAGCTTTTGTAACTGAGCCAAAAAATAAAAGCAAGAATGTCTTAAAATACAGGGCACTTACTCATAAAGAAAAGGAGCAGGAATAAGTAAGAAGCTTATTATCCACCTTTGATTTTTCTGTATAGTATGTTTTTTTTCCTCAAGCTACTAGTTCACCTTTCATGTAGAACATTAGTTGCTTGGTTAGCTGGCTTAGCATAAAACCCCAGTGCAAGGCCAGCCATTTCTGCTTGACACCTAATAAAAAAATAACACTTCTTCCAAACACATCGTGAATGCCTGCTAATTACGCAAAGAGAACAGATTAAGATGAAACTTCCTGGTGAGAAAGACACAGATAAAAACCTGCCAGTTCCTGCCAGTGTGTGGGGAAAATGCTCGTGTCTCTCTCCCAGATAGTAATCTAAGAGTAGGACACGCTGTCTGGTTTGTTCACAAACTGGAAGAGAACAAGAGCTTCTCCTGACGTTCATTTGACATTCTTATACACATCTGGACACTAATTGTCACTAGAAACCTGGACACTGCTGTCTGGCTACTGCATTCCGATCAGTGTTTAAGTCAAGCCGTCATTTACTCCATGGGACCACAGCTGTGTATGACCCAGCAGGTCTGACCCTTCCCATCTACAGTGGCCTGGTCCCCACCCAAAGCTTTACTGGCTTTCTTCTGGGGCCTAAAGAAGGATCCTTTTCCATAGTCTGCCTTCGTACAAACACATGCTTGGGTATGCAGGATCTGAAATTTTTTATTTTTTTAACAGGAACATTAAAGCTGAGGATTATGTTTTTTTCTTTTCCTATTTTTTTTTAAAAATGAATACTGTGCTAATAAAACCTGGTTCCCTGGTTACTTCAGTGTCATCACCCTTCAGACCTTCAGAACAGAATAACCAACCAAGAAGCCATTCTCTCATATACCTCAAGAATTTCTGTCCAGTTCACCTGACAGACCTGTCCATTTCCACAAGTATTACCAGCACATGAATCACACATGCACTGCACAGTACAAAACCCTAATTTCAGGTCCTTGTCCTCTCACATACATATAACACCACATTACACGGTGGGGATATGGAGGGGAATGTAAAGCCTTTGCGTTATGTTCAATTGGTGGAATACAAGTGTTAGCCTCTTTCACAAAGGAAAATGTTTCATAACAGTTATGAGTTTGTAAAAAATGACAAATTAAAAAAGGAATTAAATCAGTGGAGTTCAAGAAAAAAAAGGGAGCTGTTCACTGTGGATCTTTAAACTCAAAAACACTATACTGTTTAGAGAATTTACTGATTTCTTAGCCAAAAAGATCTTAATACAGGTAGACAAAACTGGTAGAAAAAAATTGGTATTTCTAGAGCAATATGAAATAGGAAAATGCATGGGGAAATAGGGAGTAGATGCCCAACAGGAAGAAGAGGAAGCAAAGAAAATTACTTCTGCACTTTGAATATTAAAGAAAAGAGAATTTTTCTATTCTGTAATTAGACTTCAGTTTATAGAAATGTACAAAACCAAAAGTATTTTAATTCTAAAATTGCAAACCAAAAATTCCCATTAAATTGTCAACTATCGTAGGTAGGATTGAAGAAAAACTATTGGAGTCAACTGCTTTTATCCAACTGAAAGCTTGAAGAAGAAATTCAGAGGTTTGTAAAGCGAAGGAGGTAGCAAATCCAGTTGCTTCAAAATAAGCCCTGTCGAAATATCTCATTCTAGAACAGCTGCTTAACGAGACTTTATTTCTAATGACATTCTTTGGGAATATAAGCAGAACAGGAAGCTTTACTAGAGTAACTTTTCAATTATCATGAACATCAGCTTAATATCCTAATGATACATTCCTACAACAAATGCTGCTGGCATTGTGAAGGGAGACTTCATGCATATTTTAGCTGCACTGGAACAAACTTAGAGACCATCGAAGATGTGTTTGGAAAGGGAAGACATGCTTTGAGGAACTCTTCTGATTATTCATTCCCACATCAAAACAACAGCACCAAGAGTAACAAGAGAATTGAAAGTTTAGTGGAAACCACTGAGCACTCATATATAAACTCCTATTAAGCCTGACAGCAGACATGACTTAAAGTAATGAAAATATAAGATGCTTACTTTGAACTCTGAAGTTGTCAGTGAATTTACTTCTTGAAAGCCTACAGCATGTATTATTAAAAATATTGTATTCTTAGCCAATAGTATCTGAATTCTTTTCAATCTTAACCTTTCTCAATTACTTAACCTTCACAATGCCACTTCCATGTTTTCTTCTGACACATATAAGAAATTTTCTAAGACACCTGACAGTAAGCAATTTCTTCTTAACCATTCAGCAAGTCGATGCTCCAAGCAGCCAGGAACATATCCCAGGTCTCCTGGCTCCAGGCTGTTTGCTGTATCCCTAGACAATCCCCCTGGGTAATTCTGTACAAGCTACAACAGTGAGGTCAGCCTTTCAATGTGCACACAGTGAGACCCTGTCACCTTCTGCAAAGTGCGAAATGAATTGAATAATTAAGTTTTTAATGAAAAACTGCTTCTCTGGTCTAGCTTTGACAAAACACCATCTTGCTGAGAATTGCTATCACTGAAACCAGCTGTATGAGCCTAAATGAAACAGTATAAAAGTAGTTTCAAACGTATTTTAACAATAATTTAGCATTAGCTGATTCCTAAATGGAAACAGAAGGTGATTTGCAATCACTTATTGTACACAGAATTTCCTTGTTACTGGAGTTGCAAACTACAGAGCACATTTTGCAGTTCCAGTCAGCTGAGCTCCTACAGGAGCATCATGCCAAATTCACACCCATCCTCAACAGTTCTGCCATTCCCAGCGCAGCAGCCTGTGAAACATTGGTATCAATGTGAAAGTCTTTAATTTCAAATGCACTTCACAACAGATATGGGATGAACCACACCCCAGGTGATTTTTTTCCTATAAATTATAAGTTAAACAGTGCAAGCTTCATTTAAACTACAAAAAACTGATGACAAGTTTGCAGTTAGAGAGCTTTGATAAGGAGAAGCTGGGGACTACACAGACCCTTTGCAGGAAGGAATTAGAGAACTCCAAAATAAGTTGAGGCTTAGGTATTTGACAGGCATCACAGGATAACCTCAGGTCTGGAAAAGGTCAATGTGCTTAGAAGTAGAGCGGAGGTGGAGGAGAGAGAGCGAGTGAGCTGTCGTGAAGCTGGCTAAGAAAACCACATAGATAAAAGCAGCTGTCAGGGATAGCCTAAGAAGCCATTGCTCCCTGTGAGCTGGACATAGCAGTGTTTTTATGTTACTTTAATCCCTCTTTTTAGAATAGCTTTTTTCTTCTTTGTTTATAAGCAAGAACCCCTTGAGCTTGTGTGGGGTCACCTACACCAGTCACCAGAGACTGATGGAGAGACGGAATGCTGGACTAGCAAGCTGTATTCCAGGGCTTAGCTGAAGGCTGATTAAATCAAGCTATACCACCTGGAATAAGGAAAAGTGCAACGTCCTATTCCCAGCAGGTGATCTTAGCACTGTAATTTCACAAACCAGCTTGTAAGACTGGGAAGGCATGGGAGAGTATCGGTTTCTCTGATTTATGTTTAGTTCTCAAGTGCCTGCCTACACTGATTGGTGAAACTGGCACCCTTTAAATATTGGGTTTTCTCTCTATCTCTGGAAAGAACAAACCTACACAGTGAAGAGAATTCCTAATGCACAGAATCCACAGCTACAGTTCCTTCCATTTGTGGAAGATGTTCTGTGATTGCACCCTGTAGCCAAATTTAATTAATGTGGCCATAAAGCACTGACATGTTTGATCTTAAGGTAGACAATGCAGTGGTCTTTTTCTTTCCAAGGAGTCTTGCCAGATACAGTTGAAAATTAATATTAGAAAAGAGCCTTCAGGAAGAAATTCTGTATGCTTTCCCCCACCCAATCTGCAGAATATTTAAACCACCATGCATAAAACACTACACACATCTGGCAGCTAATGTGGAACTTCAGGGCAGAAATTATGACTCCATAAAAAAGTTGGGATGTTTGGCTGATTCTAGAAATGCTAAGGAGTTCCTGAAAAGTAAGAGGTGATAGAGCAGGTGTAAAACAATGATTTACTGTGACAGTCCTGTGCATGAAGCAGAAACAGAAGACATAAAAGAAATAGATTACAAGATGTTCTGTTGCTTTCTTGAAAAACTATGAACAGCGAAGAAGGCATCTATTTCAATCCCAGCCAAGATCAAAGAAGATTTCTGCAATGCAAAAAAGGAGCCATCACTTAGAAATATAATGCTATTTATCTTCAAACAATGTCTTCAACTTGGAGACTGTTCTCTAAACCCCCTCTCTCTCACAACAAGAGCTGCAAAAAGCCCACTTTGTTGTGTATCCATTCTGTCTCAAACTGTGGTCTGGTTTTCTTTGTGTTCCACTTTCCAATACACCTTCTGGAGTTAAGAGATTGAATTATTATTTATATCCACAGAAGAACATGATTTCTCTGTCTAGTATTTCATGTCTCTGTGCTCCTTCTGAACTCGATACTTTTCCATGTCTCTTCAGCTGTGGGTAAAGGTATAGAGATGAAGCTCAGCCTTTTCCAACAACACAAAACCCCAGATATTCCAAGTTAAAGTGTTCAACTTCCACAGTCATACAGGGTGGCTGGATGCGTATCATTTCTGCACACCTGGGTGATGAATGAACTGCACTGAATGTTCCTTCATTGTTTCTTCCACAGTGCAGAAACACACAGAATTATTGAATTGCTTTCTTCTAATGAAAAGTATCTTTTAAACTTCATTACACTTGCTTTCCATGACTTAAGCACCCCCAGGGTGCAACACTATCAGCCTATTTTGTCCCTTGCACATCAGGCTAAAGATGGCACTGACATAAAGGTGTTGCCTTGGTAAAGGTGCTTAGAAATACTGTTGTCTGCTGCTGTTTGAGCATTTACTGCTGGTTGTTGCAACAAGTATTGCTGTAGGCAATCTATTCTGAAACGCCACTGTAGTCAAAGCTATTAAAAACAAGGCTATCAATACATCTTATGTTTAATGTTAACTCAGTTAACATGGATAACCTCTTTGGCAGTTGAGTAATATTTCATTTATTATTCCTCCTGCCTGCAAGCTGAGTAGGTATAAACATAAAACAGAATCCTGGTATCTACCTCACTTAATTCCTTAATACCACAGTGTTTCATAACTTGCTTGTATTGCTGCCCTCTGCTCTCTTTACAGGACTTTTATCTGTTGGAGATCTGCTGCATCAACATTATCTTCCCTGAGGATACACATCAGTCTGTCATGCTGGAATTTATCTAAAGCTTTCTCAATGTCAACAAAGAAACACAGAGAAATCCATTTGTACTGATGTACAATATCTCAAGCTTAGGATTGCTTATTTCTTTCTGTCTCCTAACATAACTGATTACAGGATGACTTCTAGTCTTTTTTTTTCAGCGTGTTGCTTTATGTTCCATTAAGAATTTAAAAGGTTTTGAGGGTCTAGTTTATCAAATGTATAGCCTGGTGTCAATCACTGTTGATGACATTAGCAATGGTTAAAATGAAGATTTTTGAATCTTTCCTTCAAAGTGTTCTGCTTGTAATTGATCATAAAGTTTCAGCTCCTTTGTTTTGAACTAGTAAGGTGCTAGAGCATTTCATCTGTAAAATCACCCTCCTCTTTCACACTCTACTTTCTAGGTTCTAAGTCAGAATTATCATCCCCTCTCTATGAGCTTATGTCTTCAGGTTTATGAGAAGAAAAATTTTAAAGCTCTGTTCTGTATTCTCACCTGTCTTTCCAGAATATTATTTCATTTGTAGCATACTTTGTTGGTTTTGATTTTCATATTACAAACCCCCTTTTATTCTCCAGAAATTTCCTGGTGCTCCAGGTAGGGGGTGTTTTGTTTCCCTTGCACTTTTTCTGGCTTGGTTTTGCAATTTTCTTAATTCCTTCCTTCTCATATCATTCTTCCTTCTGCTATCTTTCTTCCATAGTTTTCATAATTTTCGGGATCATTTCTGTAATCTATGGTTGTTTAGCATTGTATCTTTTAATCTCCCCTCACACTTAGGTGATTTTTATATTCCAGACTTCTGAAAAGCCTTCAGTTTCCTTCCCTGTTTTTCCTCTCTTCTGTTTGTTCAATCTCCCCTTTGAAGTCTATTTCTCATGTTTGTTTCATTTTAATTTTGAATCTACCTACAAAAATTTGAAATATTTTCCATTTTACATTCTTTGAAGTTTAACTTCAGCTAGAGAATCTGTTGGTCCCAGCATGCAGAATGAAGTTTTGATACTGCAATATATCTGATTTCCTGCAGGACAGGCTTTTCTGTTCAGCTGGGATGATGCTGAATTAAGACACTCCAGATAATAGGATCATGTCCATTGTTTGCAAATTGAATCAACCTGCTTTCCCTTTTACTCTTAAAAACAAAGCCGGGAATTCCCAATGACACTATCTATACATCTTCTTTATTTTATAGCATTATAATCAAATTCTTTCAGCCATTCCTCTCTTTGCCTGCTTCCCTTGCTGCCCCCCGCCCAGTTCTTGATAAGAACTATTCCTTACATCTTTTTGGAAGTCTTCCAAAGGGCATGAAAAATTAAAATACAGAGTCCAGATGGCAAAGCATGTAATCACATGCAGATCATGTTCCCAAAGTACTCATGGACAAGGTTGTTTGTTTGTTTGTTTGTTTTGTAATTTCTCCAAATCCCATGTAATATCTTTATTCGCCTTAAAATACCGCATTATAAACACTTCCTAGTTTTAAACGTTTCATTTGACCGAGTTCCATGTGGCTATGTTTTCATGTATTTGCTCTCCTCCAATGTTTTTGGAAGTCCTTTGATTTATTTTACAATTCATATTTATACTCCATGTGGTATTCTTCAATTTCATTAATTTTGCATGCATGTTTTGCATATGAGATTTTAGGCAATAACTAACTTACTTCAATCTCTGCAGATGGATGATTAACCCCAAATTGGTAATTTAAAAAACATATCAACAAAAATAAAAAGACCTAAACCATTTTCCTTCCATTTTCATAATTTTTGAAAGTGTCTACTTAGTTTCAATACAAAAGAAAGTTTAAAAAGTTTCTGCAGGATTACGGAATTCCACTAGAAAGAAAAGAAATTAAGAAAGTTGAAAATTCAGTGTTAAGATGCTTCATCTTATCCTCTAAACGACTGTAAAATTTTCTAGCACTGCTAAAACAGCACTGTTTCCTTTACCATCATTCTTTGCTCCAGCTGAACCATTTCAACTGAAGTCTCCCAAATGATTCTGCTTGAGGCAGACACTCAAAAATCAATCCAAATGTTTTAACTCTGGCAAAGGTACAAGCATTTAAAGGTACCAGCAAATACTTGGCAATGTGAGCTAGAGGCATCCTCATTTGCCTGAGCCATAACCATGCCCTGGTCGGATGCAAACAGCTGTTTCTGAGCAGACAGTGCACTGTTGGCTGCACTTCAATGCTGGGTGACACAGTGATTGTGCACTGCCGCGATTAAAGCAACACTGATTTTATTTATCAGGAAAAATCTTCTTCCCTATCAGCAAAAATTAGTCTCTCGTCGAGGCTGGTGGAAGCTCTGTGCTGGGCAATACTGAGGATAAGACTGGAAAGCGTTAGAAAGCAGACAGAAGCTGAGTGGTCCCTGGTGAAACTGCTTATTTAAACGGAGCCATAAACCCTTCATTCAGAATTTATTTGGCCTAACAAAGAGGGGCAAATTCACAAGATTGACATATAGTATTTTTGTGACTACGCACAAATTTAAGAAATACCTTCTGTGGAGGCTTCAAGAAGAACATATATCTAAATGAGAAAGCTGTAAAGCAGCATTGCTTACAGGAGAATAAAAGCTCTAAAATAGTTAGCAATAGCTTCCTAACAGTCACTTGCTTTTAATCATTACCATATTAAAATACTGAGCAGGAAATGTCATTACAATACACTTTTAATTGAACGTGGAAAGAAATAAATGGAATTAATTTGCTATTTGCAGATTTCCTCTGTGAAAAATACTGCTTGGAGAGATTACGCTGCACACATAAAAGGAATGCTGAAAAATGAGCTTGACATTGGAATGCAAGGTGTGGAATAAAAAATATGCAGGGAAGGAGTTTGGTCCCCTAATTAAGAGCTGTGGACTGTAACAAGATTCCTGGAGACTAGCACTCCTCGCATAAATCACTTCAAAAAACACTTTCAAATGAGGGCATCTCAAGTTGATTTACCCTGTCTGGATTTAATTTTGAAGTTTGCTGCATACCTGCTGAAGCAGCCCTATAGAAGAGTTCACAAGGGGAGTTGTCAGGGGTGACCTTTAGGTGATGCTGCTCTCTCTTCTGCCCCAAAGCTGAGCAGAACCAGCTCTTACAAGTGTTACACTCTAGACTTTGGTCTCCTGTGGTTCACTCGACACATGGACCGATGGGATACCGACATGAAATCACCATGGAAAGTTTTGACATTTAAAGAGAGCCATAAGAAAGTGATTAAAAGGGAGGCTGAATCAAAACCAAAATTCAGGAGGCATCCCAGATGGCCTTGGTCCAGTGTCTGGCACACACACTGATCCCCCCATCACAGATCATCATAGTTGAGAGGGGATGATGACTTTTGACATGTTATTTAAAATGCAGACCTGTCAAGGCAGCAGTTCTTATCTCATGTTTTAAATTATCATGAAAAAGAGCCTCTCATGACTTTACAATACAAGCAATAAACAATAAGGAGGTGAGTTCTCTCGGGTATTTTGATAGGAGGTGGAATGCTCCGGTGTTAACTAAGGGTAAGACACAGTTTTTTCTGCTTCATACACTTGAGTTTCTGTATTTTAATGCTCTTACCTTCCTAAATGAAGAACTGTCATTTTTATCAGATGAGTTATATTGTTTGGAATAAGCCTAACAGGGCCTTTCTGATTTTTTAATGCACTTTCCATGCTATAAACAACAACAGACAAGCCTTCCAAAAGATGGTTTACATAGATCTGATTGCAGCTTAATCTTTTATGGTGTGTTAAATAAATTTAAAAAAAAAAATCAGCTTGTTTTGTCATTCCAAAACTGCAAAGGCATTTTTGAATTTTGGAACTTGAATTGTAAGTTAAAAATAAGGCTCATTTAATTATTTTTGTGCAGTGTATCACTTTGTTGATGCTTTTGGCAAATTTTCGCACTTGCAGAATGCTTAGCATTTAGTTCAGTGACATAAGCATCACATATGAATTCCTATAATTGCTTTTAGCTAAATTCTACACATAGATAGCCTCATACAGGCTTGAAATAGAACAAAAATTTAGTCCTTTTAGGGGAATGAAATGCAAAGGATGTATTTGGATTCTGATGACTCCCTAGGATGTTTCATTCAAGCTGTGGTATGAAAATGGAGGAGGGTAGTTCCTGCAGTTTCGACAATGTATGGAGCAATTCATTCGGTACCTCTGCTCTAAATGTATGGGATGCAAATTAAAATGCACTGCAATATCCTCCATTCCAGCACTGCAGGTTTAGTCACAGATTATTCCTTTTGGCTTGATAGGATTTACCTCTGTTTCACACTGAATGGTTTTTATGTCCCTAATCAATAAATTAGCTCAGTCATTGTAGTTGCCAATCCTTCTTTAAGGTTAACTACTATCAGAGATAACAAATATTCAAGTGTGCATCGTGTAGCACTGAATAATGTTTGCAGCTGGCACAGCCCAAACTAAGGGTTTCTATGAAGTATTTTTTAGTTTATCATGGAAATCTACCCATATGTGCAGGAACTCTGAGCATCTGCACAGGAACGTGAATTCTGTTACTTACGTAGTATTTTGGTTAGAAAGGCAGCAAAGGATTTGCATTTTAAGGGCACACCAATCATTGTCAGGAGCTTTTCCTCTTGTATTTTGGACACCGAGAGAGCAGGAATTAGTCAGGGAACATGGAGAGCCAATGGTGCAGTGACCCAGCGGAGGCTGCATGCAAAAAAATGCAGACAGGCTCTGCACAGCCAGTGGGAACATCACGGACAGTGGAACCCTGGACAGAGCCCTGAGTTAAAATCACAGGGAGCACGCGGGGTTGGCGGAATTGAAAGAGAAACAAACAATAAGACATTTACCTTCCACATCAAGGCACCTAGGTGGGCTATCTGACCAGATAAGGTTATACATGCACTCAAGGATCTCTGCCCCTTCTAGTTTATATCCAGGAAAGCACTGATAATACACCACTGTTCCTACGGGGAAGGAGGCCTCGAACTCAGATATGTTAATGTAACTATGAGGAAGAACCAATGGCCTCAGGCAACCTGCAAATTAAGAAGAGGGAGGTTTCTTTTATTATGAAGTGCTTATCTCAGTCATCTTCACACATCTCAGTTACAATTTCTAAAATGAGGAGTGTGATATTTTTCATCTTCTCCACTATGAATGGCATGTCTGCATGATCTCCCTCAGATACATCTGCCTCATTATCCTGCTTCAAACCCTTTTATTGTTCAACCCACGCGCTTTGCCAGTGTGGGATTCACTCCCAACAAATCCAGGAGAGGTTTACTGAAACTGACAGTATTTTGTTTAACAAACATTCACCAGTTTTGCAGATGGCAATTTCTTTTTGAGGTAGAATTCTTAATAAATAAAGATTGGCATTTATATAAACCACGAGTTTTACTCCTCTTCTTAAAAGTGACAGACAGGCAAACCGTGTTAAATATTAAAACTGCTCCCGTAACAAAGTGCAGGCAGAATTAATGATTTTGAAATTTTGGTTTGAGAAAGTCTAAAGGAACGTGACTTCTCAGGAGCAGTCCCATGACAGACACAGAACGAGGACTCAGATTAGGTTATCAAAAAGTTAAGGCATCTACTATCACCAGAAACTGTAAATGTAGTCAGAATAAGCGACCGTATTCCAGTTCTAGTTATGGAATTACTTCTGAGGGACTTGTACCATGGATGGTACTGAGCAGTAGCAGTGATGGTTAAATGATCACCAACCATATTTGGGGCAAGAGAGAGCAGTGAATTTTATAGATGACATGTCTTTTTAATGTGTCTTTCCTCATGGCCTTAGATATGACCCTCCGGGTAATACTTACTGCTGTTAATTTTTTAATTTGCAATAATGTGGAGAAAAGATGACTAGTAATCAGGGAATGAAAAATAGTTTAAAGTTATGTGACTAATGGAAGCTGCATTATGGTAATCCATAAATAGGTCTCTTGCCACTACTAGGAATTTGTGAAGGATGTTCATAGGACACCCTTAATTTTAAGCCTGAGGGGGAAAATAAAATCAGTCTGAGAACTTCTTGTAAGAGACTGGCATTTAAAACAAAAAGTTCCAGCAGCATTTCAAGCAGTCATTTCCTTGCAATGGTCTTTTGAGGGAGAGAGATAAAACCAAAAGAAAACAACACAAAAAGCTTGAGAGTTTTTTGCAGCATGCTGAACCACCAATGGTTTTGATTGCTGTGATTACTGTCTGGTTATGTCCCTACTCAAACAAAGCCTCAAGTATCCTATCTACTGGCTGCTGCTCATACCCTGATCAAGTATGCCCCACACATAATACACTAATTCCTGCAAACTGAGCAGTCCACTGAGCAGGGTGACATAAGCAGCCTCCAGTGGGACAGAAACTGCCCAAGTAAGACCAAGCTTACTCTTCTCTGAACTGTATCAGGGAAAATTTTGCCCTGCTGGCTCAGAATTTTAATGCTCATTATGTTCCTTGTAATGCAGGATGGAGATTTACTTGAATTTGTATGACAGCCAAGCATTTGTGAAAATTCCTAGGTCTCCAAACAACTCAAGCTGCTTGAAAACTTCATTTTTACTTTTCTTTTTTTTTTTTTGCTAAGTAATTCACATCATTCCAGATCAGTAATTAATTTTATTATCTCACTGCAAAAATAGAGGTTGGATTCTTATACACTCACTGCTCAGGCAGAAAAAAAAGGCATCTTAGTGTCATAAGACTCCCCTGCCTGTTGTAATCAGAGGGCCATAGAAATGTAATTGACAGCCTACCTAGTGCAAGTAGACAAGTGGCTTTGATCTTATTAGTGCTTGACGGTAGCAAAAAGAAAATCCTGAAGACAACTTTGCAACAAGAATTTGGCAAAATATTGCAGCTACTTGAATCTGAATTGCCTGTCTGGTAATCACAGCACTTGGGTCTTGTGCAATTGATTTCTTAACTTTTATTAGCACTGTTTTTATTTTGAAAAGCAGTTAATATCGATTATTGAGTAGGAGCAGTTGATTGTGTTTCACAGTATAAACACCAGGAGAAAGTAACAAGCCAAGGGGGACTTGGGGTACTTCTGCTTACCCAGTTAATACTGTCTGTTCCATATTCCACCTGGATCTTTGGCAAATACAGCACCTGCAAATTCATCATTTGAGTATTCATCTCATCTAACTGAAGAGTCTTAATCTACCTTAATTAGATGCGAGGTGCACCCACTCTCAGACATGAGCTGTACACTCTGTACTGCCCCGTGATGCCATTGCTGATAAGATACCCAAAAACTGGTGTCCACTTTCCAACAGTTTTGTGAAAACCACTCTTTCCTGTTAGCACTATTCAGATACATGTGCATCTAAAACACTAAGCTAGCATGGCAATATGCCTAAATTTCTGCCATAGTCTAAGACAGGACCTTGGGTGACAGTCTGAAGTGCTGTTACACCAGAGAAGCATCCCAGTTACCCTGACTGCCTGCCCTCCCTCTGTAAATTGATGTGATGGGATAATTAAGTGCCTACAGGGAACTCTCAGCTCTAGGACGTCACAGATGGGATTGAGGAAAGTTAAGACTAACCCAGTCTTCTTCTCATCACAGACAGTTAAAATCTCTCAATGCTGTTCAGTAGGCCAAGCTTGTTACCAAGATGTGAATTGGTTAAAACCGAGTCAGTGGTACTAACACGTGTGTATTAGAAACGTGAAGATAAAAGGGGCCCAGGGTTATTGAATTTCCATTCACTAAAGCTGCCTAACCCCCAGCCATTTCTCTCAGTCAAAGCTGAACTGGGATCCCATGCTGCTGAGATTACTAGTTCTATGGCTAATGGCTTTTCTGGCCATAATCATTCCTGTACACACTCTGAATTTCAGTCAATACCTACGGGTTTAATGGACTGTGAACCTAATCAACAACTCTGCTGAAAACTCTGACAGAAAAAGAGGTTCCAGCCTCTCTCCTCTACCCTGGCCCTCTGCATATGGCAAAGAAAGATAAGTTGCAGTTAGATGTTTATATCTTTCCTCAAATTAATTGGTGAAAAAATGTCCATTGCCCATCAGATCTTTTGCTGAACTTCTGACTGATTACCCTGGTTGTTTTTTTCTTTTTAATGCAACGCATCTGTGTCAGATTTTAGACTCACAAACAAAGAGCAATATTTAAAGTAGTATTTTAAGTATGGCTATGTTCAGAAAGTGGCATCCTCTTTCCCGCAGTGAGCAACAGGGAAGAGAAATCAAAATAAACTTAGCAGCAGCACTATTGAAATACTGCACTGTGGAGCTTATCAGATCACTGACATTCTTACAACTGTAGGAAAAAAATATTGGCAAACTATCACAAGATGCATGAGCTATAAAACAGGACGTGCTGGAGTACTAAACCTTGACATAAGGGTAGATTATCCCATGTTCCATCGTCTTGACATATGGAAACCATGTTGTCTAAGTCAGGGTAACGGATCTGGAATCCTTCATGACAGCTGATTATTAACTTATCGCCAGTCCTGTATGTCTTGTTATGAATCTCTGCATCTTCAACATGAGGAACAAGGCAATCTGTGACTTCATGAAAAAAAGAAATAGTAACTTAATTAAAAAAACATGGCCAACTATTCAGTAATCAAGCTCTTAAACAAAAGTTAGCATTTAATGTAAGTGCTCTGCTTAAATTGTTTGGAAAATACATGCATTTCAGTAAAAATATCCTTTCCCTAATTAACAACCATTCAAAGTCTAGGGCACTGTAGTAGAAGCTGAGGTGCTACAATAATGGATCATTCCCCAAGTGTTTTTAAACAAACCAAAATAAGAACCTTTAGGAAGACTCTTTAATTTTGGCCCTCCATTCATCATGAGCGCAAATTACACCACACAGTCTGACCATCCCAAGGTCCCATGTGAAGGCAGACTCTTTGACAGCACTAAGGACAGGACGAAAGAAAAGATAAAATACAGATATGGCACGAGGAACACAGAAAGACTGCAGTTTTAGCAGCAACAGATGAAAATCAGGTACATTTACAAAGGTTTATCCAGCTCCATTCCACAGAGTTTGTTATGAGAATGTCTTCATGTTAATCTCATTGACTATGTTTTAAATCAGACAGTTTTATGTACCTGCATTCATATGCCTTTAGAGGACATGATTTTTAAGGTCGAGAGCAGCACCTCAGGCACTTGTAGGAAACTCTCAGCAAAGGACTGCAAACCTTTAGCAATATACAGACACAGGCTCTACTACCCGTCTGTGATACGTGTATCAGACTGTTATACATCTCACTCTATATATCACTGCTGAAGACACCATAGACAGAATAAAACCCAAAAGACTGAAAGATGTGGAAAGTGGAAGGGTGAGGCAGGGAAAGAATCCCTCTGCTAATGCTAAATAATTAAGAAACAAGTCAAGAGGCTATGAAGAAACAGACCAGGTGACTCAAGGTTCACCCTCATCAAAAATGCAAAGTGAGATTAAACAGAAGAGTTGAAAAGACTAAATACTGGGAGACAATTCTGTCTGTCTGTCAGCAGTTAATCCATGACAGAGATAGTGATAAAAGTTTCCAGGCATCAAAACCAGAGAAGTATTTCAAATAAGAGAAAGACAGTAAAAATTTTATAAGCCTGTGTTATGCTGTTTTTCCCCCCTAACGCTTCTACCATGAGAGACAATTATTTAGGAATGCAATATTTATTAAGGGGAAAAAAAAGTTTCAAAAGTCCCTTGAGATTTGCATAAAAGTTTCTGCCATTTTCATGGGTAATTCTTGCTAAAGCGGAATAAGTAAATCTAAATTTGTATTTAGCAATTATTTGTGAGTATGCACAAAGTAAAGCTATAGTGACAGCTTGTTTGTTTCTGCAGAAGCACAAGTAGAAGCAAGATAAACTGTCATTTAGAACAGCACACACAAACTACCAAGAGCAAATGTATTTCATAATGTATATATTTAGTTAGGCAAACCAGGGTGATCTATTACTCTGAGACTCCATCACTAAATCTTACTAACACGAAGTGGAAGAGTGTTGCTTTCCCAGTTAAAACATACTTTCCTTTGTACCTTCCCATCAGAGGGATATTTTCTAAAATACATTGTACTTAGCTAACTTTGGTATGGGGCCTGCACAAATTAGTTTAGAATTCTTCCATTTCTCTTGTTACTTTTAGCTTCTTGGCAGCTGCTGCAGGTGCCTCTTGCTGCTGGTAATGGGAAGGGCTGGCAGCCTGCCAGGCAAGATGAGAAACTGCAGCAAGAAGTTTTCTTAGAATTTATTCATTTATAAATGCTCAAGTCTGGGAGGATCTGGACCCTAACAGGAGCTATAAAATACAATGAGGAGGGTGCAGACATCACTTTTAAAGACCAAACAGTTTTTTTTCTCTCTCTCAAGTTAATCTGCAGAGGAGACAGCAGAGGATGCTCCACAAGAAATGCCTTACACTAAGCCTTAAATGCTGTCATGAAGAGGCTGTCCTGGGCACCTCTGAGGATGGGATGAGATAGATGGAGAACCTGCTTGGCAGCCACACAGGAGGAGGCTGGAGATGGATGCCAGAAGATAAGGTCAATGAACATCTCACTCTCTTGACATAACAGCTTTCTGTTGCTGTACAAATAAAGGAGGTATATATACACACAGTGCAGTAAAACACAAGATTTCACTTTCAAAGTGGGGGAAATTGATTCTGTAACAATGATCTATTACAGCACCTTCATCCTCATTATTCCAAGTAACAGCTACAGATCGAATCGTTTTAATCGTCTAGATGTTGGCAAAGAACAGCGATAAGTTGCTCACTGCACCGTCCTTCGTCTGCAACATCCTGGCTGACTTTGATAACAGGCTTATTACAAGCCCCAGCTAAATGCCAGACCAATGGACCACAGTATTACAGCTCTTTTTCCTGATGCTTTGCAAGCAAATGCTTTCCCACTGGCTGAATTCATATTGTTTAGCACTTAGTCAAGCATAAATTGCAGTGGCCACCTCTCCACAAACAACTGGATTAGCTGGCACCAATTCTGCTTGGAAAAGCTGAAAGTAAGTGATTGAATTTTGAAATGTCCTGTCCTAGAAAATAAACTACTTTATTCTAAGTACTTTTCAGCAAATCCGTGGAAGCTGCTAAACCATTTAAGGAAATACATGGTCTTTAGCCAGTATTGAAGAGTAAAGGCTATGACTTACACTCTTTTCTGGCAGTTTTACATGATCTGCTTATATCTACCATGTGAGTATTAAAATGGGTCAGGCAAAAGAACACATTTCTTATCTTGCAGGGGCAGGAAGACCTGGGGTACAGCTGGCAGTCTCAACAGCCTGCCAGGTGCAAGGGCTCAATTTGACCTAACTTTCATGAAGATGCAGATTTTGTACATTAGGAGGTCTAGGCTTCGGCAAACCAAGTGTGTCCCCCATCACAGGAATATTAGTCTGAAGAGAAAAATTTGTTAAACACTATAGTTATAGTGCTTTCATTCACATGCAAACCATGCATCGTCTCTGGGAGCTGCCCATGGGGAAGGAGGACCGCCCTACCTCCTCCCAGGAGCACTTGGACTACAAAAGCAACTCAGAATAGCCACATCATCCATGGGTACCAGCTGGTTTGGGATGCCTTGTGTCTGTTGCAGGTTAGCCTTTACCATCCAAAAATTGTCCCTGGTCCATGCTACTCCAGAAGGTGCTTGAAGCATTTCCTGGGGGAGTACTACTGGAAATTGGCCAAACCCACATCAGGGACCTTTCTAACACTGTAAGAGTGTGTACAATTGAAAAACAATGCCCTTGTCTATGCTCTGGCACTGTTTTGTTTACTAGTCAGTATGCAAATTCAAATGCAGAGGTCCACTGCTCCCACGTATCTCACTGTGGAGTGGTCTCTGAATTAGCCTTGACTACATCTAGTGACACCACTGACAGGCTGGAACAGAGAGAAACAGGGAGAAGGGATGAAAGGAACATCATGAAGAATGAGTGTAACGCAGGGACTGCTCATCTGGACCCTGTGCTCTTAAAAGTAAACGTTTAAGATCAATATTGTCTCTTGATTCTTTACTAGTGTCAAATCCATAGTACTATTTTATTAGGATAGTTCTGTGGATAGCAAACACAGTATTTTAGTGCATATTAAAGAACACTTACTCTTTATTGTCTTTGCTTGTATTACAACGGTGCAGAGAGACTTTATCTAAGACCTGTGGCCATTGTGCCGCAGCCTGGCTACAAACATGATAGAGAGCTCATAACCAGGCTTAAGAATCAGCCAGCAGTTGGCAAGACAGATAAGAGATTGGGAAATAAAAATATTTCAGTCATCTCACAGATCCAGGGACAAAGGCAAAGAAAAATGAGGGCTAAATGTCCTACAGGAAAGCTGTAGCCAAACTATGTACTAGTCCACTACTTTGACTGCAGGTTTATCCCCTGTCAGTGAGAGAAGGAGGCACTGAGGACATCCGGAAGGTGTCTGCCTACAGAAGCACAGGGAGAGAAGGGCACAGCTCTTTGCTTGGCTGCCATCTCCATGTAGACTATAAATTTCGATTCAATCTCATAGGAGAGAGCTAGCATTTGTTCCAAGTAGGGCAAGTAGTCTCAGCAGCCACATTATCACAGTAGGAGAAGATTAGATTAAAGTGTGAACAATGTGACATACAGCTCTTAAACAGTAAATACACAATTCCTACCTCAGAGGTTTGGTATTTATGTGCATAACCATATTAGAATTGATGGAAGTTACAGTCACAACATGCTGTAGATCAACATGAGAACATAACTCTAAGCACATGGGGTTTTGACAGGGCATCTATTGGGCAGTAGTCATGCAACTTCATTCTCATACTGACACTCAAAATCTCCTGCCTCTTAACGAGAAATGACAGACCAATAAAATCAAATTGATTGGGTGAAGAGCTCCAGGCAAACATATTAGTTCTAAAATCAATTACATTCTGGAACAGGTTGCTTTACTTCCTTTGGTAAATAGCATTTGTGATTAGAGATTGTGCTAGTAAACACATAACGACAATTAAACATACATAACACACAGACATAAAATTATCCTTAGTCAAATCTAAACTCCTGAGAATAAATGAACTCCAAAGTATTGAGTGTTTTTACTGTTCAAGCCCAGCTGGCAATATCTGGCATATATATATATACTGGGACAAGAGGCATGTAGGGTATACCACAGCACACAAAGCAGTCAGCCCCTGCTGTAAATGGGTAAATGCAGCATAAAGTTTATTTCGCCCTATGATAGGTAATGATGAATGGCAAAACATTAGCATCTTCCTTCTGCAGTAGTTGCTAGAAATTTCAAATTTCTTTCTATATATCATTACAGAATTTCTGCAATGTAGACTTTTATGTATGTCATTTGATAGCTGAGAATTACAAACCCTGTTATCATTCTTTCTTAACTGTTCCCCAGATGTGCCATGTTCCTCCACTGTCCACCTCCCTGCCATGCCCCTCTCTCACAATCCTGTTCCCAGAATGCAAAAGGACCCCCCTAAAAATCACTTAGGTAAATGCTTGGGTCTCATGGTGTGCCACTGAGCCTTTGCTTAGTGCTTCTTCTGAATCAGTGGTTCTATTGTGCCTTGGAAAGAACTAATTCTGTAATCTAATTTTCTTTTTTCTACTGCCAAACTCTAGGATTGTTTTAATAATACCTGAGTATTATTATAATGTTAATCAGGAAAGTACTTAAACACTTGCTTCACTAAATCCTAAATCAGGGTCCTACTCTTTGGTCCAAATAATAGAGAGCATTTTTGCATGTGCCTAATTTTGAGCACAGAACTTTAACAAGACTAATCACATAATTACAGTTATGCTCAAGCTTAAGTGCTTTGCTTGATCAGAGCATTGGCTAGCAATCCTTTTTAAGTGTTCTGTGCTGGAAAGTAATTATTATCTCTTAAGCAACTGTTGTCACATCATCCATCACATTCACGTCTTCTGATTTTTTTCTTTTTTTGAAAACGCCTGGCTCAAATGTTGATCACACTGACATTAGTGACAGTCTTGCTTTTGATGCCATTCTGAGCAGAAACTTCCTCCGCAGATTTTCACTGAATATTGAATATTCAATAAAACACATTAATGCTTATTTTAACAACTGCAGTGGATGATACAGGTAACATTTCAAAGATGCACATCAAAATTCCTAGCAGCTACCTGCAGTGGTTAAGAAAACAGACTTTCAAAGCATTAAAGATTTTTCTGGTAGTTTGAATAGCCAGTTTAGACAGATGCTGCTGCCAATCTACATGCATTTTTTTCTTAAATAACAATGAGATGAAAGACAAGGGCATTTATGAAAAATGGCTTTACAGGAGAGGCCATGATTTTCATACATACATTACTTTAAAGGCATCAGGTTGTTTCTTTGTAGCTGATCCATGCAGCCACACAATGAGGTGTTCCTGGCCACCCTCTGCCTTTATGTTCCAGACATCAGCTGTCATCTCAGAGCAAACCATGGGGCAGCTCACAACTGTGCTCCTCCTCACAGGTGTGTAGCCTGTGCCTCACACATGTCCAGGAGAACATATTTTACCTAGACCTCTCCTGCCAGCAGGCCAGAAACCTGAAAGCCCATGGACCACTTACCAGCTGCCTTTGGCTACTCTTCCCAACATCTCGTGCACCACTTCCACACAGCCCATTGTTTGAGGTTGTTCCCTTCATGTGCATCTCCTGAGTGTGCTCCTCCCAGACCCTGCTTGCTCCTTCACACATCCCTTCACACACCCCTGTCCTGGCACAGGATTCTCACACCCACCCTCTACCATAAGTGGCACTTTTTACACACACTGAGTGATGCACGACCCTATGCAGTAAGTGTGTTTATAAGCCACTTAAGTCTTCCAATACTTTTGAATGAAGTCCATATGTTTATCTGATTTTAAGTGGTGAAAGGCAATATAAAATAGAATCAATTCAACTTTATCTTGCTCCACCTTGAAGACAATGAGGCAACTTTGGTGGATAAGTCACAACACTAAAAAGATTGAACACTTGATTGAACTAACACTTTTCATGTCTGTTGATTTTAATAGCTCTGTTCGTCAAAAATAAATCAACAAGGACAAGTTATATTTTTAACATACTTGGTGAAAGAAATAATTTGTGCTGATTGCATGTACCCTGGCCAAAATTTACACTTCTGAAATTCAAATTAATCCTGCCTCTATCTAAGTCCTAGGGGAAGAAAGTAATTTAATGTCCTAATTATTTAAAACCAAATACAATTTCAAATACACAGTACGATAAAAATCAATTGGTTTATGCCATAATAGTCTGAATTATCTCAGAGTAAACTTCTACCCTGACTTTAAACTTCTGCTGTCTATGCGTATTTGATTTTTCTACTTGACTCATGCACACGTCATAAAACACAATTGTTTAAAATTCCTGATTAGCAGGAGCAGCAGCATTGGAAATTGATTGTATTTTCCTAGTAAAATATTGCAGAAAGGAATATTAAGTGGGCAGCTCTAATAAACAGTTACAAACAGTTTACTTACAGTGGAGGTTGTTTTTTCTCTCTGCATCAATTTGTAACTAGTTAAAAGGAGACATGCATTATTTTTTTTTTTTTTTACCATTCATGTCCCTTTCAACACATGTGCATCCACAAACACAGATTCTCATGGCACAAATTCAATTGACAAATGAGGATTATGAATGGGAAACTAAAGTATGTATCCAATAAGACACACTGAAATGGACTCCAGCCTTTGGTGTTTTGTCCTGAGACACACAGACATGGTACATGGACAACTGAGAACAACTGCTTGAAGAAAATTGACTTACCTTCTTGTAGGCACACAGGTTTATCACTTGGTTTCCAGCTCAGGGAGCCATTAAAGTGTCTCACACAAAGTTTTTTTGAAGTACCATTAAGCCTGTATCCCTCCTGGCAGTGAAACCGGACTACCACACTCTCAAAGAAAACACCTGCACTGGGTGTCTTGTATCCATGTTCGGGAGCTCCAGGATCAGCACAAGCTTGTAGGTCATCAAACCCTATGTCAGACAAAGATACAATCAAACTGTGTTCATTTACTTCTCGTGTAACCGCGGTTGTGCTTTTTCTAGTTTGATCCATCCATCATGGGGACCTTGTATCTTCCATTATTGACCACCAGCAATCCTGCCTGGGTACCAGGTACTCCAGACTCGGGAGAGGACTAACCCCCAGCTACAGATGAAATGCTCAGGTGACAGAAATACTCCTGTCTTTCCATGCAGCTACTGAGGAAGCAAAGTCAACCACACGCCTCAGTGGCTGACCTGGATAAAAATAAAGCACTTGACCCCACCTACCAGTGGGATTGCTCAGTAATGTATCTGTAATTACTACTGGGGACTATGGGATTTTGGAGGTCTGGTACAGTCAGTGGAAAGAATAATAATGTGTTAGAAGCAGAGAGGAAGAGGAAATAAAGAAAGGGGAAGGAAACCTAACTGCTATCCAAAGACACAGTAAGCGAAATAAGAAATAACTGTGAAGTACAGGGAGATTTCAAAATGGGAGGGAGATCTACCACAGGGGAAAGGGACACTGTGATATTGGGTGTATTTGACTGCCCTATCACATCGGCTTGGTGGCCCTACTACCCTTTTAAAACACTGTTATGGGAGCACTGTATTACTGCATTGACAGCAGAAGCGAGTTTGTAAAGCCCTTTACTTTCACAAATTTAACAGTAAAATAACAAACTAAACTCCAACAGTTGCAGTCATTAAATGTGACTGTTTATCACTTTATCAAACTCATTTCAATGCCATTTGCATAAACGGAAGCTTTTCTTACTGCAAAGCAACAAAGGTTTAGTGCAGCACTGAACAGGCGCTGCATACTGAAAGAGCAAATAGCTTTGGAACAGGAACAGCAGGGGGGCAATTAATGCCGGTGGGAGGAAAGCCTGGAAAATGTGAAAATCATTGCACTGTAGTTTTAATGTTTTGATTTTAAAAGAATAGTATCAGAGAGCCTCAGCCACTTCCTGCATGATAAAGATGAGTGCCTCCATGGCACAGTCAGAGAGAAGGAAGATATTACACTAAAGGACTTTTCAAAATAAATCTCTTTCCTGAGGCTAAATCATTCCCTCCACCGAAGGGCTGGTTGTGACACTGTAGCAGCCAAATGGAGAGCAGTGAAGGTGATAAAGGGCTCTTGCATTTGAACTGAATGTCTCCATTCAGTCCCCTGGCTGACAGCTGCTAGTGGAGAATACAAGAGGCTCACACCAAGCCACTGTGTTTTATGTCCAATGACCTGCTCCTGGTAGCAGAGGCAGGGAACACTCTTGGGTCACCAGAGCAGATTGCATCTTCATGACTCCATACGTGGCTGATTTTATGTGTATCCAGGTCCTGTGCTGAACTCCACAACCAGGCTACAATTTCCAGGAGGTGACCTGATGGCCAGGAATACCTACGTGACATGTGTGCTGGAGAGAGCCATCAGCTTCAGCCAGCCTCTGACCCTCTGCAGTGCTCCAAAGCCCACGGCTCTTCACCTAAAGAGACTTTACTAGCAGTCCTTCTCTGCTGAAGCAGCACAAGAGCAGCAGAGCATCTGTCCCTATGCAGCTTTACTCCTCCATCCAGTGAAGTTTATCATGAGAACCAAAGGGTCAATGCAGTAACCAAGTCAAACACATCTCTGAACTTCACAGCTCAAGTCAAGTGCAAATTGCCCGAGACTCTCTATCATTTGCTAACATGATGAACAAGTAGAAGTACAGCCATTACATTCATGTAACACACTGTAGGAAATACTTATTAGCAGAGAAGGGCTGTCCACTTTCACTGGAGATTAAAAAGAAGCTTCTTATGCTTCAGACAGCAAACCCACATCCTTTAATAATGTCAGAGATGATCTTAATTATTTTCCATTAAACCAAGGGATAACATGACATTTTAGATCAATTTTGTTACTTCAGTAATCTCAGCATCTGCAGTCAGGCATGGAATATTATAACCCACCTTGAAATATGTGTTCTTTCTTACTAGCTGCATCAGGGAAAAGTACACAACTGCCTCCTACTTTGCCTTCACAACAACAGAAAAAAGAAATGTGCTGAGGTCACATACAATTTGCCAGGTAAAAAGAATGAACCAAGCTCGTTTCTCAGTTTTCATTAAGTCAAATACGCAAAGTTAGAGATTTTGCAACCATCAGCACAAAACCTAACATAGAAGGCAAGAATGTTTTCTTCCCTGGTGCCAGCTAATTCTGCGACCCTACTGCCACTTTTCTGGTGACCTTTCGCAAGCAAAGATTTTCCACAGTAACTTGGTCTCTTGGGTTCTTTTTCTTGAGTGCAGCTTGTGAGCAGACACATCGAACCCCAAGGGGAATTCCCAAGTAGAAACTGGAACACGAATGGGAAAATTGAATTAGGTACCCTCTAGTTTCTACAAAGTCAGTAGCCAGCTTTTATTCAGCTACTGAATAAGAGATGACCCTTGGAATCAGCACAGGATCCCTGCTTCCTTGGCTTGTTCCTGAAGCAAGAAAGAGAAGAAGGAAAAAGCCTCAGGGAAGAGCCAGTTAGACAGTTTACACATGCAATACAGCAACTTCCCATGGTAATATCATTAAGAAAAGCAAACAAAATCCTAACCCAGTATTTTCTCCATAGATACCAACGGTAGACTTGGCCCAAACCTTAGTCCTACGGAAATAAGTGGAAGGCACTTGTATGGGAAGCTTCTTTATGAAGGTGTGTATGATCCAGGCACAAAGCAGTGAAGCCAGTGTTGTGCCACCTGGTCCTGTGCTTTGGCTGAGAAGGAGGCAGGGACACTTTGGAGGGAGGTGTAGTGAGGCTGCCACTGTGCACAGAGGGCACTGCAGGGGTTCCAGAGGGCCAATTACTACCAACCAGAGAAGCCAGGAACTGCTCTGATTTTCACCAGGGTTGCTCCTCTCTTGCACAGGAGGCGTGCTGAATGTTTCAACAGCTTATTTAGCTGACAGCTAAATCCATCACTCTTTTTCAACCTGAGTATGAAAATTCCAGTACAATATTCAAGAACTGTATTGAAACATCCCTGAGAATTCCAGTTCTTCTTAACGATTGCAGACTTGGGCACTTTACATAATAATCCTTTCCATATAATCTCATATAGTTAGGCTCCACTCTTTCAAAAATTAGTAAATATATGTCTTCAATGAGATACAACTTGGTAAATTGTCATTTTTTTCCTCATGATTTTTCATTTTTCACAGCTATGCATTTAAGAGCAACTACTCAAAGTTGTGGTACAGTATTTTTCTAATGACAAGAGTAATTCTACATTATAGATGAGATGCTACAGACATCTTTTGCTTTGATCCCTTTAGAACCTGATGAAAACAGCCAAAAAACTTTTAAGCCAGAGCCACAAGCTAAGCCTTTGGAAGGAATCATGAAAGTTACAGAAACGGGAAAGCCAGTCTTTTGGCTATAATATAAAAGTGCTGTCCTTCAGGAAGAAGCATACCAAATAAGATAAAAAATGACTTGGAACTACAATGGATTCTCTTTCTTTATAAACCCCTCAATGAATCTCTGGGGAAAAGAAGACTACTGGACTTTTTCTCATGGTTGAAAAGAGGGAAGGGGGAATTATCACCACCTACTACTAAAAACTATACAGCACACTTGCCAATTAAAGCAGTAAATGTTCATGTTACCTATACAGTAAAAACGTAGTAAGGTGAGCAGCGACCACAATCAACACTACACTGGTAACAGCAACTTTATGGTATGCTGCTGTATGTAAAGACTACACAATTACTGCTGGAACTGACTATTTCAGTAACCAAAATAGCTTAATATTTAGTCCAAGTTGAAGGACTTTTAATAGATATGGTGTAAAATATAATGAAGAATAATGCCTTCTGGTAAGGCTGATGAGTACATCAGGTCATCATCACCAGTAAAGCATGCAGTTGATACAGGATATATTTTGGATGTGGTATTTATCGTATTTTTACTGTTGGACCAACCAGAGATCTTCAGATAATAGCAATGCTCTTAACCTGGATAAAACCAAAGCAGATTATATGGGGGCCTATTTTACCTAATTACTTGGTATTGTCAGTTGGATAAATGATGCCAAATTAATCAGAAGACTGAAAAATAAGCAATGTCCTCCTTGGGGTGTAAAAGGAGCCATTGCAAATAATTTGATCAGATTCTTTTCAGAATTCTGCTCTGTATATTCTCAAGCATATAATGATTCATCTTGCCCCCAATGAGAAGCTTGAAATATCAGAAGTCAGGGGAAAATTACATATTTCTAAGGACAAGAAATCACAATAATCACAACTGAACTTCAGATATGCCTGAAACAGGCAGGAGGAAAAATCCCTCTGTTCATCCCATAAAGCTGTATTTCTCTGCATCTTTTCCTCAGTTTCACAGTTGGTTTTCCTTGTTTCCCTCTTCCCTCACCTCCATGTCTTAGAGCTTCTTGTAAATTCATGATGGTAGCAAAGTGATTTCTAATCTAGGTTTGATGGACTTCTTTGCCTCTAAAGCTGCTATATAACCTTTCACTGACACACTGATGATGCATGTGAGCTCAGAACTGGCTGCACTCGTTCTTGAACAGAGGCATCACTCTCATTTCAGTTTGTTACATACACACAGTGAATGAGAAGTGACATATAATGTGCAATAATATTAAAGATAGAGAGTATTTTCAGTATTTGTCTTCAGTAGGATGGAGAATGAGCTTGTACAGCAACACCTGCACTTGGATTCACTGAATCAGCAAGTCTTGGCTATCCTGGTCAGGGGCAGAGGGAGGCAAAGGCTTTGCAGCCTGTGGCAGGACCAGACTGCCTGCATGCACATTTTATAAGGAGTCTGTAAACACTGCAGCAGCAGGTTATCTTAGGCCAGCTCTCAGTAAAAAGCCATTTTGGGACTAAAACAGAAGGGCCACAAGTGCAAACATGCCAAGGGCTTCCCTGTCTTGTACAAAGGAAAAGTCACTTTCATCCCTTTAGGAGTTTCTGCCCTGCTTCTGTGAAAGCCACACAGGCACAGCCATGTGTGCCTCTGGCTATTTACGCTTCCTCGCTGTTGATGATGTTAATTGAACTGTCCATGTACCCCAGCAACAAGAAAAGGAAGGATGTGCTTCGATTAGCATCTAGTCTTAGAAGTGAAATGAATTTATAAACCTATTATTTCATTAGTGAAATGCCTACTAAAATCTAAACTCTCTTTAATCCCTTAAGGGTCACTAATTCTTAAGCTTCCCTGAGATTTCAGCATCTTTGTAAAACCCTGTCCTGTTTAAGATGTGAATCACAACCTCCCCTGCTATCCTTCCAGAACATGCTCCCAACTCCCAGGATTGTTGGATTTTCCTCCTCACTTGGCTGAGCCTTATCCAGGGCAGCCTAACAAGTCACTGGAAGAAATGGAGAAGTTCAAATTGCTTTGTAGGAGAAACAGAACAGCAGAAAAGACCTCTGGGGGCAGGTACTTTGCTTAAGACACTGAGCTAGAGTTGCTGATCTATCAGATCAAGAACACCATCAAGCTTCATTCTCCTTCATATAACCCAAGAGTGTCAAAGCAAAAAAGAAAAAAGAAATTCAGTGTGTAATGCAGTTTAAGAGCACCAAACCCACCCACGTGCAATAAAAAATGAACATGCAAGCCCCGCGCAAAGGGCAACAGGCTCCAAGAGAGGCAACTGGTCATTCAAAAGGCTGAAAGGCTGCCTCACTTTTTCCTCTTTTTCTTATCATTCATCCTCTCTTCTCCCACAACCCTGGCCTCCCACATGCATTGTACATACTCCTTCAACCCAACCCACCCCAAGCCAACTCACCACCTGCCATTTCACCTTTCAAGACCTCCATGCTCTCAAATCCTGCCCACCACCGTTCTCACCACCTCCCTTTCTCCCCTTCTCAGTGAGCACTTGGAAAGGGGCAGTCACTCAGAGGTGCTCCTAAAAGTGACGGTCAGCTCAACCTTAAAATCCCCACTCAGGTGTGACGAGTCCCTGGGCATTTTTGTGCTAAAACAAACTGACATTTCCCTAGAAAGCCTAAGGATTGCTACTCCTTCCAGCACAGGCACAGGGGAAGGAATGTAAGGAGCCATAAGAAGGACAAAGTACCCATGGAGGACAAATTGGGTGATCTAGTAACCATGCAGGAATGCTTCTGCCTGGGAATATCACCAGGGAGAACGGCGGACAACTGCAGTGTCAGCAGGGCAGGTTCAAGGGTCCTGCATAGATGATTGCAAACGTAATAACAGCATCTTATTTCAGGGGTCGTGCCTCCAATTAGTTACTCCAATTACTGTTCAACACTCATGGATGACAGCACACCCCACCTGGTGCCTGACCAGTGTCATACAGCAGGGAACAAGCTGAATTTTCTACCCACCGAGGTGATCACCATTTTTAATTTTGAACGTGAACCTTGATACAGGATTCTTTCATTGCCTTGACATTAGGCTAATGCATGACGAAAACCCACTTAAAATTGGCTGGAAAAGGAACATGGTTCAGAATACAATCAGCAAAGCACTTCAGAAAACCTACAGCAAACTCAAAAGATCCATTTGTTTCTTCTCGAAAATGAGTTTCTTCTAATTACCATCTTAAACAGTGCAGGCCTATCCCTTTAATCATAACTTCTCACAATTAATATAGCTATGTCATCTTAGTAAATAACCCATTTCATTTATAATGCAGGAAGCACTTGTTACTTCCAGCCTTTTGTAATCCAACAAGTCTGACTGCATAATTTATGAACCCTTATGAAATGTCATATGCTGCTCTGTGGTCCTCTGAACCTCCCATCACTCATACGAGAAACAAAAGGCAGAAAGTAAATTTGCTTGTTCTGCTGACAGAGTTCCCTTCTTCTGTGTTTTTGTTACAGAAAGTTACCATGGCTATCCTGGGATATGATTCAGGGTGAATAAAAGCCAATTTATCACACAATAAATTCCCCTACCTCCTCCCAGTTCCCAAAATTTTAAATGGGATATTTAGTTTTCTAAGAAAGCCATTGAAAATGATAAAACTTGTACTCTAAGGCCTAAACTGGGGTCAGTTCAAATCAAGTATAAGGCAGAAATAATTCAAAACCTGAAGACAGAGTTTGGCCAGCTTTCTGGGAATATAAAGTCAATATTTGCTTAATCTCAATTTATTCAGCTAGTTCAGTTTACTGACTAGTTCTATCCAAGCTGCAAACTCTAACAGAAAACTAAAAAGTACAAAACTAGAGGGGTTTTTTCTATTCTGTGAAAAAGAAGCATCGACTTCTTCAATTTCCAATAATATTTCATGTTTCTAAGTGAATTTAAAATACAAAATGTGCTTAAATAAGCTTAGCTTTATGCATATTTATTATACATAAGGTAATTTAAACTACTTTAAAATGGATCTTATCTGAATCCTGGATATCTATGAATTCTAATTGCTGACAAACATGCTTTGACAGATGATTAATTTTTTAAACAATTCGATTTTCAAAAATAATCAAATGACATCTTTTACCATAACAAAAACAAGGATGCAGTAAATGTGTGCTATGGTCTATATATGCTTCAACAAATGGGCACATACATAACACATCCTCCCATTCATACTGCTGATAAGGCGCTGTAATAAAGATGATATTTGTCAACATGTGCTTGTTGACTGGTGACCTATAAGAATCATTATAAGGAATTAAATATGTACAAATCCAAAATATAAAATATTAATACATCACTTATGTCAAGATTTTCGTTTTAGTGATTTAAATGAGTGAGCTCATTACTTGGATTTAAATCAAACAACCCCATTTATGTTTTCCTCTTCAGATGTAACATTTTATACATTATATGTCTAAGGATTTCATTAGAGTTGCAATATTGTCGATGTGGGAATCCAGCCTTAGGTCACTAAACCAGATTAATAACAACATAGAAAGCTACCAATAAAAAAAGTGCCAAATAAAATCAAACAATATTCTCATAATTTCAAGAACATTATGGGCCTGCTGTGTTTTTAAAAAGCAGTATCTAAGTATTGTTGTTTATCTGTCCCATACTTTTAGCACTGTGGAAAAAATTAATTACCGTGAGTTAGCTTAAACAATTTTAGTCTAGACAGGCAACCCTTAGGAAATATAGCAAAAAAAAAAAAAAAAGAAAAAAAAAAGAAAGAAAGAATCATGAGCTAGTTACTATAGTAATATTTCTTCTAGGCCAATAGCATATGATACTATTCATCACAGCAAATCCAAAGTGATGAAATGTCACACTGTTCAGCAGAGATCCTTGTTTCTATAAGATGCAGGAATCAAATACTCAGGGGTACAAGTTGGGGGTTTGATATTTATGCTCCAATCAACTACAGACTTCCCTAGATAATACTGTATTTTTATTGTATACCGCAGTATGGTAATGTAACAATTTTTTGCTTTTCAGCTGTGCTATATAAATTGATTTTATGCTTTCCCAAGACCAGGCAGAACTGGATATAGGGACAATCAGGATTAATGCGTGAATATTGTAATATTAAACTTTTATATGAATTGCACACTAGAGTAGATTAAGAGCCAAGAGAATTAATAGGCTGGTACATACCTAAAGCAGGAGAGAGACAAGACACTGTTTCCAGCTTTTGCATTGATTCCTTATCACAAATCCTCTGATGCTTCTGGATACTCTGACAGCTCTTATGCCCTACAGTGATTTTCTCTCTCTATGCACCCACCCATGAAACCATGACCTTTCCTCTTCGATGTGGACATCATTGCAGCCATCCATTTTGTATTCACCTTTTCCTCCATGTATGTTTTGTTTGTTGGTACTTATTTTGGTTAGCTTTGAAAAGTTGGGACATTACCTACAGGTCTAGATGATGCAAAGGAAGACAAGGTGGCTTTGCTGGTTCACCAGGAGGACTGGCATTGCACCTTTCACAATTGCTTCACATCACATTGCAAAGCATTTCTACTCAAGTAAGGCTTTAGAAAGCAAGCATATAACATCCACTGGGAAAAAAAAAAATACCCTTACTGATTTTGGTCCTAATCTGAAAATATTGAAAAGTGACTATATGTTTTCTATGTTCTGCTAGTACTGTTAGCATTAAGCACAGGTTTTAGTCTGTTGACTCCCTTCATGAGAATGCATTCTCTGAAGAAAAATGAAAGATAGTTGTCTTGCTGTTTTCCAAGTATGAGACAAACACAAAAATGGTACAGACAGGAGGAAGCAGGAATCCAGTTGGGCATTAATAATGAAATACGGTCATCATACCAAAACACTTTTAACTTAAGTTACTCATTTAGAGTGCTCTTTCCTGTGAGTTATTCTGTCCATACTGAAAAGACTGGAAAAATCAGTGGTAGGTTAAGATGATGTAGAAGCAGATTTTTTTCCTTTCTTTTTGTTTCATAATCGTGTTCAGCTTAATCCTCATGTGCCCACTTTCTTCGTACAGTCCTATCCAAGGACCTCCCAACAGCTACAAAGCGATGGTGGGCTGCTCGCAGCATCGGAACAAGCAACTCAGAGCAAAGTCCCAGAAGAGGCAGTGACCAAGATGGAAACATTTATAATTAAAATACTGTGCCACTACACAGCTTATCACGTTTAATCCCCTAAAAAAAATAATTCCAGAAATGTCAATGACAAATTCCACTGGCATACTCTCAATTCTTGTGGCATCATCAAAAAATCATCGATGTGTGAAGTCCCCTCCAGCCCAGTATTTCCCCTCTCAATGCAATCTGTTTCCCCTACAGCCAGTTTCCTATCAAGTCTTCAATTCTTCTATGAATCCAAATCTTCACAGATACTTTCCCTGGTGGCAGTTTACAAAAGTCAAGACAGATGATATCTCCTGCATTTCCCATCCCTGGGAAACCAGCTGTGTCTCAGGAGATTAGCAGATTAGTCTGACACAATCTTTCTTTAAATAGAGCTATGCTTTATATTATATCATACCTCCAAGATTTTTAATTTCACTACTTTAAAACAACTCTAAAATCTTGTGAATTTCAGAAGTGAGAGAATCAAGTCCCTGATTGCCCAGATCAAGGGTTTTCTTTTTTTCTCCCCCTTTAATCTTTGGGCATTACAGATAGCGTCTTAGGGAATCACTGGAAGTCACTCCCTTTCAGTTACATGGCAGGGACCTTATGCAGGAGGAGGAAACTGAGGACAGAAGAGAAACGGAAGAAACTGGAGCAGGAACAGCAGGAGTGACTTGGCAAAGGTACAGAGATGAGATGTAGCAACAAACAAAAATATGTTAGCCTGGAAGCTGACTGACAGCTGTTTGGATGGTGATATCACTAAGAGGTAAGAGGGAAGGAGATGGGAATACAAGAAGAAGACCAACATGGTTCCTGGGAGGCTGAAACATGGAACTGGAGAGGGACAAGAGGGAAGAAAGGGAAAAACTCTCAGTCAGAAGCAACAGAGCTAAGAGGATAGGCAGTGCCTGCAACAAGAACTGGGCATCGATGCCTGGCAGATGCCTGGCAGGACAACTTTGGAAGCTGGCAACACACTGTGAGAGCCTTTCCAAGGGTTAATGGCTACCCTTTTGGATCAGAAAACCTGACATTTTTTCCTGATGACACCTCTACTATATGCTCCATAATGTACTTGGCATTGACAACACTGAAGTTGAGACTGTGAGATTAAGTCTAATACACTTTATATAACATATACACATCACTATTAGTCAGTTGAAAGATTAAGAGATATGGCATTCATGTGCACAGATGATAGGTATTGCTGAGCTACCTGATGCTCAAAATATTTTCATAAAAGCCAATCTGAAAATCACATCTATTAGTTCAATTTAAAGATTATGGGCTTTTGTTCTTCAGCAAGCATTCACATCCCTACCTATCATCAAAATCTTCATCATTTTGAAGAACTAGAGGAAGAATAAGCTGTTATTAAATTTTTATGGTACTGTAAGTTGATTAACTGGGAACTAGGAAAGGTGTAGAGCTAGCAAAGTGATAGTTCTTTGTTCTTATTCAAGGGACAAGAGTTTTAACCACATAAACAAGCGATTTATTTAAAACTTATTTTTCCTAATAGGTATTCATTTGAGGGTTTCTGCATCTTCTCTTTCCCCAGAGTGTTAGATGGGTCTTTTCAGAGCAACAGCTGCAGCAAATCTAGTTAAAATAAAAAGCAGGCAGCACACAGATCCATACATATGCTTTGCAAGAAACAGGCAGCATATCCAGATTTATATGCGTGCCAGTCCCCTAGGATGTCGTAATTGTGTTTGTTCTTTTAATAACTTTAGGCTCCAGTGATCAGAATAAAAATCCTATGCTGAATCTAATGCTTCATCCTCAGTTTACCCCACTATCCTGAATTATATAGTAAGCAGACTTAAATAAATGCAGGAGTCTGGCTCCCTCCTTACACCAGACTCCAGCCACGCACATAATAGGTTGCCTGATTTAATTCTGAGTCTCTCTCTTCAAATCTTACTTTGCTTTTACAAAATACTTGGCCATTTCTTTTTATGCAGATTTTCAAGCCCGCCTTCCAGCATTCAGTGAATTACAGTCTCCCTGACACAAACAACACATCAAGCTTCCCGACTTTTAAGAGCAATTGGGTTATTTAGACAATTTTGTTCTTCCTAATTATTATATCTACGCTTTACATTTACAGCTTCTTTCTATAAATGTATCCCAAATAACTGAGTTAGTTAAGCAGCTTATTAAGTAGGCACGGCCTTTCAGTAGCTATTGTGACTACAGCATGCCAGTCCTAATCTTACGATTAGAAATGACTTTTTAAGTCCTATGACCAGACTCCAGATTATCTTATAATGAAGACAGGCATATATATTACCAGTTTACATGAGGGGCACTGAGACAGACAGAGGTCATGAACGGCACAGGCTAATGGAATAGTGGTGAGTAGAAGGCCAAACCCCAGTCAGACAGTACCTAGTCCAATGTGTCATACCACATAATGACTACAAGTGAGCTTAACATGCCTAAATATACTCCCACTTTCAGTTTCTGACCCCCTTAGAAAGATTTATTTTCATACTCTGACACAGTCTTGAACTTTGTTTGAGACCAGAGATGACCTGCTTTAGAAAAGTCAGAAATTATAGAATCACAGAATGCTTTGCCTTGGAAGGAATTTTAATGGCAATCTCGTTCCAATGCCCCTGCCATTGGCAGGGACACCTTTTACTAGCCTAGCTCAAAGCCCCATCCAACCTGGGCTTGAACGCTTCTACGGATGGGGCACCCACAACGTCTTTCGACAACCCATGCCAGTGCCTTATCGCTCAATTCCTGCAAAATTCTTGCAGGCCTTGCTGGATTAGGCAAGATTAATTGTCTTTGTTGGTTACACATGAAATACATGGGTATTTTTTGCCTCAAATAACAATTTGCCTCAAAAACAATTTCACAATAAAACTCCAAGCTTGGCTGTCGATATTGCTGATGGAAGAGCAGTATTGATATGGTCCCTGCACCAGCTCCCTGACCACTGCACTACGTCTCCCCTTTTCTCTTCATCATTACCAGTCTTACTGTCCTCCCAAGAAAAATAATGCCCCTTTGTTTCCCTACCTCCTTTAGCTTCACACATCTTTCTTCTGTGGCTCTGTTGGGTGCCACTATCCAAAAACCTCTCTTAAAATCTTTTCTGTTCTTCTTTCTCGTTCTGACTGATGGGAGTCCTCAAACGTGATTTGACATCTAGTGTCTGGCGCCAAAACTGCCTTTCTACAACTGCCTTGAATCCCACGTCTCTGTGTTATTCCCAGTAATGTTTCTGCTCTCATATTATCTCTGTCAGGACCCTGAGGGCATTGACGGGCCCTAATGGCACTGACTGGCCCCACCTAGAAACCCCAACTCACACCTCCTGCCCATGGCCCAGGAGCTCCAGGTAGCTCAACCCTGGGCTCCTAGACCTTGCCTGGGCTATGCTGTAGGCGTGCCTGTCCATTCTTTCTGTGCCCCAGTTTTCTTCTACATTCTCTCCAGAACATACGTTCGTTTTTCTCAAGCTTGAGTTTATCTTTTTATGACAACACCTTATCCCCCCATTTTTCCTCATTCATGTCCAGCTGTCTTTTAAACCCCGACTCAAAACCCCACTTATTTCAATTATCCTTTGCCAGGACCAGCTGCTTTCCACTTTGAGGGTTGTTGTCCATGAGATCTTTGAGTTTAGGCTATTAAAACCCACAGAGAAGAAAGCATTTTGCTGTATTTGGTGGTTTCTGACACAGTCCGCCCTAATTTTGGCCTGAAAATGTTAATCTTTTAATTTTTTCTTTGTTCCTGGAAAAAGCAGCTTTCTTCACCTGTGATTAATTTTCTGAGTATGTCACCGTTGAGGAAACTGCTACTTCTCATAGTCTCTGTATGCAATTTTGGCTGCGACATCTCAGTTGTTCTACATGGTATGGAGGACATACAAGAACAGATACTCCAAACTGTGGTAATTCATCATTTTTTTAAAGTTCCTTTAATCAGGAATCAGACGAACTTAATCTGATGCCAAAAAATCACATTGTTACACTTACTTTGAAATCCAGCACACCCAAATGAGGGAGGAAATAGTTTTAGTGTGATTTATAATAGCAACAAAGAGTTATATTTGTTTTGGTAATGACATTGTGTGATACACTTTCTCTTTTGGGAGTAAGCTTCTGAAGTGTTTTAATCTGTCTCATCTACCATTACAGAGTTCAGCAAAACCGTGAAATCCTCACAAGAACCACGACTGTATATAAATCCAGTAATAATCCACAATCTTCCCTCCACTTTGTTTGTTTTTTCATTGTCGATACTAGGCTTCTTCAAACTTCCACCATCAGTGAAAATTTGCCAATTATATAATTGGACAACTGGAATCTCGGTCAGCAGTGCCCTGGCAGCCAGGAGGGCCACCCATGCCCTGGGGGGCATCAGGCAAAGCATCGCCAGCCGGTCAAGGGAGAGGATTGTCCCGCTCTGCTCTGCCTCACCTTGGATGTCGTGGGCAGTTTTGGGTACCGCAATATAAGAAAGATATTAAGCTATTCAGAGAGTGTCCAAAGGAGGGCAACAAAGATGGTGAAGGGCCTTGAAGGGAAGCCATATGAGGAGCAGCTGAGGGCACTTAGTATGCTCAGCTGGAGAAGAGGAGACTGAGGGGAGACCTCATTGCAATTACAACTTCCTCATGAGGGGAAGAGGAGGGGCAGGCACTGATCTCTTCTCTGTGGTGACCACTGACAGGATCTGAGGGAATGGCCTGAAGTTGTGTCAGGGGAGGTTTAGGTGGGATATCAGGAAAAGGTTCTTCACCCAGAGGGTAGTTGGGCACTGGAACAGGCTCCACAGGGAAGTGGTCACAGCACCAAGCCTGGCAGAGTTCAGGAAACATTCGGACAATAATCTCAGGCACATGGTGTGACTCATGGGGATGGTCCTGTGTAGGACCTGGAGTTGGACTGAATCCTTGTGGGTGCTTTTCAACTCAGTATATTCTGTGACTGGGCCATTTAAAAGGTTTTTGCTGTAAATTATGACTGCCACATTTGTGGGCAGCTTTCAGTACCAGAGAGTGGAAGGGAAGAGGCAGAACGTGAAGAGTGGGGAGCGCAGCTTTCAACCCGAAGTCTCATTAGTATTTGTTGATGAGCTACAGAAAACAAATGAATTGTACAGCACAAGTTCCCTGTGTACAAACAGGAATGGCACTGCTCAAAACCGGTCCTTGTTTTGGCACTGGGGGAGATGTCAGTGGAGAGCCTTGTTTGAGCTGGTGTCTGTTCCACCCAGCCTACCCAGGTAGCATGTGGCAGCTGAGCGGTGGCAACAGACTGTGCACGCTCTTCGCCTGTGAGATGAAATGCATTAGCTTTAACTTCTTGGGTCCAGACAATTTGCCAGATGGATTCCTAACAAACAGCAGAACTGAACTGCTGAATTATTTTACATATACTTGGAAAGCCTGGGAGAAAAATAAAGACAAAATAAGTAACTAATGGGAATTAGTTAGAGATGCATTTTTGAGTGCAACAGACTCCACTGTTTCAAAAAACTTCTGTGCATTACAATTCTATTCTTAAAAAAAAAGACAAAAGTCATAGTTTCCCTGCTAAGTGAGATAACAGGCCTAGTTTTCACTCAGTAAAAATCATATCCCGTTTTTATCTGAGCATACTGTTCAATATAAATGGTGTATGAATGTGTTAAACTAATGCTTATATGGTGCTGCAAATCCCTCAGCCATGCCTGCAAGAAATTCCCTTTTCCCTCTTCACTATGAATCTACATTGCTGCTCCTGTCCAACAGCTGCATTATTATTATTATTATTACTGTTTCTTTTGGTTTGGGCTTTCAGTCTTAGGGGGCACTCTTTTTTTTTTTCAGCTTTTTTAAAGAAACAAAAGCCAAATGAAGTTAACACAGCCACCAGAGGGAGCCTCTGATGTCTTTCTAGAGAAGAAAAAGCTATTGACAGTGACAGAGAAATTAAGGAAAATAATTATAGTTGAGGAATTGAATTCCAAGAAGCAGAGACTTTGCCTTAAGACCAAATTCCATTTCAGTATAAGGTTTTGTGAAAAGATGTAATTTATGGCATAACTGCCTCCTTTCAATATGGAAAGCATGCAGAGGAAGGACAAAAATCTGACTGGGGTGAGAACAACTTTGATTAACAGTTGCTTAATCTAAAAATGCAGCAACTCTTCAGCCCCAGTGAGTAGCTAGAAGCAATTCAGGCTACTCAAGAGCAAGCCTTTTGCAACCAAATATAAATATATAAATACACAATGGTAGTAGTATAAAATTTTCACTATCTAGACATAAACTTTTTACTGGATTTTGCAAAAGAAAACATACAGCTTCTTTCATATGTGTGAAGTCTGTGTGAACACAGGTTTTATATGTGTCACGGCTGCCTTGCCAAGAAGAGGGGTGAAACCGGAGTTCTCCAGAAATGACAGCAGAGCTTTCTCAAAACTCTCAACATCTTGCATAACCCTATCATGTTCCCTAGTCAGCTGACCTTCAAAATGTCATTAAAAATATGAAATATTAAAAATACATTTCTACAGAGTCTGCACTTTATATCCTATTCCTGCCACGACTCTTCAGAAGAAATCTGCCTTAAAGCATATATTGCTTAGAGGATAAAAAAGGATATAGTATGTTTGTAACTAGTATCTCCAACAGTACATTTAGTGAAATATTCATCACTTGTTCGAGTCCCTGAACTACGTCTGAATTGCTTATGTAGTTTCTGAGAACACACTCACCATATAAAGACTTTATATGTTGTTATTCTTAAATACCATCCTTCTAACCAAGAAATTTTGCTAGAGGCGCTTTACTTCACAATTACAAGAACTTATGTTTTAGTTTAGTTAGTCTGGAACTGGGATGTTTCCCTTTCTCTTTCTACTAATGCAGGAAAATATTGCCAAGCAAATACCAGACTGATGGCTAGATGATGTGTGGTACTTACCATACTTTCTCAAGATGCTTCTCTTGCATGCTAGGGGATTCAGTTCTGGATTTTCTCCCCCCATAACTTAAGCAAATATGCTGCTGGAACCCACACCAGTAATACTGATCAGCTGAATCTATCTTTCTTTAACTTATGTGAAATGCCTGTACAGGTAACTAATGAAGTAACACACCAGGCACAATTAGGTATTTTAAAATCCTATTCTAACATTTCCTGAAATCCAAAGCTATGAAGCCAGAGACAAAACAAGACTGGAAAATTTCAGTTAAATGTTTCAGTATAAAGTTATAAAAACAAGAATTCCTACTGAAGCAGCTTTAGCTACAGGGATCACTGCCAACTCCACCTTCCCTAACACAGCACAACCCCTCTTGACTACACAGCTGCTCATCACACCTAATATAATCACAGTTATATAACCAGCTCTAGCACAAGGCACTTGATATAAATGTTGATGTCATGGTGATTTTTAAAAACAACATTTCTATTAACATTCTGTCTTCAGCTTTCCCAGCTGGCTGACTGCAGACCATTTCCCAAGATGTTCCAGTTCCTCCCTGCAGAGCTTTCTCATGTATCTTAATAATAATTCATAACATTTCTATTGCACCTTTTACTTTGACTCCCACTGACATATTCAGCTGTGACTTTCAGAGCAGCAGTAATACTGTTGTAGCTGTGATTGCCTTCAGGATGCACCAAGGAAACATTTGTAGGGAAAAGAAATATATTTTACTACACCAATTAAGATAATTATAAAAAACAGACCATCTCACAGTCATACAAGGCCTTCCTCAAAAAGTCTGCTGATTTGCCTCTCCTACAGTTATGAACTAGAAAATGCCAGCCTAATGGTGTGCTGGCCAGAATATAAAATTTATTTGGAATATAACCTAAGCAAGTTACAGGAGTTAAAAGTTTGCAAAGGTTTTATATTTAGAACCAGGGGCAGACTGTAATCCAACTAGAAACATATTTTCAAAAGCACTTTTCCTCTTCCTCTCATCATTAGTCTCTTCGCTGACCTCTTTCACCTTTTCATATACATGTAGATCAGTGAGTAACTATTTACATATGGAAAATTAAGAGACCAAGTACTGCACGTCAGAACAAAGAAAAGAATATAGATCAACCTAATGCAAAAGCAGTCAAAAAGAAAATGAGATGAAACCACTCTGCAATCTGTACCTAGCATTCCCCCCTACCCCAGTTTTAGGAACAAGTACAGCAGGTAATCACATGCCAACGTAAATTAGCCAACCTCTAGTAGGATACACAGAAGGCCAAAACACAGTGAGCAAACATCACAGAATACAGTCTCAAAAGCATTAAAAGGATTTTCCTTTTGGCATGAAGGTAAAGTGCTATGAAGTAAAATAACAGTACACTTAGTAGTGGGTGATTGCAAATTTCTCCCATCATCCCACCAGCACTGTCTGGTCCCAAATAGTTAAATTCAACAAACAAGCACAGTTCAGCTTCCACAATCTCATTCAAAACTGGCACCTCTGATGAGACTGTGAAAGGTCATGAGAAGACCATGTGTGCTGCAGACATCTGAGCAACAGCAAAATCCATTTTACATTTGTGAGGCTGTTTAATATCTATTTAAATGGCAGGAATCTTTTGTCACTGTTGAACTAAGGTCATTGAATCAGTAGCTGAAAATACAGCTTTCTTTATCCCTCTGTCCAGATTGAAGGTTTCAAGGCCATCATGGGTTTTATGTAAGCAACTGTGAGATGCTGCCAACAGAGCAGTCATTTTATTGCTACACAACGAAAACATATCCACACGTTCAGAACCAGATATGGGAAGAAATATCTCAAAATGCATGTATGTCTATGAAATCAATCACTTTGCAACTTCTTAGAAACGTCAGTTCACTTACGTGTGGCATATGCTTACCATACTTGAGAGACCTTTGATCCTACGCATGCAATGGAGAATTACATCTAGAACTGAATGTTAAACAACACCTAACTGTAATAGCCAGGATATTCCAATAAAAGCCAGTTCATTTGACCTTCTGCATCTTGTTTTAACCAAGCTGGGAACACTCCTGCTATGCCATCTGTTCCTATCACGAAAGCAGCAACACAAGGACACTGAAGAATCTGAGCCGTGCCTTAGCAGTTTGGTCCTACTTCAGCCAAGGCAGCATACGGTCATGTTGTGTGTTCATCAAGACACCAATGCAACAAACTTCCTAATTTCAGTTGAGGACGGTAGCCAGACTATATTAAAAACAACTATGTCAGTGCTAACAGCAACAACAATGATGGTAACAGTAACAGCAAACCACAAAAGCACTGCCACATCTAATGTCTTTATAATAGTGCTTTTTTTACTTTCTGTCATTCCCTTTACTTACATTGCACTGCAGATCTTTAACTCTGTATTGAAAGGGTTGTTAAATTGTTTCACCTTGACCAAGTACTACATTCATGTTGGACTAAATCTAGAAGGGAGAGGAAAGAAAGGGGAGGAATGGTAGACTACATGTGGCCAAAATTAAGTATTTCCAGACTGGAATCACTCAGGCTCTTGAACACGAGCAAAAATGTCCACATGTGTATACAAATCTTAGATAGCAGGACTCAGATCTTCATCTGTTTCTTTATGTTACGTATACACCTCAGCCTTGCACTAAACTTGACGTAAGCCCACATGCTTTGGCCATGACCTACACCATCATATTCAGTCATTCCATTAACTACATAACATCTGTGTAACACAGTGTGTCACACAGTTCCCCTGTCTTTCACAGGGCTGAGAGGCAAGCCTGATTGGGAGGTTTCCTCCCATCTGTGTTGATTTTGTGGTGTATCACAGAATAACAGAACTGCTGAGGTTGGAAGGGACCTTCTGATCTAGTCCAAGGCCTCAGCTCAAACAGGAACAGCCAGAGCAGGCTGTTCTGGACTGCGTCTAGTCAGGTTTTGAATATCTCCACAGATGGAGACTCCACCTCTTCTCTGGGCAACCAGTGCTCTGTCACCCTCATAGTGAAAAACTCTTTCCTGATGTTCAGGGGAAACTTCCTGTGTTTCAGTTTGTGCCCACTACCTCTTGTGATGCCACTGGGCAACCCTGAAAGCCTGGTTCTGTCTTCTCTGTCCGCTCCATCTGGGTTATTTTTATACATCAATGACCTTTCCTGAGCCTTCTCCAGTCTCAGCTCTCTCAGCCCCTCCTCACATGAAATGTGGCACAGTGTCCTAGTGCAGTCCAGGATGGTGTTGGCTCCCTTGGCTGCAAGGGCACACTGCTGGCTCATGGTCAGCTTGCTGCCCATCAGAACCCAAAGCCTCTCACTGCACACCTGCTTTCCATCTGGTCAGCCCCAGACTGACTAATAGGATTTATAAGTATCTTTAAAATGTGTGAGACTTCTTGGATGTAGATGCACAAATAGCAAAAAAAAAAAAAAAAAAAAAAAGATACTTTAGACTAGACCAGGCAGTGGAATTTGTTACAGCTGACTGTGAAGCTGTGAAGTGTTGATGAGTCAAACATGAGAGTTGGAGTGCTCAGCTTGCAGCTACCCTGACTTAAAATGACTTAAAACATTCCTCTCAGACATTCACACAGGACCAGAACAGACAGCTAGTCTTCTACTTTGAAAACATCTCCCTGGTGTAGTTTGATAAGATTCAATTCTCTATTGTACAATGAGAAAAGATAAATACCAGTGAACACCACGAGGTTTTATGCCTCCTGTGAAACACAACCAATCTTCTACTTTGTACATCCATCATTTCAAACACGCAGATGAAAATTTCACTAGGATATTCCGATTCCAAGGTCCGGCCAAGGAAAAAGTGAATCCTTGAAAAGGAAAATATGTTAAAGAATTTGCAACATCATGAAGATTGCTTTCAATCAAAGGCAAGTGGTCAGTAGTGTGTTGAAGTCTGAAGTATCTTCTGGACTCCTTACTCAATATCCACATAGCTTCTGTAATTATACAGGCTTCTTCCATGGTTAAAGGCTTCTTCCATGACTTGAAGCCACAGCCAAAGCACCCTACATCTTTCTCGTCTGCTGGCTCAACTACCCTATCACACTATTCATGCAGACAGACAAGGAAGCTACAGGGTTTATAACTAAGGGAAAGAAGAACACATTCTCAATGACCCAGTATCATAGGTTTGTTTCAGGAGCCAAAATCAAATTGAACTTCCAAATCAAGAAGTGTGAATGTTCCACCCTCTCCGGCAACTGCCCCTTTATGGCCACAGCAGCAGCAGTCCCTTGCTGTTCCTAGGACCAAGATGTCAGAGGCAAGACCTACAGCTGCAACAGATGCTGGTGACAAAGGGTGTCAGAATTCCACCTCTTCTACTGAAACATCACATACGGAATATGATTGTGATCTTAAAATTTACTATTACCAGAATGAAACCAATGTCACAATCTAGTGTTTTCTACAGGAATTTTCTCAACGAGAATAAATGGGAAAAGTATTAAGAAAACATTTAGCTATGTTGCTCTCCTACTTCTTGCACTGCAGAGGAAAGGGGGAATACACATGGTCAGTGATTGCTTTCCTGACCTTTCTTTTCACAGAAAGCTTTAGAATTGGACAACTTTATGGATTAGACAGATGCACAAAAGCAAACTGAGGTAAAAATGTTAAAGTCAAAGTGCATGGTTCACATTATTTCTGCAGTTCTCTCTCAATGCAAAATTCTACTATCAGTCAGATTAATTCTTTTGTTGGAAAATGAATGCAGGATTGATTACCAATGGCCTCATTGCATCTCAAAGAACTGTACCTAGTACAAGGACAGGCTGTAAGCTACAAGTGATCATATCCTCCTTTCAGGAGATTTAGAAGACAGTGATTTAGAAAAGGTTAGTCTTCAAGAGGCACTCAAAACAAGGCATATCTTAAGTCTTCAGTTTTGAGGATGATTGTAAAGAAAAATGAGTTTTAACATATTTTACAATTTAAATTTTTAATATCTCACCAACTCCAGACCTGTTACACTAGGCAGAACTTTCCAGAGTCAGAAATAGAACAATCAGAAACATGTGAATGATTCTTACAAAACCAAAATGTCGTATAAAATACATACAGGGCATTAAGGAAACTGAGGTGGGAGATCAACTTCACTAATTTCTTCAACCTACACAGGGATATGCCCAAAGGATGAAACTATCATCTTTTGGATGTTATATCTATTCTGTGCCATAATTTCTAGATCTTCTGCCTAAGGAGTCTTCCCACTTGGTACTGCTAACACATCCCTGAAAAAAAACCCCATATATTCATTTCAAAACAGAATAAAACCACAATTTGGTAAAAATTATTTCAGCTATTTATTCCTCCAGATTTCAAATATAAAGCCACCACTTTCCACCCTTGAAGCACCCTTTCCCCTCTCCCAGCAGGCATGACATGTATGGGACTCTCATCACTGTGTCCCATTGAACTGAAGTGCACAGGGATATCTCAGCTGCTCCTGCATGACAAGTCCAATATGCAAAGGAATGGCGGGGGATCAGCCCATTTGAGGTAGATTGTGGACAGGAATTACCTTTATTTCCAACAGCAGCCTTTCAATGTGGTCATACAAACTTCAGAACAAGACAAATCCAATATAATGGCCACTGACTCTACAGGCACAAGCAGTCCTGAAGAACACGTGGCAAGACCAGAGCAGGGACAGTATCTGTGAGCAAGAGTGGTAACCATTTCAGAATGGGAGAAGTGCTTTTCTGCACATACAGAAGACATACTCATGTAGACTTTGCATAAGGGAGAGGTGTTCATCCTGAATAATCAGTCTTAGGATCTGTCACCTGCCCTGGTGGAGTGGGTAGAAGATCCATGCTTAATTAAATACAACTTGTTTGATTTAAGAAATCACTGCCTCCAGCAAACACTTGAGTATATATTTACATGAAGAACCAAAGAATAAGTAGGTAGAACACAATATTTCACTCTATTCTAGAAGTACAATGCGTAAAAATCCCACAAACCCAAGCCTAGAGCAATATCAAGATTATTTCACTGCCTCCTAAAACCCTGCAATTTTGTCATTAAACTTGATGTTTGGAGCAAGATTCAATTAAGGTCTAACAAGAGGTGAATCCATTGATACAACACAGTCATCTTTGGTAGCAAGGGATACGTGACCTCATCCAGACACGGTGGTAGAGGTCCTCAATTCAGAGTCAGGAGCTGGACTTAAAAGTAGGAGGACAAAATTAAGGGCCACTGCTGTTAAAAGAGCAAGACAATATAGGGACTACCCTTGTTTAGCAGGCACCCAAATCTGAGCAATTCTGCAGACAGAGTAAGCAGAACTGAACAGCCTGGCTCAAGAGGGGATGAGCCCTCTCCTGGGCTTGGCTAAGGGGATCAGACTGTAGCTCTGATGCACAGTTCCATTTAGAAACCTTTTCAGCTTAGTTCATTCAACTCGTAGCGTATACAACATTATCTATTGACAAATAACCTTTGTAGCATGTAGGTATAGGAGAACATTTACTAAAACCTGTCAGATTTAATATTTTCCTGGTTGTAGCTGACTCATTATGTGACTTGAACTTTACATTTAAATCCTGTGTGTGTGCACAGTATGTCTCTTGGTATTTGCTTTGGTTTTCTAAATATGTTGTTAAGTGAAAAATGTTCTGCTGTACAAAGCAAAGATGCTGAACACAGTAAGCTACTGTCAGTCTTAAAATACATACTAACTTTTCAACTGCTGCATTGCATAAATGGGTATTTATGAGTCTGTTTAAAAGCAGATTATTTATATAACAGTTCATAATAAACCGTGGAGCAACAGTACCATTTTAATGCAAATTTGTACTAAATGTCTTTTCAAAATAAACTCCTTTTGTCTAATATACTTATATAAAGGTAAAACAGTTCAGAAAACAAAGCCCTATTGAGCTGTGCAGTTTTCAGTATATATCAGCCTCAATTCTGTAAATATATTGGGTGAGATTCAGATGTGTTATAAATCCAGAGCTGTCAGAATACTATGTAATTAATATTTCCTGCCTTTGCAGAACAGTGGGCAGATGGTCACGTTTTAAAGAGATTTCAGTACAGTGGCCAGAATTCATTCCCCACTAATGGTGCCATATGATTAAGGTGTCTTAGGTCTAGATGCAGATTCAAAAAATGGCACAAAATCACAACTCTTATGGACTTTTACTAGAAATTTGGGGTAAATCACCTCTGAAAATTAAGTCTTTCAACGAAATCAGTGGTCTCCAGTGGGGTTTTTTATGTTATTAACACTTGATCTTGAAATGCCACCTCATGTGTCAGGGCTCAGCCCCAGGCAAAGATTTTTTATTAAATGGGAAAATAAATGCTTAGAGGACAAACTCTGGAACCTAAAAGAAAGGCAAGCTATCAGTTGTCCAAATAAACTGGAGTCATAATCTAGCCTTCAGAGAGACTCAGGGTCTCTTATGATCAGTTTTATAACTTACACGATCAGCTAGGGCAGAAAATTTTTGTTGTGTAGGCATTACCCTGCTGTAACTGAAATCTACTGAATATCAATTTATAAATTTATAAATTGGCATTAAGATTAAAGATAATTGAAAATTGAGTTAAATTTTCTATTTTTAATGTTTTCAATGTCTATACAGTATCTCTAGAAGTATGATCTTAAATGGATCATCCATGTGGTGGTCCTGTACAGGGCCAGGAGCTGGACTTCCATGACCCTTCTGGGTCCCTTCAAACTCAGGATAGTCTATGATTCTATGACAACTGGCTGCTAAATGTAAAACTTCCAGGGACAGGAGAAGAATTCATTCCCTTTGCTGATTCAGTACCAGCTTTTCCTTCAACACTGACAGCAATTATTACAAATTAGTGTCAAGTGGCCTAGGGCTATAAGACAGACAGGTGTCTCATAAGAGTATGGTAAGGCCTTCAGGTGAAAGCAGCTTCAGATTCAGAGCTAACAAGTGATGACCTACTGAAGGAAGAAGGATGGATGACCAAGTACAAATCCCTGTTGCAGTCAGCCCTCTTGAATATACAACCATTCAATATGTATTTTCGATTTTTTTTTTTTTATAAGTTGACGTTTCAAACCCCTGCTCCTATTTCTGGCTGCATAACTTTGCATTCTCTATTACCCATGCATAAAGAGCAGGATTATTGTGTACAAGTATATTTTCTCCTCAAGCAATGCTTAAAGGAGTGGGTGTTCGCATATGTGTAAGGCATATGTGTGAGCATTCATCCATATTAACATTTTTGGTTTGTCAGTGGCTACGTCTGAGCACAAGTAATCAAAAGACAGGTTGAGACACAACACGGAAATCTGTCCCATCTGCAAAATTGAATCAATCATGTGCTGTCAACAGAGATTTAGCTCACAAAGAACTTGAGTCTTACAGCATGTTATTGACTTAAAGGCCATGTTGTTAGAGAAAATTATATAAATTAAGCCATTTCTCATCACAATATTACATCCTTTATTTAAATGTCTAATGGGGGAACAAACAAAAAAACGCAGCTGTCCTAAAAGGTTAGCCCATAGGTCTGTAATTCAATGATCATTGCTAAAACCAAGGTGCCAAGGTGACTGGGAACCTTTCTGCAACCAGCCTTACACATGTCTGGGATACTATCTGGGTTTTTTTACCTGCCAGCTCAAGGTTTTTTTGCATCCAAACAGCGTATTGCAGTCGACACAATTTCTTTTCTCTGAAGAGCAGAGAGAACAGAAGTCATCTGAGTTTTGCTTCTCTGCCTGCTCAGGGAATCTGAGGAAGCAGAGAGAACAGATGGGCAAAGTAGCATGTGCAAAAGTATCTATAAACCCAACAAGTCACTCAACAGAAGACCTAGAAGGGACACTTCAGCTGTCACTTTCCCACAGGTATCAGATAACATTTTCGGTGCTGTTTTTTGTCATGTTTTTCTTCTCTCATTGTAGGCATTTTAATATATTAAGCTTAAAATAAGACTATCTGTGGGACTTCTGGCATTGACAGCATTCACTTAGTCCAAGAAATCAACAGGCTTTGTCCACTAGGCCACAAATTATGACTTTCCAGTAAGGGATTTGGATCATGTTATGACTCCGGAGCTGCCCCATTTTGCTAAAGGGTATAGCTGAGCTCTGTTCCCACCATGGCACTTTATTTCCTGAGTCTGGGTAGCTCCTCACAAGAAAAAGGATTTACATCCTAGCAGCCTTTACCACCCACAGACCCTGACAGATTTAGCAGGAGGTACAGTGATTCAGTACACAGAGGACGGATTAAAAATAGTGACGTTGTAGCTAAATTGCCTCCACCACGACTCTAAACATGGACAACCTCAAAGCAGCCACTTATGATACTTGAAAACTAACTGTGTGACTGTAATTCTGTGTCCCCACACCGAGGTCATGAAGCATCCCCTCGACATTAAGGCAACAAGGCCAGGAAAAAAGGCAACCTGGCCAAAAATCCTGATTGTACAGGTATTTACTGAACAAACCCAGTATCTTCTATTCCATGCATTACAGCTTTAAAAAGGAATGAGTCAAGAAAGCAAGAAGACAGAGAAGCATAGCACAAGCTCAATAGCATGACTGTGCCCCAGGATATCATAAAATGGATAGAGAGGAGCTCAAATATAGAGAGAGACTGATTCTACTTCGACTATGTGCAATCAGTGTGTTTGTTCTGGGATAAAACAACCATCCATAATCAATACTGAAGGAACACTGGACTATGTCTCATATATTTGAGCAAGTGATCAAGAAATAATTCACCCCTGTGCAAAGCTTACCCTTGTAAGTCTGCCAAGGTCAGTGTCACTTTAGGTTATCAGCTGTTGGAAGTGCTGGCTAAGTTAAACTGCCTAGAGCAAGCTTTAAACTTACATACCCGACTTCTTTGACAAAATGTCTGTGTCTTACTTTATCTGAATTTGCAATCCCCTGATAATGCAAGGCACATTCTTCCCCCGTATTCCTTACTCTGCCCTTACTTCCCTTTTTGGCCCAGATAAGTCTTCCATACATAGCAGAATGAGGCTTCATTACAGAGAACATACTAGCATCACTCAGCTGACATTCACCATCATATGTCCTTCTTAAGAAATAATTCAAATTAGATTTAAATTTTGGTAAGCCTTTTCTTTTCCATTAAAAGGTTTCTGTATGTGCAGTTTTCCACTGTGATTAAAAATACAAATTTTTTTTTCTTCAACTTAACATAAAACCAGTAATCTTATTATTAAATATGCTTCATCACCATTATGAGCTACCTTCTAGGAGCTAAACCCCACACACTCTGAATGCAGGTTTTTGCTTTGGTCATACTCTTAGCAAGTGTCCTGAAGACTATAGTGCCTCTCTGGGCTGCCCTGTAACTTCACAGAAGCTCATGGCCTTTGTTTCACTGCAAGTTTACGGACTGTAAGTTTATTTCAATGCTTAAGCTAATTCTAAAGCAGTCCTTAAACTCCAACGTCACTTAGCTGCTTTTTTTTAGGGTATAAACATGGCTTCTTCTTCAAATCTGACAGTACCACCACTCACCTTCACTCAGAAGTTCAACATTAGAAACTGGAACTGCTTGGATACAACAGAGGATTGCAATGACCAGTTATTTCCCCGGTAACCCTGGCAGAAACACAGAGGCCATGCAGCCTGGGAGGCTTTAGAGCACTCTATAGGATTAGGAGCAAAAGCCTTCAGAAATCACTGTCCTTTACCCAAACTAAATCTCGATCAGTTATCCCACGGGAAAATGTGATTCTTCCTTTATTATATCACTACTATCAAACACCTCACTTCTGAAAATTATTCTTTAAGCAAAAAATAATTAGCATTCTGAAGGGAAATGGAGACAATATTCATGCTTTTGATAGGACAAACCCCAATCCACAGAGTTCTGTGTTGTTGTTTCAGCTAAATCAGTCACATTTTATACTTTGGCTGTTTCTAGCAAGATTTCAAGTTGCACAGTCAGTCCCTGTCCTGTGCAAGGATCTGTACTGTACCAGAAGAGCAGAGAGCCATCCTCTCAAGGAGCAAGCCTATTATGAGCAGAAATCAAACAAATGCAGGCCATCTTTCAGAAGACTGGTTAAAAACAGAAACATGAACATTAAACCTCTCAGCAATATCAGTTTGTTCAACAAAAGATTCAGCTGGTATGGAGAGATGAACCTTTGCTCCAGTCTCCCCTTCAGAGCTAAAAATAATAGTGAGTCATGCCAGTAGCAGTGTTGCTATTCACTTTTACAAATTCAGGTCATTAGGCTTAGATGTACAGAATCATTCCCTTCCTACCACAGATCATGAAATGATAGTAAGGAACACTCCACTCAGGACCTGGGCACCAACCAGCCCAGTTTTTGGTTTCAAAACTCACTAAGATAGCCCAGGAACAAACAAAATTAATAAATACAGTCAAGTTCAATAAGAGAGTCAAGACTGAAATTACCATTACAAAAATAATACATAAAATAGTACATAAAACCTCTGAATAGTACTTCCCCCGATCCCCTTGTTCCCCATCTAGTATATTCCTGTCATTTTTTTACTGTCTCTTTGGTTTTTTGGTATTTCAGATTAAGGCAAATGGTTATAAAGGGTTTGTGAAGAAATTTTTTAAAAGCTAGCTGATCTAGACAGAGAGACCAGATGATCTGGAGACAGCTGAACAGAAGACAAATTAAAAAAACAGATATATTAAACATTTTTAAGTGCCTTGTAGCTACCCAGAGTATCTCCCAGAAAAGGCACTAGTCAACCTGTTCATTTTATTTTCATGTAAGTACTCTTGAAAATTGTTCGGAGAAGGAGAGAAGTATGGGCTGACAAGGACGTAAGGGATGAAAAATGAGTGGTCTTCAGACCTCTCCCAAGGAGAGGCTGTACATCCAACCAGAAGGACCAGCATCATCTTGTGTTCTAGAAATAGATTTTCTTCATCCCTGCATGTAAACTGAGGTGAGCATTATTATAGAACTTTCAAGAATCCAAATCTCTTCATCTCATACAAACTCCTCTCACCCCTACCTCCTTCATGCACAAGGTCAAGTGTAGGAGATAATACAGAGGATCCAGATTTGCTCTTGGAGGAAATTTGGCAGTGCTGCTGGTGACGAGAGTCCCCATGGTCTGGATGACTGCCTTAGAGTGAGAAAGGAAATGCAGAGGAGAAAGGGAAAGCTGATGAATAGGAAAATCCCTACATCATCCTATTTCCAAAGACGTTCGGATCAGGGAAAAACCAGCAAGTGGTATTTCCAAGCTAACAAGCAGCAGCATCGTGTTAACATTCACAGTTAGCTGCCAGCCTCATTGGCTCCTGAAACACTGCTGCAGTTCCCTGTACTGCCTTGGTTTTGTACTTCAGAGGAGATTTTACGATAACAGAATCACTCCACTGCAAGGACAGCATATGAAAAACATTTTTTATAACAATGCATGCATATATACGCTACCAAAGGACTTTTTCCTCTTCCATAAAACAACCAAAGAATTAAACTGAGATCAAGTATGGTAAAAAGGGATATAAACAGCAAATGCTAAGATGACTATACAGTTGCATCTGGGAGCTGTTACACTGTTGCCTTGGAAAAAAATATTATCTGATCAGATTTATAAAATATATAAAAATCAGACTTATAACTATTTTCCCTGAAAGCCTGCATTTTTAAATCACAGCTTTAAGCAGGTCAGGATGGCAAATGTTATGAATCATTTACCTGTGATACTAATGTACTGCAGCAAAATCTCTAGCTGACATAATCGTGAGCTACTTTAAATGAGTGCCCCCTTGTATTTATTAATATTCTAATAAAGCTAGAATTCTAGAAAAAAGGTTCAAATAGTATTTTTTTTTCAGTCTCCTTTATCAAGTTAGATCCCTGTAACCTTGGCCTGGCTGCCATACTTTCTGAGCTGCATAGATCTACCTGCTCTAAGTAGAAGGTTTCTCAGACAGTCTGTTGGAAGAACCAGGAAAACTCTGAACACGCTGAACCCAGAGTTAAAAAATACACCTATCAGTAGCATCCAGGAAACACACCTCCTAGCACATCAAGGCTACTGCAGAAAGGCATCTTTCATCCTGGTTTTGACAAAATTCCTCTCCCCACAGTGAATGTAATTTATCTGATGGATTTCTCTTTCAAATGAGGAATGAAGTCCTTCTCTGTAATGTTACTGTATATGAAATAAAAATGAAATAGAATCCAAATATACCCAACACCATTCTGCTCTCCATCCCTCACACGAATCCAATATCATTCTTGCGCCTAAACAGAAGCATTAGAGGCAACACTCATTCATTTTTCAGTGAAAAAAGCAACCTTGTAAATGTTAAGAACAAGCATAAGAACCTTGGAATGACTGTCAATGAGAGTAGTATATTTTTTGGCATTTCACTGCTGGGGTGGTTTTTTTTAGTTTCTTACTCATATCCAGCATACATGCACACATCCATCTATCTATCTATCTATCTATCTATCTATCTATCTATCTATCTATCTATCAGATTAATAAGTTCACACTTAAAGGCATTCATGCACGGCTGCATAAAAGACAGGTATGTACCCCTCCTTCATCCCTCCTTTATAACCAGTTGCCCTTGCTAGCTCATATGCCCTTGCCTGCAATTTCTCCACTGGCACCTCTGACAGTCACAGCTCAGTGGCGTGTCCCATCATGACCTAATTTCCAAGAGATCATAGGTAAAATGGTGTTGGACTGCATCTATGCACGTTGTTTATGCATAGATGAAGTTTGCCTGGTGAACAAAAAAAAAAAGTGAAACACTGCAATTTTCCGTTTGGCCTAAAATATGCTAGCCCCTACAGAGCAGCCTAGTCTTGACAATATCAGTCCTAGACTGTACCTTTGTCATGCTGGTCTTTAAGACAGATGCACTGGATAAGGGCAGCAGTGACAAATGACACACAGGTTATCAGCAGGGAATGACTTTGCTAGTCTTGAAAGGTGGATTCTTCCATCTGGGCAAACATTTCTGCATGCCATTCTTCAAAAAGAGAAGGGGGTAAAGCCTGAAACAACAACCCCACTTTTTGGGACATGAATCCCATTGTGGAGAGGGAGGGAGGGTTTTAAAATGTGGGCACTGTGCTGTCACAACCATGTCATACTATCCAGCTCACCCACATGACTCCTGCTGGTATTAACCTCGAATTATGTTTAATGAAAAGAGAGGCTGTATCCTCCATACTTCTTCCCTGGCCCCACAGAAGAACATCAGGTCTGAGAGAAGAGAACAAAGGAGTGCAGAGACAAGAGCATGTGCTTGAATGAAACAGTGATGGAAGAAGTGCCCAGAATGATTATCTCTGAACCTCAGGAGGAATAGAGCAGGATCTAGTGTTGTGGTGACAGCAGTGTGGTGCTCTCCCAGAATGGCTAGAACTGTACATTTTGGGGGTCATGGCTCCCCTTCAGAGGAGAGAAGAATGTTCTGCACTTCACAAGATCAAGACAAATGTTTGTGTATTCTCATTTTCACTGTTGCTCATGATAACACCATTTTATCTTAATTCCTTCAAGATTACTGCAAAGCTGGTAATTGCAATCAAGCTATTTTATAAGTCCAATTTACAGGAGACCATATTATTTATTATTTCTTTTCAATTCTAAGTAGATCATTTGTGTTTTCTCTGACTAATATGATGTGTACAAAATATCCCTAAAAATGTCAACTAAGTGAAAAGATACAGAAAAATGACTCTGTCTCCTAAGTACCCATGGCTTTCAGAATACAAATCATTCTTACACAAACGCAGGAATAGCATAGTAGTTCTACAGAGTATTACAAATACATAAAAGATACACTATATGCCATAAAGTTCTTTCAGCTAAAAGATTTATTCAAGCAAGTAGTCCTGTTGACCTCAGTCCCCACACCATCTCAGACCTCCTCTTGCTAATTCAGGTCTTAATGTTGCTCTAAGTCTCTCTGACTTCTATTTTAGCCAAACCAAGCAAGTCCTCCTCACACACTCTCTGGTATCCCCAGCTCTTCCTGTGTCACTCCAGACTCCTGAATGACATAATCTTTCTGGATACCCACAATTAGCAACCATTTCACTCAGAATGGGAACTCAGGTGCTAAGGGTGGCAGCAGTTAAGTAGCTGCTTCTAAAAATTCCAGTTAAAATTGTTTATTTGCAAACACACATGGAAGTCTCAAGCTATTGACTGGCTTTTGTGCGGATCTAATCTATTACCACGGGGCTATTCACTATATACAACTTCACTCAGTCTACAGAAATAAAACACAAATTCACTTGAGTGCAATTTACTGTGGCAATAACCATACTGTTTACATCATGATCAAGTACAAAGAGTTGGTCTAATATCCCCAAGGAGAACAGGCTGTATAAATAAGCATCTTTTATAAGAGGGCTCAGAGATTTATTCCTGATCCTTTCCAAGTGTGACTTTGGAAAATCCTTGCAAACCCTTCCAAACCAGCAAGGCAAAGCTGACCTTTTTGATAGCTGCTGGTAAGGTATCAGATCTTTTGTTAAATACAAATTTAGCTGTGACCTTAACTAAACTAGAAAACTGGAAGTTCCACCATCAAGAATCACAACGCCTCCTTCTGTGTTGGTAGCAGCATATGAACACTGGGCAGTTTAAGCTCCCAAACTGTTAATTAATACCTAACTTTTCAAAGACACTTTGCTGGACTGGAGCAGTCTGGATTCCTCCAGCCTGACCCACAGAAGTGACGGCAGCAGTCATGATGGCCAAAGACGCAGTACTGGTGGATTTGCACTGACAGCACAGAGGAAGTCACACTTGGGAATCCCACACTAGAGACGTAAATCCTCAGAGTCCTACGTTACAGCAAAGATCATTCAAATTAGACTGGAGAAAAACCTTTTTAAAGGTTAAGAGAGTGAAGCACTGAGATAGATTGTAGAGTTTCCGACATAAAGTGTCAAATGATAGCACCCCTAAGGTATGTGTGTGGATCCTGTGTTCTGGGTAGGAGGTTGAACTACAGGTGCTTCTGAGATATTTTTCAGTCCTATTTCTGTGACTGCTCTCAAGTCTTTTGTCCCACCTCCTGAAAGATGGAAATGAAATTTCTGTTCCGTAGTTTTTTTAGTGTACACACTCACTGGTGCTAATGACAGAAGTGAGAACAGGACCCCATGTTTACAGGCTTCTTTTTCTGAGCATCTTTTCCTCCCTCCCAGCACATATGGCAGCTATTCTCTTGAGTCTGTACGGTGTTCTCCAGTTTCCTGACAGATAAACAACTATGAGTGCTGCTGCCTTTCTGCAGTACCAAAAAAGATCTCAAGGCTTTGCATTTTCAAAAACAACCTCTTCTTTTTAGCATATTCTCTCAGCCTCTAGAATGGGAGTCCAGTCATATAATGATTCTCTTATTCATGTGAGTGCCATACCCCATTTTTAATTTAGTACTGTACAAGAGAGTTTATTTTCAGGATATTATCTCATGATACCTTTGATAACCCAACTTCTACATACTCTAACCCTTAGTAACATAACCTATTTTCTTCCTCAGTCTATTGCAAGCCCTATTTCCTCTTTCGGCTTCCTGAGTTTTTTGGTTTGTTTTTTTTCCAGATTTTGTAAATTTTTACTAGTTGCAGAATTTGGCTTTGCACAGAAACTCTGCTGCACCCTTAGCCCTGCCTCACCATGTGCAGTAAGCATCAAGGGACTAGGCACTATTCCTGTTTTATCCTTGTATGTCCTCCTCTACATCTTATATTTTCATAAGCAAACATTTGTAAGCTGAATTCATGTTTTTATGGGAGCAAATTATACATCCACTGATTCTAAAGTGGGATGGGCAGTATCAGGCAATGGCACTCATGTCACAGTCTGTGTGGAGCTGCCTGGTCATGCAATGCTCATTGCCCCTCTAACTGTTCAGGTATGTTAGAATTAATTTAAAATCACATGCAATACTTCTTTAATGTTGCCCTTTCATGTAAACTATGATCATGAACCACATGATTGAACAAGGCAGAAATACCAGTCCTGTTAATATGAGCTTTCCACCATGAGAAACATGTATAATATCACTTTTCAGGGCTGTTCCCTAACTTATAATATTAACTTTTTTGTTGTTGTTATTCAGAAGATGTTTTTGGTATCTGGAAAAATGCCATGTGCTATCTCAGACATAAAGGAGTCAAGCAAATAAACCACACTGGAAAAACTCCCTCTGTGATTTGCTTAAGTAGCAATTTATGTGAATAGGAAATCAGCTGCTCATCTCAGTTAGAAGACAGTCACAGCCAAAGAATCCTATTATAAAGGCCATACCATAAAAATGTGGATTAGGAATTTCCCTAAATTCTATTTACAGAAGAAAGTGCTGAATGAAGATCCAGAAGATCTCTTCCCTGTCTATGGAAACACCTGTTTCTTACATGAAATGTGTCTTCAAGACATTTAATATTTTTATAGTCATTTCTCCATCTACAAATGGACATAACAAAACTTACATTCCTTTATAAAGTGCTTAATTCTAAGAATGAGAAGAGCTATATTAAAAAAAAGTCACATTTTTATCACTATTGTTACTCTTAAGCTAACACAAGCAAGAATGTTTGTCAAATTATGGGTTTAATGAGATACACTTACCAAAAGTAAGCAGGGATGCTGGCAGAAAAGCCCCATATACGACTTCATAAAGTTGGTCCTATCAACAAAATCAATCGATACATAAATGCTCCTGATAAATTCTGGGGCCTCCTTACGTAACAAAAGCTTTGTGCCATCCCTTAACAACAAGCAGAAGAGCAACCCAGGATGGACACTACTCAGTTTAAAAGATTCAAGGGTCACAACATGGAAACATATCCGACACATTTGCCCCGCAGGATCTCAGTGTGCACAGATGGCGCCAACAACCACTTCCACTGTTTACAGTGCATGGGGAAAGAAACACCTTGATTCGGATACGTCCTACCAGCATCCCAGCTGTTGAGGAAAAGCCATTGGGAGACCCCTCTGAAAAGCAGGTGGCCAAACTCAGTGTGGTCAGAAGCAATGGGGTAAGATAGAAGTTAAACACGGACATCAAAAAGTGCTGTTATAAATCATACCACTGTGAAATCTAGTAATATACAGTCTGTAATCGGTTTCATAATGCTATGCTTGTGCCACGTCAAAGAAAGTAGCTGAGAAGATGTAAAACCAAGCGAGGAGATGTCAGTTTCAGAGTTAAATTGCTGGATTTGGTAATATACTTGTACCTTAAGTCCCCTTAATATGTTAGCAAAGCAAATTTTTCCACTTACTGAATCAAATTGTACACACTACACCGCTTTATCCCTCAAGCTCATTTTCTGACTAAGTAATATTCACCACTAAGTGTAGCCCAGTCTTCATTCACATTTGCACTGGCATATAGCAAATATGAAGTCAGGCCACACTTTGTTGGGTTTTTCATGCCTAAAACCTCATGGAAATGCACAGCACAAGTGCAAGGTTTTCTACATTTACTAATTTGTATTTTATTATAAAAATAAATTATTTGCAATCAGGGTTAGACAGTATTTGAAAAAAACTGGAGTACATGATCAAGACTGTAAAAAAAATCAGCAAGAATCCATAAAAGTCAAAAACAGATACCATCTTCCCAATTCTGATAAGAATATTTAATTACTAAACCACACAATTAGCAACAGTAAAAATCATGAATGTTAAAGAACCTTCTACATTGGTAAACTTCAGTTTATATTTTATTAAAATTCCTATTTCTCATTCCTGTGACATTTCCTTTGGTTGGCTCTCAAACTACCTCATAACATGCCCACAAGATACATTGCTTATCTACTTTACAGATGAGAAAATCAAGCAAAGCATAATTAATTAACTCTTCTAAAGTTGTAATCATCCCTAATATAGAGATCAAAGATAGACTGTTGCCATCATGGGAGTAAGGGAACAAAAGCAGAGAAGCAAAGTTAACCTCAGTCTGCAAATGCCATGGTATATCAGCAATAAACCTCCTTCTTGCAGGGTGCTAAGAAACTGATTTAAGATTAATCTGTCACACATGCCCACCTCTCTCAAGGCCATAGGCAGAAGGATGTGCCACTAAGACAAATGATGAGCTCCCACCCTACAATGTCACTGGCCTTGCTGCTTGCAATCAGAATGGCTACAAAATGGTACTGAACTGCCAACTTAAGCCTTCAGAGAGAGGAACAGAGGATGCATGAGGTACATCTGGGACTGAGAATAATACCTTGTCATGGTGGGAAAAATCTTTTCCCTCCAAAGCACTGAGCTTCTCCAATGAACTGGAGGTTAAAAACAATCCTGCAAAATAACTGATGACTTCATCACATATACAGGGAACTCAAGGCTGAAACGTCTATTTTGCTTGACAAGCGAAGCAGACACACTGAGAGGGAGTGAGTAAAATACATTAACTCTAGACTTAGTGAGAGGATATCAGAAAACATTCTGAGTTTTCAGAAAACCTTCTTTATAATTCCAAAAGTGCATGCTAGGCAGTTAGGATAAATCTTTGACTGGCTTCTCTTGCCAAAAACAACTGCAGGTTACCAAAACATAAGCCCTGTGGTAGGCCCTCATCATCAGCACACACAAAAACTTGTATTATCCCAGGGCAACAAGTCCACCATTCTCAGAAACCTGAGGGTTGTATTTTGGGTGGTCCCTACATCCAAAGTCAGTGGTTAGATACTTTAACCACAGCATAACCAAGACTTCAATCAAATGCAATACAATCACAGAGCAGTAAAATTCAGCTTTGATCTAGAAACCCCCCTCCCCCACCAATATTCTTTTTGGTATCACTAACATTCAGTATATTTGAAGGTTTCTCAACATGCCAGATTTTCTTACCATCATGCATGACGTATAGTAAGTACTTCACAGTTTAAAAGCACCCACCAATGTGCAGGGACATTGCCTGCAGAACATGCAACCAGGGAAAGAGCAAATTAACTGCAATGCCAAAATAATAAAAGTAGTAACATGGGATAGGAATATTTGGACAGGTAATAGCCCTGAAGGATCAAGCCTAGGAGATGCAGGGAATCAGAAGACAAATATAACCCAGCAGCATCATATAATGACAGTAGAAGTACCCAGGGTGTCTGAAAAGGAGCTCTAAGGCATGGGCAGCTATTCCTCAGGTCTGTTCAGTGCCAGTGAGGCTCCTGGGTAGCACATTCCACAGGGAAGTGGTTCCTTGAGAGTTAAGCTTATGGTCTGAATGATCAGCAATCTAGAAAGTATGATACAAACTTAGGAAAAGTTCAGAGAAATTGGAGCCATTCAATCTTTGCAGTAAGTAGACTCTGTACTTCTAAGATGGAACAGACGAAACAGAACGCGAAAGAGACCCAGAAAGCTGACTCTGCTTGAGGCCAGGAGCAAGACAAGGTGAGACCTCAGGGCCCCAGCCAAGCCCACAGAGATGCATGCTGCAGCCCTGAGACCCTCCATGGAGTTGTCCAGAAGACACTGCAGAAGAACAGAGTTCACCCAACTGCTGTAGGACAATAAAGCAGATACGTGCCCAGGAGATGTCTTGGTACAATGACAAAATTCTAAGACCACATGACAAACTTGAAAACCAGAAGCTTACTGAACTTTTTGCTCCCTCTCCTTTTAGATTTCCCCATCCTCCATAATTTTAACAGAATTCCAGGAATTTGAAATATACATAAAAATATATTGTTACAGCTATTATCTCCATACTACCGGTTTCACAGTGAACTCTGTACAATGCATTAAAACTCCAAAGTAACATGCCATCAGCTCCATCCACTATGCATTTCATTTTTCCTCATACTAGCCTTCCCATCCTGCTCTCACTTCCTTACTTTTTTCTTTTGCCCCTCTCTGCAAGGACATTGAGGCACTGAAGCATGTACAGAGAAGGGCAACGGAGCTGGTAAAGTCTCATGAGAAATGGCGGAGGGAGCTGGGGTTGTTTAGCTCGAAGAAAAGGAGGCTTAGTGTGAGTACCTTACTCTTCTCTACAACTACGTGAAAGGAGGTTGTAGTGAGGTGGGGGACAGTCTCCTCTCCCAGGTAACAAGGGATAGGACAAAAGAAAATGGCTTCAGGTTGGACCAGAAGAGGTCTAGAATGCATATTAGAAGAACTTTCTTCACCAAAAGGGTTGTCAAGCACTGGAACAGGCTATCCAGGGAGCCACCATCCCTGGAGGTATTTAAAAGATGTGTAGACATAGCACTTGGGGCGATGGTTTAGTGGTGGGCTTGGCAGTGCTGGCTTAATGTTTGGACTCCATGATCTTAAAGTTGTCTTTTCTAACCTAAACGATTCTATGATTCTGTAAACAAAAATGATTAGGTGAAAGCCACAAGCTGAACTATGAAAGATACACTTTATCCTTGGTATCAGCAGCATTAAATACATCAGGGAGGAATGAGATATATTGACAGCTGAAAGGTTTGTTCATTTGAGTACACTTCCACAGCAAATTTTTTCACTAGGTCCACTTTTGAGAAAGTCAAAGTGTAATAAACAGAGTTATTCTCTGTAGGGTTATTGACAAGAAAAAAAGACTTATAAATAGTATTGATTTGGGGTGAAATGGTAGAACGTGACAATCAATAGAGCTTAGTCAGATATAAAATAGAAGGAGTCACACAAGTCATGACAGGATTATTACAGGAGACAAATCCTGGTATCAGCTAAGGAAGGGAGGAAGCTCTAAATGGGATCCAAAATATAAGCCGTGGATTGCTTTACAGAAAAAATAACTCTAAACTATTCATTTTCATGTTTTAATATGTGAAATAGTTTTTATTTCAGCATATTGTCACTGCTGTTTTTCTAAAGCTTTTGAAACAAATTCTTTCCACCTCCATAGTATTTTCATTAAATGTCATCAAAGCTCTTTTCAAATCACCAAGAGAAGTATGATTATCCTTATTTAACAGATAATGAGAAGATAGAAAGAGATTGGGTCTACGTTTTCCACAGCAGTCAGTAATGCTGGGTGCCTTCTGTCTGGATACGCAAATCCATAAAATGAGAGTCCTACAGAGACTAAATTTTCAAAGGTCCCAGGAAATCACAACTTTGGTCAATGTCAACAGCTGCTTACAAGTTCCCAAACTCTGAGGCTGTGGAGCCAAAAGCTGAGCCTTCACAGCAGCACAGCGAGCTGTGTAAGCACAGTAAGCTCGCTCACAGATATAACAGAGCCTAAAATAGGAGGGATGCTAATTCACAGACCTCTGTTCTAATTACAAAGCTCATTATTTTTACCACTCGAATGACTCAGGGTGAAAAAAATCCAACAACCGCATATTCTGCCACACAAAAGAACTGTACTTTTGCCGGTATTTATATAGTGCCTAACTTCTGAGCACAACCACACTGGAAAATAATAGCAATAAGAACAGCAATGAATATTTTTCATTGGTGATTTTACCCATGCACAATCATTCAGCGTATGGCCTTTTCCTAGAATCTGGACCAAAAGAAAATAAATTATTGAAAGATCCTAAAACGCCTTACAAATGAAATTTGATACAGAATTAGTTACACTACTAAGGTGAAAGGCAGCCGTGTTAATAACGATCAACACCACACAAGAATCTATTGCAGCCTGTGAAGAAAACTATTCCATTCGAGGGAGATAAAAATCATATTGTGAAGAACCTCTTGCACTAATCAGCTAAATAAATGCCGACAATCAAACTGCAGGATATAGAGAGACTCAGGGAGGAGGGGGCCTTGGAACAGTTTCATTTTTATGAATGGATCCATAAGAAGGAGGTTAAGAGAAGGACAGGAGCACACACAACTCCAGTCGTGAGAAAGGCACAGGACAGGCAGGATGGCATTACCACACTGAAATACGAGCTGGCCAGGAAACCAAGGGTAACGCAGTTGCAATAAAATAAAATAAATAAAATAATAAAACAAAGCCATTGATTTCTAAAGAGGGATTCATAGTGACTGAAACAGTTTAAAAGCTTGTTGAGCCAGAATCACATTTGCAGTCATGGGATTTCTATTGGAAAATGGCATTATCGTCTCCAGAGAGAAAACTAGGACTCAATCACATCGGAAGGAGGATGGACAAGACGACCTTTTGAGGTCCTCTTCAACTGTATTTCTCTAAGTCCATACTCAGTGACAGAAAACACATCTGGATTGGAGCTGCTGAGGCTTAGGCATTTAAGTTAGAAAATTTTGGCATAAGTCTTTGGCATGAGAAAAACCCCAGGCAATTTTTATATTGGGCTCCGTCTGCCATTAGTGATGTGATTCAATCATAAAATGGCATATTCCCCCAACACAAATATATAATAACGCACCAGAGTACAAATGTGAAGCTGCTCTCATTATCACAGCTAAGTTCATTTTGCAGCAAAGCAGTTTACTTTAAGACTTTTCCAGTAATCCAAGTCTAATTATGGAATCAATTTAAAACAATTTTGTAATTAAAAGTACCTGCTGAAAATATCTCACAGGCTCAATAATTTAAATGATAGTGTAAAAAGGTAATTAAAATTAAAAAGGCCAAATGAGGCTGGGTCGCTCCTCCACCAGGCGAGTGCTGAAGGACGTCGCATTTGCAGACCCGAGCCTCCTGCTTCCTCCCCAAATTTCTGCTTTCCCCAGCTGCATCGGGATTTCGCACTAAGAGTCATCCAAGAGATGTCTGAGCGGACCGCGGCGGGGCAAGCCTTTCCATTTTTTTCCTTTTTTTTTTTTTTTCCCTTCCCCCTAATTAAAACAATTACGCTGTTTCAAAACCGAGCTGTACTCACACAGAGCCGGCGGTCCCTAGCCGGGGCCGGGGTGAGGCTCCCTCCTGCCGGGGGTGCCGAAGGGCTGGGGGGTTCGGGGGGCAGCGGCGCCTCGGGGGGCGCGGGGGGCAACTTTGCCCGCTCCCGCCGGGGTCGGGGCTGCGGGGGCGGCCGGGGACGGGGTGCTCGGGCCGGGAACCGGGCGGAGGAGGGGGCCGGGCCCCCCACTCACTCATCCCCCCGCTCCCCGACTCGCTCGCTCGCTCACTCACCGCCCGCCGCCGGCCCCGGGCCGAGGCTCAGCGCCAGCTGCAGCCACAGCGCCGCGGCCAGCGCCCGCCGCGCCGCCGGGAGGGCTCCGCCGCCGCTCGCCTGCTTCCCATGACACATCTTCTGCCCGCCAAAGGCATCCGGTTCGCCGCCACCTGCAACGAGACAGCCGCTCCGCCTCGCCGCTGCCCGGGGCTCCGCGGGGCGCCCCCGCACCGCCCCCCGCCAGCCCCGGGACACGCACCCGCCCGCCCCGCCGCCCTCCCGGCCCCGCAGCATCCCCGGCCGGGCCGGCCCCCGCCGCCACCGCCGCGACCTGCGGGGGGCCCCCCGCCAGAGCCGGCGGTACCTCCGCGGCCGCCGCCGCCGCCTCCGCCGCTGCGGCTCGGCAGCCTGCCGGGGCCGGGCGGAGCGCACACGCACAC
>JAWWEW010000112.1:17559279-17652671 GCA_035583185.1 Anabacerthia variegaticeps | reverse complement strand
GGAAAGGGAAAGGGAAAGGGAAAGGGAAAGGGAAAGGGAAAGGGAAAGGGAAAGGGAAAGGGAAAGGGAAAGGAAAGGGGAAGGGAGGAGCAGGTCTGCCTTCCCCAAAGGCTTGCTCATCCCAAAATGCTGTCAGCTTTACAGCATGTAGATAGAGAGGACATATATTGCATGGTCCTATCATCAAGAGAAAAACCCTGTATTGACAAAGAGTTGATACCCAGGTTTGTACTGATGCTGCCAATATTCTTAATACTTTAATGTCCTAAGGAAAAATTTTTTGGACTTGAGAAAGATCTGAGCATGCCCTGGAACAGTTAATTTTCTCAGCTTTTCCCTCTGGCAGCTGGCTCTGGTTTGAAGTCAGGGCAAAGAAACCTTTTGGATCATCAACACTGCTCTATGACCAAGGCTTTTTCCCCCCAACAATTGTTTTCTTGGATAAAACTGTCCAGGTAGTGAGAAAATGAGTAATGTGTTTCAATCACACTTAGCAGATCTAAAGGGTTAGCTGCCCCTTGCTGCAATATACAGCTCTGGCTGTGTTAGCCTAAAATGAGTTTAAGATAAATTCCCTGAAGGAATGGTTCATGGCACATAATCTGGCTGCTGAGCAGTATTTCTTCAGGTGACAGCATCCCCAGCCAAGGCGCTCAAAGGCTGCGGCTGCTGAACAAAGTCAGCACGGGGACATTCCCTGTGTATAAGCAGATGTGCCACAAAAAAATTAACACCTTTGAAGGGCTCACTGAAGAAGGGAAATACAACCCCTGACACAGGAGCTGTGGTCCATGGCTGTGGTCTTTTACACACCTCTGTGGTCTCAGTGTTCAGGGACAAGAGGTGACACCGTCACAGTCTCTGGGGAAAGTCACACAGGGTACAGGGACACGAGCACCAAGCCCTGAGGAACATTATTTATCTTCTCCTCATTGATAGATCCACTTGGGCTAAAGGACATGTTACTCCCTTCCCAGGATATGGATTTCTGCCTTTGATTATTACCTGAAATTGAGAGCTCAAAGTTTGCTCAAGTCCAAAGGGGCAATAACAATCCCGAGTCTTGTTTGCTGCTTCGCTATAAGGAGCAGGCATGGATGCAGTGTGATAGTGATCAACAAATGCAACACATTAGTCGAGTCTCCCTCAGACATGTTTTGGATGCCAGTTCCAACCCACAGTTCCTGTTTTCAGGAGATTAGAGGCTGATTTGGCAGAGCTGAGAAACCATGGGCTGTCCCTCACTGGGCTGGCTGCTTGGACAGAGAACAAGGCAGAGGGAATCTTTACTGGGAACACCCAAATCCAATACATGAGAATGGAATCAGTAAATTTGTGCCTTTATTTAATATTACAATATTGCATAAGACAGGCTATGGAAATTTCTTCTTTTTCATGGAAAGTGCATTTTCAACCCCCAAATTTCAATTTGTCATTACTTGTGAATGGTTAACACTGCTTTATTCCTAACACAGTGGTAGGGAGGACCAAATATGCACAATGACCAACAGACTGGTTAAAACCTAGACCAAAAAACCCTCAAACCCCAAAAGCATTTTGCAATCAGCAAACAGCAGGGGATTGTTATAATTCTAACACTTTATTGCAGGTTTGGGAAGAGGGAGCCTAGAAGGTAGCACTGTATTTTCAGGCAGTGCTACCCAATAGGTGCATCTGCACTGACAAACTCATCTAAGCTGGCACTGCCCTGCTGGTCCTGCCCCATGTTCTTGGATGGAGGAGAGGTGAGGAGATCACTTTTCTCATCTGCTTTATGGCTGCACTTCTCCATGCATTCTCAGATGGTTTCAACACCTGCCTGAATCAAGCAGGGAGGGAAGAACAGTGAAAAGCTGCCTTCGAATACCTGAGATCACCAGTGGCTTCACAGATGCCGTCCTTCTGTGCTTTTGTCACCTCGATGTTACAGCTCCATGAGGCAGCTAAATCACTGTTAGAGCAGGAATATCAACCTGGGCAGGAAATCACACCTTTGGCAGCAGTGTAGACTTACTTTCATGTACCAACCGTGAGATCACATTTTCACATTTATCTGAAAAATGACTAACCTCAAAGTAATGAATTTGGATTGGGTGAATGGGATTCTTCAGGATAAACTATCACTTCACATAGAATGCAGGAGGGAGAAGGAGAAGTATGGGGGGAGGTTTTACAACCCTTCTGTCTTGAAAGAAAAGAAAAATACCTTTCTTAATAAAATTTTTCAGTGCTAGAAAATGTTCAAGTGTTTTAACCATTTTATGAAGAACAAAAGCCTTTACTAAAAATTCAATATCATTTATAAGAATAGTCGTAAACAAAAGGGTTTTAGTCACCTTTCAAGAGAAAAGTTTTCTCTAGAAAAATTATGACCAGCTGTATGTGAAATAATTGCCTTTCAGGCTGAAACAAGGAAATATTTATTTGATTTAGGATGTTGACTGCTTAATATTGTATACACTTACTTTGTAATCAGAAGCACAGTGGAAAAGATTGTCTTAATCCACCTGCACACTTCATTTGAATCCAGCAGCTTTATATGTTCATCTATCCAAGCACCTGTTCTCATTTCACTCATTGGAAGTGGGAAATTTATGCATTCGGAGGTAAGGTCTCATCTCACAGAGCCAAGATTTACTTTTCCATTCCTGAAGGCACAATTGTGTAAATCACAGTCAGAACACAGCCTTTTAGAGAGCCAGTGCTTGCAGAGCTGCTCTGCATGGAATTCTGATGGAGAGGAGATTGAAGCCCTGTTTGATGTGGATCTTGACCTACACTATTTGTTGATGTAGGGCTTTTTTTAAGGGGGTGGCACAGGAGAACCCTGACACTTGGAAGGGGCTCTGCCACACTGAGGCTAAATGAGAAATAAGCACAGAAGGGCCCTCTGACTCCCAGCACGGCTTCAAACATAAGGCAGCACAACACCTGCAGTCTTTTCCACAGCTAGCCAAGCTTTAGGAGCACTAAAAGAATTTATAGCCAGCTCAAGTCTACCAGATGTGGTAAATTTACAGCCAACTCCAGTACCAGAGTTGGTATGATTTACCATCAGTTCCCCAGTGTCTGCTGCGACTGAGAACGAAATGATTTAAATCAATAAATGTTTGAAGGAATGAGACAATCGAAATAACTCATGAGCTTTATTAGTATCCGTACAGGGAACTGGCAGAAACTCCACACAAGCCCAGGCAGAACTTGTTAGTGGGGCTTTCTACTGCTGTTTGCCCAAACTGCACTCATTATTAACCATAAGACTAGTAATAAACCAAGCTTATTTATGGCTTCGTAGCTTGCTGCTGGCATGGGTCTTAGCAATTTCAAGGCTGAGCTGGCTTGAGAAAGAGGCGTTTGGAAGGCTAAGAGCTCCTTTATAGGGTTCATAAAGCCCCACACTTGATGCTGATGGTGAGCTGCCAGTTAGTGCTGTGGGAACCCTGAGCTGGATAGACCTCCCTCCTCAGGGAGCACTGGAGTCACCAAATCTCTGCTCGTGACATACTCCTGCTGGGAAAACCTGTCACTTATTTCCTGTCAATCTGTGTTTTCAAGGCCAGGCTTGCCCTTTCATCCAGGACATGCTGTATTCCCTCCCGACCTGCAGAGCCGGTTCCTCAGCTCCTCAGTGGTGCCACCAGCTATTTAAGACCACCGTGCCCACCTGCTGCCCTGGCTCCCAGCCCCGCAATGCTGCTTAAAGCAGGCTGAGCTTTCTGTCCACCTCTGCCACATCTTACCCAGGATACAGCAGCCAGCTCCAGCCTCCTATTTCCCAGCTGCTTTGAGCTCAGTGATACAGGACCATTCCCAGCATCCATCTCCACCTCAGCAGCTCCCCTAGCTGTTTGGACCAGGGCCCCCAGCACATCCTTCTGAGCTATCTGGCTGCTTATGCCCAAGACCAGTGCAGACATGGGGCAGCAGTGACAAGGGCTGTGAGAAGGTTTGCCAGAGTTTCTCTTTGCCTGGGAGCTGTGTTTGGCTCAGTTTATGACCTCCTTACCTGAGCTGCATTGCCACAGTGCCTGGCCAGGCAACTCACAGAGCTGGGGCTGTACACTTAATCTCAGACCTGTCTTGATGCTCCAGACTTGTCTGGTGGCCAGTGAGAATTCATGAACCATGAAAATGCTGCAGGAGCCACAGCTGAAGCTGGTTTGTATGGATGTGGGTGAGGTTGTTCACAATGGGGGACTGGTGTTTGTGAGACTTTACAAAAAGGGGATGGAAAGAACCAGGTCGTTTCATACAGCTAAGCAGGTAAGTCTTGGTTTCATTACACTGCAATGTCACACATTATATGAGGATTCAAAAGTATTGAATTAAAATGCTCAGTGTAAGTCACACCATTTACACTGTGTTAGCATGCTGATTCCAGTAAATCTAAAATAAAAAATTAAGCCAGACTGAAAAAAAAAGAAGGAATGGAAGTACTCTTGCACAACAATAAATCAAACCAGAGCTCTGCTATTCTTCTCAGTGAAGAGTTTCAGTGTGGACAGATGGCACTGCCACCAATTAATACTAATAAAAGGACAACCCCAGCACCCTGAACTAATTTGGAACCATCTGTATGAAATTAAGAACGCTACCCACATTTCATCCTTTCCAGTATATTAACACTCACAAAATAATTGGGAATCACCATGATGATAAATATAGCAAACATGAGGAGCTGAGTACTTGAAACTTGCAATTTCAGATGAGCTTTAGCCCTGGGGGACTGAGGCAGCAGTGTAACATAAGAGATGCAAGGCCCTGAAATTGCCAGTGGCAAAAGAATTGGTCTGAGAGGAAACAGGGTCACTCATAAAGGAAAGCCAGTCTAGAAATGTATGTTTTCTTCTTAGCATGCTTGATAAAACACACAAAATGAAATATACTAATTAAATATGAATGTAAGTATCTAAAATTTGATTCTGGTTCACTTAACAATGATAACTTATTTCTTTTAAACAGTGCAAGTGTTTTCTGTTGCCATACACTAGAAGTGTGTCTAAAGAAATAAAATGCTGAGCTATTGTTTTGCTTGGTAAGGGTGCCTTGGCCAGGAGAACAAGCAAACAGCTGTATTAACCATGACAGAATGATTTTCCTCTGAAACAGCAGTAATAAATAATTGGTTGTGATGGTGTACTTTTCCCCTCGTTGGTGAAGTTCCCTTGACTAAATTACTGTCTGTCAGGCAGTGTATTAAATAATTAAAAGCACAAACTGCCAGTAATAAATGCCAGATGAATGCATGGAGGTTCTTTTATTTTAGATCAAGCAGTAATACACTCAAGCATCTTTTTAGTGGTTATGGAACAGCCTTATTAAAAGAACTGCAGCACATTTTTCCCCTTCCATATGGTGTTTTTGTTTGTCTCTCCCTGCTTCTGGGTGCTTTATTGTCCCCCAAAGGGGGTCAGCCAGGTCCTTTTCCTGAGTGGTTACAGTTATTTCAGGTGATTCAAGTGATGCTTTTCCAAGCACTTTGCCAAGCACTTGTCAATACTAAATTTCTTCTGCCATCACGTAGTCCGTTCACTTTGCTTTGTTAATTTGTAGAGATCGCATATCCTGAGCCTGCGAACAATGATCTGTAAATCACTGCAGACTCCTCCATCCTTCAGGCAAAGGCAGCAGGTCCAACTGCTCAGCAACCCCTGATTTATGGGGAGCAATTCCTTCCCTTTCACACCTTCCAAGTGAATATAGATCCAGAAGCTGTTCACCCTTCAAAGAACCTTTTCTGTCTTAAGTGTGAGGCTTCATGTATATTGACTCTGCAAGTGCTCACAGCACCACTGCTTGTACTTGCTGGGGAATTTCCTTATTTCTTGTCATGTCTCTCATTGTCTTTGCCCATGCTCCAATATTTAGTGATTGTGTGTTACCTTACTCCTTGACACAGTGGAAGAGGGCAGTCAAAGGGCAGAACAAAAATACAGCAGACAAAGCCAGCCACATCAGAAAAGATTCTCACTCATGTTTCTTTTTAGCGTGGGGTTTTGATTACTTACGCATATGTAACACGAAAATATTTCTGTACTGATAAACTAGAATAACTTTGCTTATTCCACAGACTTCATACAGGAAATAACAACCATGAAAAGTCTGAAGCACCACTTTCTGTGGACCAGATCAAAGCCACAGGGATGGCACGATGCTGTGGAGCTTCCACCATGCACAGCTCTTGGTTATTGCTCTTTTTACCTCAGAGAATTTCATTGCATTTAGAAAGGGAAGATGAAAGGGGAAAAAAACCAGCTTGATTTTTATTACAGGTTTCATAACAAACAGCAGTAATAATAATGAAATGCTGAGTTTCCTTGACCTTAAGCAGAGGGCAAGAAGGGAGAAGAGCAAAGATATCTTCAAGAACCCTGTGCCCTTTGTGTTGTTTCTCCAGCACTGTTTGACACCCTCTGACAAAGCAGGTACCTGTCCAAGCTGGACGTGTGTTCCCAGCCTGTTACGTTGGTGATGAATCATTGCTTACTAAGTTGCTACAGGCACTCTTGCTAAGAAACTTGAAATAATTTTTACAATACTTCAAGCATTCAGGGACTTTTAAATAAATTACTGTTTTAGGGAATATGAGAGCATTATACCTCTGTTTGGGGATTCAGGAAACAGAAGTAATCCAAATAAACCTTGGGGAAGAGAGGAGGAAGCCAATCTGAGGAATGAATGTCACTTCTATTGAAGTGGCAGGCAGACTGTGAAATCCCACCTGAGGAGCAGGAAAGACGCAGTTTTTCTGCTTTATTGCATTCAAATTCTGCAAGAGTAAATCAGCTGTGCTTAAAGTGACTCTGAGCAAGCACAAGTGTGGCAGGCTCTGCTGGATGAATTGCAGAAGCCATGAATTCTTCCTTGCTTTGTGTCAGGTTGAGGGGGTTTTTGTATTTTTTTTCTTCAGAGTGTCTTCTCTGTGAACATTGAAGGACTTTATTTTACACTCGCTTATAGAATGTCAAGATTTTTGATTCCGCTAGAACAATGCCCTTATCAGCAAGGACTCAATAACAAATAAGTAGTTTTGAACATCGTTATTAAATTATAAAATTACATGTACTGGTGATCAAGGAATAAAGCAGCACAGCCAGCCTTCCTGAAAAAGCATTTTAATGTATTGTTCATGCTTGGATTTCAAAGTTATGCTTTATTTTAACAACTACATCTAAGAAAATAAAGAAAAATAAATAGGACCCTATAACTTGACCAGAACTGCTGCTTGTCATGTCTTGAATCTGTGGCATGTATGCATTGCATAAGGCATCAACCAGAACACCATTTCCCACACTGTGCCCTGCTGTAAACAACTGCAGAACACTCTGTTTTCTTCCACCAGGGAATAACACCTCAATCAACAGCTTTTCTTTTTTTTTTTTTGGTTTTGGATTGCATATTCAATTCCCTTTAACCTATTTTTCTTTATAGGCTTCCTAAGTACTCTAGAAACTGGTGTAACGTTGGGGTTTTTTCCCCCTAAAATGTAACTGAACCATTATAACTCTACCTAATATTCCTGCCTCTTTACAAAGTGATGACCTGTCCAAACAAAATTTACAGTTTAGGCAAGAACTACCTTATTGATTATACCTCCTCTCCCTGCAAGACCTTCTTTTTTATATGTAACCAGGTTAAACCTCTGCAACTTAAAATTCTTCCTTTAAAAGCCTGCCTAATTATTCATAGAAATGAAGGCATGCAGCCTGCAAAATCATTCCAAAAATTCGAGGGCTGCAACCTCAATCTCTGCTCTGTTTATTTATCCTGAGGTAGCGCTACTGCAGGGATTTTCTGAGGAATTACAAACTTCAAAGTGACACAGAGTGGGGTTAGATTGGAAATTAGGGGGAGATTCTTCACTGTGAGGGCAAAGAGGCCTTGTAATGGGTTTCCGAGAGAAACTGTGGGTTCCCCATCCCTGGAAGTGCCCAAGGTCGGGCTGGATGGGGTTTGGAGCACCCTGGGACAGCCCAACCATCCTGTGACTCCTGCTCTTCCAGGCGCTGTGAAGGCACCAAAAAATAAATAGACACTAAATCACATTGTAATAGGTATGTATATGATTCGTGCCAGTAGGGAAACAAATGGTTTTTTTGCGTCCTCATAAAACAATAAACGCAACTGTTGGAAGGTCATGGGTTTCCCTGAACCTTTATCAAGGAATACCTGAATTACGAAAGGGAATCTGTCAAATCACTAAACCCTAAAATTGCCCTTGTCACCCCTTTATCGAGGAGTACCTGAATTATGGTGAAAAGTTATCGAGACACTAAATCGTACATGACTCCCCAGATTCCTCCATCAAGGAATACCCGAATTATGGTGGGAAGTTATTGAGACACTAAATTGTAATGTGGTAATTAACCAGTTGTAAAAATAATGACTTAACTGTAGCCACATAAGGAGAAGTATGTAAAAATTCATATGTATACCATGTAATGCGTATGTATGAAGTGGCTGGATAAAAGCCCGACGCACATTGTACTCGGAGCGAAGGCTCTCCCTCGTGTCCAGGCCTGCATTGCTCTTACCATATAATAAACCTTTTATTATAAAGAGTTATTTGGTTGAGACTCTGTTTCTTACATTTATCTTTGGTTATCGCTCTGTTAGCGCAGGCCAGAGCTAAACCCCATTCAGCCAGCCCCAAGCCTCGCCGCGATTTCCCGTGGAGCCGGCCGCAAACTTTTTAACCCTTTTTCCCCTATTCCCGTTTTTTTATCCCTTTTCCCTTTTTTTTGATCCCTATTCCCGTTTTTAATGCCGCTCCCAATCGATGCCACCGGCGCTCGGCACATCGACTGCTGCGGGAGCGGCTGCGCCGCCTGCGCTCCGCTCCGCTCCGCGCCGCGCCGTGCCGGGCCGGGCCAGGCCGTGCCGCCATTGAGGGGAGCGCTGAGCGCAGAGCCGGGAGGTGAGGGGGGAACCGCGGCTGGGACAGGGATACGGGACCGGGATCCGGGCGGACAGACACACACACACAGACAAACAGCCCCCCAGGCCCGCAGTGCTGCTGCCCGCGGCTGTGGCGTGTGGCCGGAGCGGGGCTCGGAGCCGGTAACGCGTGTCCCCCTCCCCGCTCCTCCGTGTGCTCTGCCCGCAGGATGGACATCAGGCCCAACCACACCATCTACATCAACAACATCAACGACAAGATCAAGAAGGAAGGTACGGAGCGGCGGCCCCTGCGTTGCCCCGTGGGGCCTGGCCGTGCTCTCTCACACTGGGATTCCCGGGAGGATTCCATGGCGGGGTTCCGGGGGGGATTCCAAGGGGGAATTCTGGGCGCATCCGGGGCTCTCGGGGGTCTCTGAAGTGGCGGGCAGGGGGTGGTCGTGAGCCGAGCTCTGGGCTTGTGATGAAGCAACAGCTACAGCCAACAAAGGTCTCAGTTTTAAGTCTTTTTGTAAGGTAAGACCCGCCGTGTTTCTGTGGGAGCTCGTCACTCCCTTTCTTCAGTACTCCCGTAGCTGCGGGTTTGCTCGCCAGTAACTCATATTGGAGCGATGGGAATGTTCAGTGGATGCAAACAGAGGTGTTGGTGGCACACGCTTTGCCGAATTGTGGGGGCTTCAGTGTGCCCCTCGCTTATTTTAGGGGTGAAGGAGGTCCGAGCTGGTGAGCTGTGTGTCCTTGTCTCACAGACCTTGCCCTGTGGTTGCTGCAGCCCCCACGGGGGGGAGGGGGCTGTGCTGAGGGACTCTGGTTCCTCACAGCGTGCTGAAAAGAACTCTCTTGCCCTTATCTGGCTGTATATTCCATGTCTGCATCAAACCATCCACGTGTGATCTGAAGCGGTCATGGTCATTTATTAGTTACGGTTTGTGAAATTTGTTGGACCACACTAGCACTACTTAAATGTTTTTTCGGGGTGCTTCAAGAGGGATCCAAAAGTGAAAACGACTTTGCTGATGAGTTACTTAGTGATTTGTCCAGATGATTGTGCTTTGAATAAATTTAATTTGGGGCTTTGCAGTGTGTTAAGAACCCTACGAACTGGAAAGTCCCCACTGAGAAATCTTGTGGTCGTAAGTCTTAAGTAGGATCACAGAATGGCCCAGGTCGGAAGGGACCTTACAGCTCATCTGGGTCCAACCCCCCTGCCATGGGCAGGGACACCTTCCACTAGACCAGGTTGCTCAGAGCCCCATCCAACCTGATCTTGACTACTTCCAGGGATGAGGAGTCCACAGCCTCTTCTGGACAACCTGTTCCATTGCCTCAGCACTCTCACAGTAAAAGATTTCTTCCTAATTTCTAGTCTAACCCTACTCTGTGTCAGTTTGAAGCCATTTCCCCTTGTCCTGTCACTGCAGACACTCGTAAATAGTCTCCATGTTTCCTGTGGGCTCCCTTCAGGTACTGGAAGGCCCTGAAGGACAGCAGACTCTGTAGAAGTGGACATTTGCATGTGACCTTTTCTAATCTGTTTTCTCCTCTGGTCCCCAGAGCTGAAGAGGTCCCTGTATGCATTATTCTCACAGTTTGGTCATGTGGTTGACATTGTGGCTTTAAAGACTATGAAGATGAGAGGACAGGCTTTTGTTATATTTAAGGAACTTGGATCCTCTACCAATGCTTTGAGACAGCTCCAAGGCTTTCCGTTTTATGGGAAACCAATGGTAAGTTGTTTTGTTACTTTTTTAAATCAAAAAAAGCCCACTGTGGTATGATACAGTGTTTTGGTACTTGCACCTTGGGAATGAACTGAAGGGTCCCTCAGTCATGTTACATCCTGATAAGTATCTGAATTTGTGCAAGCTAGAAGGATGCTGAAGAAACTGCAGCTATAACATTCACAGAGGCTGAACTGAGTACTTAGACTTCCTAAGTAGTGGCTTTTTGTTTTTCTATGCTGGATTATAATTTTTATTATCTTAAACACTTCCATTGTACTCATCATGTCTTCCATTGTACTAGTTAAATTATTTCTGTAATATTATTGAAATTAGGTGCTTTAGGTTACTTTATGTAGAGTAACATTAACTACTGTTAGATTCATAATGAGTGTCTAGAACATGATTCTTTCTTTTTGAGGTAACAGTGAGGCAGTTTTACTTTCCACATGTGCACAGTGATGTATTTTTTTTAAATATGTGGCTAGATCTGCTTGATTGTAGACCATCAAGCCAAGTAACTGCGTTTCAGTGGAGCAAATACAGTGCTGGTTGACTAAATATGATTTACTAATGTCCTTCATAACATGCAGAATAGCACTACAATCGAGAGATTGTTGCCTGTTTGGATAATTAGGCATCTCTTTAATTCTGCAGCTCTTGGTGAAGTGTAACTACATGTAAATGGCCCACTACTCAGTGTGGATGGGTACATTCCTATTGGCTTTCAGCTCATGGCTTTGGGCACTGAAGAGAGCAGAGACGATGAGGCTGCTGAGCTATTTTCATTAACAACTTCAGATTCTCTAATGAAGTCCTTAACACGGAATTGTGCAAGCTCAGTCCTACCATTTGTCCTTAAGGAGTTTTGTGCTCAGTAAAACTCGATAAGAAATAAAATGATTAAGGCTTCATAAGCTCGCAAGCGTACTTCCCTCTTTGAACTTTGCCTGCAGCCTGCATGCTCTATGTAAGCACTAAACAAAAGCATTAAAAAAAATCTTCAGCTGCCTGTGTAGTTTTGTATTGAGGTAGTCTCTGATAAGCAAAACTGTGCATATATAATGTCTTACCTATATAGTCACACCTGCGTCTTCTTACCCCCTACACTGGGGGGCTTTGTCAGAAAACCAGCAGCATTGCGCTGCTGACACAATTCATGCAGTCCTGGTTGGATTAAGGCAGGTACTTGCCTGTCTATTTAAGACATCTGAGTTGTGCTGAACTCGCTTCTCTGCAGAGATCTCAGACATCGCTGTCAAATTTTAGCTCCCCTTTAAATGGGGTTAAAAGCTCTCACACTGCCAATTTTGCCAAATGTCCTTGTTTCTCTGTGTACACATTACCCTGACAGATGTTAAAAAGATACTGCTAGATGGAGTTCTGATTTCAATGAGTTAAAAATAGTAATTTCCATATTAGGGGTTTTTTTTTTAGAGTTCTGTTACTGTGGTCAGAATTAATTATGAGGATTAGATACTCTGTAAAAATACTGACCATTTATAACAATGTTTTTGATATAAGAAGGTCCTGGGGGAAAAAAAAAAGTGTAAATACACAGTTAACGAAAGTGGTGCAAAATGTTCAGTGTTACTAACTGCAAAATGGACTGCGTTGTTCTTTTTGCTTTTAAAAAGCGTATCCAGTATGCAAAAACAGACTCCGATATCATCTCTAAAATGCGTGGGACTTTCGCTGATAAGGAAAAAAGGAAGGAGAAGAAGAAGGCCAAAACCCTGGAGCAGTCAGCAAATGCACCAAATAAAAAGGTTATCCAGGTAAGCCTCTCTGTTTAAAAATATTAACAAACAAACACAAAAGTTGTTTTAAATATTTCTTTTCAGACTAGATGTTGTCTTTTGGTACTTTTCATTTCCTAAATTGGGATCTGTTGGTATCTTGTGCTCTTGAGCATTTGCTAGAAGTTGGAGGAGAGGGGGCTGATTGTACAGTCCTTGCTGTTCCTTTTTTTTTATCTCCTTTGCTGTTACCAGATAAAAATAAAGATGTAGGGCAAAGGTACAATAAACCAAGTAGAAACTAAACTCTTCTAAGAAAAGCAAAAAGGGAGTGTGTGCTTATTTTTCATGCCAGCTTCAAGTGCTCAACCAGCTTTTCCCTTCAGTGTTTTAATGCCCTGATTGCCCTATGAGCACTGAAGAATTTTAAATGGGAACTAATTAATTTATTAATTAATTTACAGTTAGGTGGAAAAGGAGTTGTTTGGAATACATCTCCACTAAGGGTTGGCCTGGCTTAAACTAATGACGTGGTGTAACTAGAAACATGGTGATGTGTGCTGATGTATTTCTAACAGGACACCTTTGTAAAGTTATTTTGTACTTATTTCCTAGGGAGCAACACCTAATTCAGCCAATGCCCCAGGGACTGCACCACAGAATCAGGTAATGCTTTTTTATTTTTGTAACTAAAAGCACTAATGTTTAAAATTATTCTCAATGAATAATAGGTTTGTTACACGTGGAAACTTGAGGATATATTTTACAGCTTTCTTTTTATCCTGTGAGACATTTGTCTTAGAACTAAATCACAGCAAACAAATAAAACAAATCCCCCTTTTAGTGGTTGACAGGAAATGAGAATCTGTAATTTCTCATTATTATACAGAAAACAGCACGATTATCAAATCATACTGGAGTCTTAGATTTGGACTCTGTTTAGTGTCAGGTGAAGCATTCTTTATTAAATTGTCAATAAATTCCCTTTAACTAACTTATTGTGTTCTAGTAGTAGATGAGGAGAAGGAAGACAATACAAGGTGCCAGAATATCAGCCTAAAAACTTCTTTTCAGAATTTTGGGGCTCCTCTGCTTAATTTTTCTTTTTTCTCATAAGTGTCTTATTTTCCAAAGAATTGTGTGGAGATGTGGCAGCAACTCCCTACATTTCACTCAACTCACTGCTCAGTGACCTTCTAAATGATTCATGTGTTGTAGAAATTAATGTGTTAAAAGAGCCAGGATTTGCAGGAGAGCAGATAGAAGAGTACCTTTGCCTGCCCTGCCGTGCATCTCTTTCTTGAGTAGTGTGGTTGAGAATTGCATACATAATCCACAGGGAAAAGATCGTGCTCCCGCTCTGGGTTTTCAGGCACAGTATCTGTACATCAGTTCACATCGAAGCACAACACTGAGTGTTTGGGTATTTGTTTGAACTTCAGAAGTTTATTTTCTAATGGCACTGCCTGGAATATTTCCATCAGTTGAAGGAGATTGTTCTGCTGAGCCTTTAACTTACTTGGCACCGTTACTGGGGAATTTGAAGTTGTGTCCAGTTTATTTTTGTTTTTATAATGTACTTGATGACTTGGAGATTCCAATGTCAGCAAATGACTACTCAGCCTTGTGTCTGGTGGGTGGCTACAGATTCGTATTAGCAGGCAAATCTGTTAAAGACTGAAGCTTTTAATCTAATGAGGTTTGTAATTAATAAATTTGAATTGAGCACTGTAGTAAAACCATGTGGGTTTTGTGGATTTTGGCTGCCCACAGATATTCAGTATTTCCCTACCACTGCAGATGAAAAGGATATTCATCTTGGCTTCCCACTGCTGTTCTGGAAGGATATGAGTCTTTCATAGGTTCTTCCACTGTCACATGGGTGTCTTGGACAGCACCTCAGCCAATACTGGGGCACCTGGGTGTGGAGGGTGCTGTGGTGCCAGCTCTTAACTTGTTGAGTTTAAATGTGACATCTAAGACTATGTGTTACTGTGATTTTTGTGGAAATAAGAACCTCTCCAAATTAATATATCGTTGTAAAAGCCAAGGAACTCTTTGTGCATATTGATGAAGGTCTTCTGAAGCCCAGCTAGCAGTGTTATGAGCAAAGCTAAGGACATGTGTCTTGGTTCAAATAAGCATGCAGACAGATGCAGGGGAATGGATAAACTGTGTATAATTTTCTGAGCTTTGATCTTCTGTTGTTGCAGGTGCCTGATAACCCACCAAACTATATCCTTTTCCTTAATAACTTGCCTGAGGAAACAAATGAGATGATGCTGTCCATGTTATTCAATCAGTAAGTTTTGAATAGAAATGGCTTGTCCTTTGAATTCTTCTGTTACCTGTGTGTGTTTTCTCAGTTGGCAAGCTGACTTTTTAGAAATAAGAGTTTCTTCTGAAGGTATTTCAGTTCTTTGTCTTGCTGCCAAGGTTACAGATGTCGGTTCTGATGACTTGATTCAGAAAGCAAATCCGATCTTTTTCATAGCTGTTTTAGTTGTGTAATTTATCTGCTATCAATCTGCACTGGATTTAAGCTGGTGACTGTAATCTTAAAGGCTTTAGGACTGCAGGAGCAGGTTTAAAACTAGCTTTGATTGCTCCTGTATGAGTACAAGACAGATTAAATTGCTTCCACGTAATGATCCTTAATTGAGGAATAGTTCTAAGGATTGGACATGTAAAACCCTTCAATTTTAAATCTTTCATTAGTAAGAACTATTGCACCAGTAGATTCTTCTGAGAAGGTCTTACAGCTGCTGAAGAGAGATGTATTATGAAGCTGAGAAACATTATTTGACTCTCACCTTATTTTAAAGGTTTCCTGGATTCAAAGAAGTTCGCTTAGTGCCTGGGCGCCACGACATCGCATTCGTGGAGTTTGAAAACGAGAATCAAGCAGGAGCTGCTCGAGATGCTCTCCAAGGATTCAAGATCACTCCTTCCCACGCCATGAAAATCACTTATGCGAAGAAATAGCCGGATGCTCCTGTAAAGGAGTTCTGTGGATAGTTTTTTTTTTAAACAATATTTGTTCTCTGCATAAACCGTAAGACTCATGTTGAATTGCCACAATGACCAGGACAGACGTAGCATTTCCAAGGATCTACTGGATTGTAACTTTTTCTGTTGAAATACTAATTTTTATAAAATAAAATATAAATATGCTGTTTTCAAGCCATGTTTTTAACTGGGATCTGTCTTATTATTGATTAGCCTTGCAGGGTTTTATTCAGTTTAACTGCTTTTAAGGTGACACCCATTTCTCAAGAGTGAGTGCTGAAAAATAGCTGTCTTTCCAGAGTGTGATCAGGAATGCTAAATGCCAGCTTATTCAGAATAAATACAGCACTCAATCTTCAGCCTCGTTATCAAGGGGACAGCTGCTTTTCAGCAAGAATTATTTTGTCACTTAGGGAAAAAGACTTAGTGGGTTTTTTTACAGGTATGGGTGGAAATTGCAGTTTGACAGCACTTGCTCAACTTGGTTTTGTCTTGGTGGCTGCAGTAGAAGCAAGTCCCCAGAAGAAACGCAAAGAAACATGAAAGCTTCTGGATTTTAGACAGGCTTTTCCAAAATACCTGTTCCTAATGCTTCTGGGTTTGTTGGGTTTGTTTTACTTTGCCTTTTCTCATTTGTTGAAAACCTTACAGGTCTTGTGTGACATGAAAGTCACTGGATGTAGTATTGTGACTGCTCTAAGTATTTTGGTAAAAAATCACTTAAGCTATAGTGCTTTGTATGTGGCAACATAAGCCACTTTTTTTTGCACAAGATCTGAAAAATTGAAATTTCATCTGCTTCCAGAATACACTGCAAGATGATGCTTCTTTCACAATCATCTCAATTATTGTCCTATCTCCATGTACCTATTTTTTCATTCTTTTTAGTGATTTTATGTGATTTTACAAGTGTTCAAATACTTGCAAGTGAAAATTGTTTCCCTGTGCCCGTGAGGAAGCAAAAGTGACAGTCCATCACAAGCTTTTTGGTTTTTCTTCTGCAGTCATAATTTTATAGGTATTAATTACACTGTCATTGCATCACACTAGTTTATATATGTGAGATCACCACTGCTCTTCACCTTTATTCACTTGAAAAGGTTTGGAGCTGTCTGCCAAGGAAGTTGGACACTACATATCTGAGTTTGGAGGAGGGAGTAATGAGCTGGAAGGTTAGAGGAGAATGTGGTGAAGTCAGTTGTGATGGGATGGTGATGCCAGAAGTTGGAAGATACACTGTCTTTAAAAGAGAGTGTAGGACTTTTGATGACAGTTGACAATTTCTGCTGTTCTGCCTGTGAGCTGAAAGCTCTTAGAGCCAACAGCTCTTCAGGCCTCATGAATTGGGAAGCACTGGTTCTCTGGAGTGCACTTTAGAAACTTCCAAACTTGCTTTTGGTTGCATTAAGGACTGATCCAGACCAGCCTTCAGCAGCTTGACAGCTGTGCTGTGAATTTCACCCACAGCAGGTCTGGTGGTGTTCCTTCTAGGTGTGTCTCTGCATGTATTTTAATTAAAGTACTCCCTACAAGTCTTGCTTCATGTATGCTACGACAAGGCTGGGGGAAGGTAGAGGCATTCCAGGTGTCCTCTCCAAGGCATAAAGAGGACCTTTTAAGTCAGTCTGTGGCACTGTTGAGCATCTCACATCTGCAAACGCTCAGCTGAGTTCAGCGACTTGAAGGTGAAATGGTTGCTGTCCTGATGTCACCTGTTTGTTCTGCTCTGCCTGCATCTCCCTGTGGGAGGGATCTTACCTGCACAGGTATGCTGTGCTTGAACTCTTACATTTCAAATTTGAAATGCTGACTTGCAAAGCCCTTTTACTGCATTCCAACATCTTAAGGGTTTGTTTACATTGCATCCATCTGTTAGGGTCCCAATCGGTCCTTTCTGTAGACAGAAACGGGAATCTGCCACAGTCCAGCAAAGATTGCACTTGTCAATGAGCATTTGTGAAAATGAAGGACAGGAGGATTTGGAAGGATATAATTTCCTTCACTGCTTACCAGGGTCTGACTTAATTTTCGTTGTCAAACTGTGCTTGAGGTAAGATTAAGGCTACAGACAAGTCTAGGAAGGCTTAGCCTGTTTAAATAATACAGTTGCTGATTGAAATGTTAATGCAGGATGGCTTTGGGAGGGGATTCAGTTTCGTGAGTGGACCCTGAGATCTTCCCCCTGCCTGCGGCTCCTCCGGTGGGATGGAATGTCGCCCCAGCCCCTTCCCATTGGCCCGGTGTGTTTGTCCAGGTGTCTGCCTCTTCCATAAAAGACTGGGATCGCTGGACCTGGCACGCCTTCGGCAAGTGCCACGGCACAGGAAAAATGACACGACGTGTTTATTTGGTGGTTTTACTTTTGTGTCTCAGATTAATGTGTCCTCTCGCAAGTGGCATTTTTATGGACAAGCTTGCCAGCAAGAAGTTGTGTGCTGATGATGACTGTGTCTGTAAGTGAATTTGCTTTCATTTTGAGGACAAAATAGTCTCAAAAATAACGGTGGGAGTTTGGGATGTGATGGAGGGGAAAACTACTTATTTAGCTATATTACATTTGCATTGGCTTGTCAACTTTAAAAGTAGAGTGGAGGGGGGTGATGTGGAATGTCACATAATTTTACTGCAAAATAGGTTTTGTAAGGGCATTTTTCACTGAAGCGAAAGTTAAGTGCAGAGGGAAGGATTGTAACTTCCACTGAGATGAAATGGAACATTCTTCAGCTGTTACTTCAATTACTGTAGAATACCAAAATAAGCAGAACAAATTCTTTAAGGCTTCTCTGAATTTCAAGATAACCTACTTTTACCTGTGGAAAAAGTGTTACCTATGTGCATACAAGCCTAACTGTATTTGTATTTCTCTAAAATTATGCATGTATTTAAATACATCCATCTCATCTTTTGTTGGTTTTTGTTTTCTTTTCTTTTTTTCCTAGATACCATTTCCCTTGCCAGAGCAGAAGAGGATTATAATGCTTCAGACTGCAGATTCATCAATATTAAAAAAGGGCAGTTGATCTATGTTTACTCGAAACTAGTGAAAGAAAAAGGCTCTGGAGAATTCTGGGCTGGAAGTGTAAGAGGAGATTCTTGTATATATGGACAAACTAGAAGTAGATTAACACACATTTCTGTCGGGAAATGGATGCTAATGCTGAGCTATTGTAGAGCTTAAAGCAACAACTTGGTTTTAAAAGTGAATGTTTAACCAAACTGCTCGAGGAGTCTTGAGGGCTTTAATATTTTTTAAATGAAATATCTTCAATAGCCGTATGGTAATTATAACTGAATCTTAACAGAAGGGGTTCAACAGTTCTTTTCTGTGGCTGTTGGCTGAAACTTTGGAGGAGAAAGCTTTTATCACAGTTGGTCATAAAACTCTGAAATTTAAAGGAAGCAAAGATAAATATTAACTGCATTTACAAAAAAAAAAAAAAGATCCAGATAAACTATAAGCACTATTAATTTACTCAAGCTGTATGCTTAGATCAGAACTTCTGTTAATGGTTTGTTTCATGTGCCAGCTGATTGGAACCTACGAAATGTAAAACCAGAGTAAGAACGCTGCTGGTGACTCCTTTTGACTAAATGATAAACCAGCTCCAAGCAGATGAAGATTGTTTTAAGGTACCTAATTATGCATCTCCTTTCTTGAAGGTTTATGGAGAACAGTATGAAGACCATATGGGGACAGTTGGTTATTTCCCTAGCAGTTTAGTCTCAGAACAACATGTCTATCAAGAAGCAAATAAGACTGTTCCTACAACGGTAAGGAATTTGCAAAAGCCCAGCTGGCTACATAATTATACTTGGCTATGTAATGCTAATTTGCTGTAAAAACAAATCATGATTGTGGCAGTTGATTGTAGCATGTCACAGATGCTTAGGGATCCAATCTTTGTGCCTTTATACAGGCAAACAGCCTCAATAAAATCCCTAACATAAGCTTTGATACTGCAGACATTACAAATGCTGGAATAAGGGCTTGATCCTATTAGAGTTCCTGTGTTTTGAATAGTATTCCTTCAAGGCTATGTAACTTTTACCCAAAGTTTTCTATTTTAGAGCCTGGATATTGTGCTGTGAACTTCAGTAACATGTAAAAGTGTGCCTGCTATTAATTGTAGATGGACACTGTCATACAGAACTTGTGATTGCAGGGAGCATGTTTGCTTTCTCATTACAAAGCTAGTAGTATGTCAAAAAGCTGCATTAAAAAGGTTTAGGAAGCACATTAGTGTTCTGTGAGTAAGGCTGCATTTATTAAAGGATGATTGTCCCTGATGATGCACAGTACTGTCTCCTATACCAGAAAATGCACATTTTTGCTAAACATCTGAAACACTTCACAGAGGAGTGGAAGAGGAGGGTCCTTTCTTCAGAGGCTGGTATGGTTTGGCTTACAACTAATGCTTTCTGACTGGTAGCTTATTTCTGTGCTTAAAACCAAATTGAATGGTAGGTTTACAGTACTTACTTTCAGCCATACTGAATATTTAGCTATACACTGTTTCGAAGCTTATGGCAAAATATGATTAATGTGTCAGTCTTGAAATCGTATCTGGAGCCTTTAATCCCAGGTCAAGATTATTAGGTAGGTTTGATTAACAGAGAGGAAATAAGTGAAAGGAAGAATTTTGTTTTGCATTAATACTCACGAGGATTTGTGTTGTAATGTGTCAGACAAGTTTTATTTGAGGAAATGCACGTCTTGGATGAGTGATTGCTTTTCTTGATACTGCATTGGGTTGTTGTGAATTTGGCCCAGAAGCATTGCAGCAATTAATTAGTCAAAGCACATGAAAGAATGAGTAAAATATGTTTCTAAGCTCTTTTCTCAACAAGATGACAGCCAGTCTGCTGCATGGCAAGCTGAACTGGAAGCAGAGGTAGGTTAAAGCCATGCCTTAGCCTGCAGGCTGATTCGGGGTCCAGCATGGAACTCTGTCAGGCTGCAATACTGAGTTTTAATTGGAAAGTCATTTCTTTCACCAAACTATTGACACAGACTGCCAGTCTTTTCACCCTTCCTTCACATTCTTGCTCTGCAGGAGCATTGTGAGGAAAATGTGGGGCAATACAGAGACATTCTGTGCGTTCTGCTGATCTCAGGCGTGTATTGCAAATGGGACTGTCAGGATCTGACTGTTCACATTTAAAACAGTCTGTAGCACACCTGGACCCATCTGTGTCTGGTTGTGCTTCCTGCTCCAGGAATATCCCTTCAAGGAGCTGTTTTATACAGAGCTAGTGTTGCACACCTTCACAGATGCCACCAGCCTTCCATGTGCAAGTTGGAGGCCAGGCTTTTGCTCACAGCTCTGTAACCTTCTCTCAAGCCTCTGGCAATGTTTTTGCCTTGTTTTCCTGGCCTTGCACCTTCAAAGCCCGATTTTCGTGTATACTGGGCTCTCTTAGAAAGGGGTTTCCATTTATATAAGGAAATCTGATGATGCCCAAAGGTGTTAAGCATCCAGAACCTTCCCTGATCAAGGCACTGGGTGGCACACACCAAATGGCATTGTGTGAAGGAATGACTGATAAGGAGCTTGATAGGGCAAAGTATTATGGGGAGCACCTGAAGCCTCAAAAAGAACATCAGCCTGGGGGCCCTCCTTTTGGTTTTGTTTTGTTTGGGTTTTTTTTTAACTGTCCCAAGAAGTAACTTTCACTGTTGGAGCCAATGTATGCCATTAGCTGCAGAGTTTGCTGTAATAAACCTGCCTGTGAACTTCTGTCATCATCCCTTTATGCAGGCCTTGGATAATCCATGCTTGTTGGTTGCTGTTTGAGCAATAAATCTTCTGAGATTTTTTTTTCCTCGGTGCTGCTACTTCTGAACCATTGAATCAAACCGAATACAATGGACTGAGCACAATGGGCTGTGTGTACTACAGAGCGGTGTTGGATTGCCTGCCTTCCCTCAGTCACTTCAAACTGGCCATTTGCTGGCTAAGATGAGAGCATTCTTATTACCAGTAAGCAGCTGTTCTGCAGCAGCTCCCTGTCTCCTGCTTGCAGTGGGCAGCTATTTGGAATACAAATGTAAAATGAGCACCACCGTGTGATAATTCCCTGGGGCAGAATCAAGATCTATGTAGGCATATAAGATAATAGCAGGAAGGAAACAATATGCTCTGGGAGTCTATTCCATGCCAGAAGTTTTTAAGCAGAATTCTAGCATTTATTTTCTAATTGGCATTTCTCTGTAGCAAGTGTACTGCACAGCCTCAGTCTAAGTCATGCTTTTCATGTGGGATTAGGAATTGTTTAAGGATAAAGGGTTACATATGACTAATCAATTCAGGTATGGATGGAGGAATACAAAACAGAAAAGGGAGATAAAGGAATCGTTTGAAATTAAGAGAGAAGGAGGTATTGTCTAATTAATTTTAAGAATTCAAGGCAGGAACAAATTATCTGAGCTATGCAAAAGGAGTCAAAAGACAAAAGGACTGTTTCTTTTCCAGAATCCTTTGAATATATTATGGTGTACTTTGCGTATATTATAGCACATTCTGTGTTTGCATTTACTCGTGTCCCTTCAGGGGGTGATAAAGGAATGTTAATCCTTCAGTAATCTCAAAACATCTTTCCTTTTAACTCTCTTTTTCAGGACATTGATTTCTTCTGTGAATAGCACTGAAAGCAGTCAGGCAATCTCTCAGCTGCTACCAGGCAAAGCTGACAGGAGGAAACCTGGGCACCCTCCCTGAACACAGAGCCCTTCCTGTAATAGATGTTTGTGGAATAAGTAACCGTTCTTCAAAACAAGAAAATTTTCATTTAAAGGGAGTGATTTTGGATGGGGACAAAGCCCCATATAGGATTTGTTCTTTAGAAATTTTTTACCTGTGTATACTTTGTTACTTGTTAATAAAGCTGATAGCCTTTGAATTGCTGTAAGTCTCTGTGGTATGAATATGCTTTGAATGGGATTAAATGTGTGATCTCGACCTGCATATTCCTGCCATAACCTTACACCAGGTATTAGCTATTAAAAATGCCTTCCTTTGATGAGCCATCTGGGGCTTGCTGCAATAAATCTTTTTTGTTGCAAGAGCTATCTAACAGCTGTGAAATCACCAGTAACTAAACCCAGGCTTTAGCAGTGTGTCAAAAAGAGTCTCACCTCTTGTGTCAGGTTATTTTCAAGCTGAACCTGTGTCTCTGAGCCAGGGGAACTAGAATCATTTGGGTTGCAAGGGACCTTTAAAGGCAATCTGGTCCAACACTCCTGCAATGACCAGAGCCATCTTCAACTAGATCAGGTGCTCGGAGTTCTGTCCCACCTGACCTGGAATGTATCCAGAATGGAGCATCCACCACCTCTCTGGGCAACCTGCACTAGAATTTCACCACACCGCAAAAAACTTCCTTATAACTAATTAAATCAACCTCCTTCAGTTTAAAACCATTACCTATGTTTTGTCATAGCACAACAGACCATGCTAAAAAGTTTGTCCCCATCCTCAAGTATTGAAAAGCTGCTCTAAAGTCTTTCTGGAGCCTTCTCTTCTCCAGCCTGTCTTTGTAGGAGAGGTGCCTCAGCCCTCAGAGCATCTTCATTTCCACCAGGGCTGGTCCTGGCCAGCTCAGCACTTGGCTGTCTCCACCAGAGATGGGGGCTGAGCCTCCTGCCCCACGGAGTGTGAGGATGTGGCACTCCTACAACATGCGTGTGGCTGAAGGTGGTGTTCAGCCTTCGTGCTGTCAGTTCGGCCTCAAAAAGTGAGCTCCTTATGTAAAATTTCATGATTTTAGCCAGGCTGAATGACAGAACATTTTAGGGCAAGCAGTACTTGCAGTGGTCAGACCTCTGGCAGGGTTATCTGTGATCAAACAGTCACTTTTTAACCAAGAGCTGGTAATTTTTTTAGCTGGATGGTTTCCACTCAGCACAGCTTTTTCAAGATGAGGTGTTTGCAATTCCACGTGTCCGTTTTGGATAGGCTGTGTGGTGGGAATGTGTCCTATGCCTGGACACACATTGGAAGCTATGAGTACCAAGATAGCACGTATGTGGCAGTGTGTGTTTGCAAACAGCACACAAAATCATTTAATTGCCCTGTGTCTATGAATAACAATCGTGAGGTGAGGTTTAGTGCTTGCTATTGGAAAATACAAGTTTTCCCTCAAATCGTCATCTCGTATAATTTCTTACGCTTATTAATGTATCCAGTTCTTACATGGATGTAGAAGAGGCAGATGCAAAAAGCTTTGTACACATTTCTCCACAAAGATACTATCCTTTCCTTTTCACTTACAGTGCTGGACCTCCAGGCCCGAACTGGACATTATGTGGTATGAAATAAGATTAGTGTTTATAGTCCTTGACATTGCACTTAATCCTTAACCCAAGTCCTTCTTGTAAAGGAAACCTTGCAGACATAGCTGGTTTCAGCTGCTGTTTGCTCTTAACCAGCCTGTGTGAGCTGTGGATACTTCAGGACAGCAGAACAGCAACTAAGAGGACAATACTTTCATTGCAGGGTGCATACAGCAGGGAGTAGGTACACACATGTCATCCTTTTTGAGGTTGCACAAAGGGCACTGAAAACCAGCCTGCTGTGACTTTGGCAGCCAAGGCAAGTCTGGGGCCATTGTGGCAGAATGTGGGTAGTGTGTATTTATTCCTCTTTGCCTTTTCCCTGGCTGCCATCAGAGACCCTGTTCCACAGTGATCTATTCTGTACAGAAACATAACTCAGCAAGCTTGCAAGGGACATCAAAGTCTGTCTTTGCTACTTGAAAATCTAATTCTGTGGAAATTCAGATAAGGGTTCACTTTGTGGTATTCATAAAGCATCTGGCTGTGAAGAAGCATTGTACTGGCAAAGCTGCTTGTCTGCTGAATTCAGTCTCTAATGTGCAACTGTTGGATGGTCTCCAATCCAGTGAAGCTTTATAGCACCTTTCGTCTGCACAATGTCACAGGTGCTTGTGTTATACATCCACATCGTGTAAAACTGTCATCTCGCAAGCACTGGTGACCCAAGATACAGTCTGAACTCTGGCACAATAAAGATAGGATAAATACCCAGCTCCATCGCATGGCTTTTTGGCAAGATCCTTCGTAAAGTTGTCCAGCCATGAATTGTGACTCCATTGGTTAATCACCAGGGAGGTGATACAAGGAATGAAGCAATTCTTGATGTCTCTGTCCATTGCCTCTCTGAGAGCAATCTCTTTACTGTGTAAATGCTACGCTGAGAAGGCATGTTGAGTAGATTCCCTTTGCACAAGGGATGGTGCGTGTGTTCAGAAGAGTGGAAATGTGGAGCCTGACATGGTTCTCACTCTAGAGAATATGCACGATGTTCCTCAATTGATACTTGTTCACTTAAGTCAGCACTTGTTTGGGTTTTTTTCAGTGTTGTTATTTCATTATTTCCCACAATGTTTGATTAGCTTAAATTTCCCATTACTAAAGCTGATTAGTACAAGAGAAAAATGCGACTCTCTTGTTTTTAGAGAAAAGTTTCCATTTCTACCCTTTTACGAATGTGACAATGTCAGCTTCGAAGGTAAACAAAATGATCCCAGACTTGTACGATGAAGTCTGGGGACAGTGGGGAAAGGAGAAATGGCAGGGGAGTGCAGGATGTCTGTAGGGAACTTTTGAGTGCCAGGAGTTGGCAGCCCTATTAACGTGAAGTTGACAGTTAAGGATCAATAGTTTTGACACTGAACTCAGATCTGTTTCCTGCATTTCGCATTCGTAGGTGAAGCTCCTTTTGGAAGAACACAGCTTGGCATTCAGACCCCTCAGTGCTCCTGCTGCAGTGTACCTGGCTGAAATAAGGAGGAGCTGGCTTTCAGGAGGAGAGGAGAATCAATATTATGCTAGGGGGCACTGGACAATGCTTTTGATTTTCTAGAATCCTTCTTTTTCCCCTACAGTGACTATTGTCCTTGCAGTTTCTCTACGGAAATCACAGCAGTTTCACCATTATTGTTTCACTCCTGTGTACACTTGACAAGATCTCACAGTTTGTTCCTGTTCATTTTATCACAGCATAGGGGAAATACAGACACAGCTGGATGTGTGCGTCAGGTTTGCATTTAAACAAGCTTGTGTAGGTCTCTTCATGTGGCCTCGAAATGCACTCAGCTCATGGCATCTCTTTGTCTGAAGTCAGCATTAAGTTTTCAACCTTAGGTGGGGGCTTAGAAGCTTTTAAACTTGCCTGTTGTGTACTTTTCAGCAAGGATGTCTTTGAAGAAGTGTAATACTCATTAAGAAGCTTGTAACTGAGAAAGCCTTCCCGCTGCCGTGGGATGTGATGCTGTTTGGTGAGCGCAGGGTGACATCCAGCGGCTGGCTTCTGCCTGGCTCCGGGGAGGACTCCGGGAAGGACTCTGGGAAGGACTCCGGGAAGGATGCTCAGTAGCATCACAGGGACACCCCAGCCGGGAGGGCCCTCAGGGGTCTTCTGTTCAAAGCAGGATCACACCAAATCCACATCAGAGCCCTCACAGATTTGCTCAGTCTTGAAAAGCTCTAAGGGTTCTGGGGTAACTTGTTCCTTAATTTATTCTTACAGCGAAAATTACTTGCTTTATCTAAACCCCAGAGTTTTGTGGTTTGGTTTTGGGTGGGGCTTTTTTTGTTGTCTGTTTTAGTTTTTTGTTTGTTGTTTTATTTTTTAATTTACGTCCATCATCCCTTTTTCTCCACAGAGCGCCTCAGTAAAGAGCCCAGATCCATCTTCTCAGTAAACCCATTGCAGTTTAAGGGGAGACCACTGTTGTGTCACTGAAACTGCCTCTTCCCCAGGCTCAACAAGTGCAGCTTGTGCAGCCTCTCCCTCCAGGGCTGGTGGCCCCTGCCCAGCCCTTTCCTCAACATGCTCCACTTGCACAGCAGCAGGCCAGGTGTCTGGTTTGTTGGTAACAAGGAGAATGCCTGAATTTCAGATCTGATTCTCACTTGTGACAGCACTAACACGTCGCAGTGTAGATTTTTTTTTTTATTATTTCTAATTACATACAGTGCCGCAAGCATCTTGTTATCTACTCTGCTAACAAAACACATGCCTCAGGGCTTATGAAAGATGACAAGGGGTTCACTCAGGGCTTTCCCGCAATGTGTTCCTTCCACAGAAAACATGTTCTTGCCACCACAGCTTTGTCATGCCAGTGCACTCTGACAACAGGAGCGCCGTGTGTTCCCGAAGTGTGCTGGCCCTGGGGCAAAGACACAGCACAGGAGGTGCCTGCACCCACAGTGGGACAGTGCTGTGAGCAGCGTGTCAGCCAGCTCCGCACAATAAACTGCAGTGACAGGAGACAGCAGGCAGATGGTGGGGACCGAGCTCCTTTCAACACACAGGTTGCAGCCTGAGGGCTTTGGAGGAGGAGAAACAACAGCCCCAGGTGTCTCCTCGCAGGGCTAACGAAGGGCTGATTGAAGCCTTGACGAGAATTAAGGGGAGATGAGGAACAGCTGTGGTGAAAATCACCACCTGCACAGGGTTAGGGTGAAATTGGGGGTGCAAAGACAGGCTGAGGGGGAAGGAGGGGGAATTGGTGGGGTGGGCCGATGCAGGAGAGGATGAAAGTTGGCCTGTGCTGTTATTCTCTGTTACCCAGAGTACTTTTTTTGAGCTGGCTGTTGCAAGAGAGCATCTGCCTGATATGAACCTGAAACTTCGTGCAACTTTGAAGTTTAGGATTCTTTGCTATGGAGCAGCCAGGTAAGGAAAAAGATAATTTGGGGGCTGTATTGTTTCTTAAAATAGTGCTTGCTGTTAAACTAGTCCTGTTTTATATTTATTTACTGGAAATAAGTTGAATGATAGTTTGTCTTTCTTCTTCTCTGGTAAAGGAGAGCTGCTTTATCTTCTCTTGGCTGACACTGGCCTGTCTGCAGGGGTTTTCCCCTTCCAGTCTCCCACCTCTGCTTAGTTTTCTGGAACTAGTATGGCTGTGTCACCAGCCCCTAGAGGTGACTGATGAGTTTATGGAACAAAATGGCTTTCAGGTTTAGAAGTGGCTGTTTTTTTCAGGGGTGGGTGATGAAAGCTGCTTTGGGATGGGTGAATAGTGCTATGTAAATACAAATCACAAGGAGCCAGTGTGAGGCTGATTGTTCTTCCTGCTTGGACTGAAATTATACTGCTAGACCACAACAAACAGGTGCTCAAAAGGTATACTATTGGGTAAAACTGCATGAGTATTAAGTAAGTAGCATAGAATGTATATATATACTGTAATATTTGTGTGTCTCAGTGTCGTTTAAATAAAGGTGTGAATTCCTCTGAGGAGTGTAAAATGCAAAAGAACACTTAGTCTTGAGCAAGTGCACAAACCGTAAAGCTTGTCTTACATGATAGTGTGGTCCAAATGCAGCTTGAAGACAGCTCTCCTGTCTGTATTATAATGCTTTTTCACACATGCTATAGCAAAGCCCTGCCTGTGGTCAAGCCCTCAAGCAGTGGTAGTGGTGTTAAGAGTTGTTACAGGGCAAAGACTTTTTTTTCAGGTGGGGGAATGCCCATAAGAGTAGATTGGGTTTCACTGTTGTATTTTTGCCACAAGAGTGTAAAACTGATTAATGGGTGGGCTAGATTTGGGGGTGTAGAACCCAGCTGTATTCAGATGAAACTTTTTTAGTCCCATATGGCATACCCTTTGAACAGCAGTGTGGGAGAGAGGAGCTGCCAGTCCATCTGCTAGTGGCTCTGTTGGAGTATAGCCCACACCAGTCAGTATTCCATCATAAATCTACCAGTTTCAGTGATGTTCTGTTGGTTGAAGATTGCTTTAGTCCCAGGTAGGCTTTCTGGAAGCCAGAGGGGGAGAAATTCTTCTGCATGAATAATAACCCAGTGGTCTGGGCACTCAGCTGTGACACAGGGAAATCCTGTTTCTAATTCCTGGTGGTTGAAACTCTGGCTGAGTGCATCCTTCTTGTCCTCACTTCTCAAGGTTACTGGGGCAGCTATGGGTGACAGAAGTGGATGGTTCCCAGTATGGGTGCAGAATAGAGAAATTCCACGTTTCCCTAAACCCTAAAAGTTTCCCAGGAGGAAAACCTCTTACTTCCTTTAGACTTCTAGTGGATTTTGAAAGTCTTTGAGAGAAATACGGGTTAGCTGCTCCAATGGATGGATGTTGTAGATGTAACTGCTCTTCTCTTTGGAAAGAGTAACACAGCTTTGTGTAATCTAAATGCTACTATCTTGATACCTGGAATGTTCTTTAGGCAGTTTCCAGTGCTTTATGCTACAAAGGGTAAAATTTCTAGCACTGGTGTAATGTAGAGCCAGGCTAGTTTAAAATACTGTACAGCATGTACTGATCATGATGCCAGCCAAAGCCTTAATTGCTCTATATCTTCTTTGACATGCAAGTGGACCTTTGCAACATGTCTTTGAAAACTCTAGAATGAGATGTAACAGAGAAAGCATAAGGCTCTGCTTTAAGGATATCTGTAAACATCCTCATCACTTTATATTGCTCCTTAAAAATAATAATTTCCAGTCATTCAAAAGATGAGACAGTTCTGAAAGGGATAAGGTTATCATTCCTGGGGAAGGCTGAGAATAAAGGACTGTAGCAGTATGCAAAACAATAGGAAAAGCTATAACGTATTGGGAAAAGCAATAGGAAAAGCAATAATGGGCAGTGATAGAGAGCTGTCAAAATCTCTTCAATGGGCTGTAGCCCCTATTCAAGACAGAGCACATAGAGGGGTTAAGCAATGCAGAGGTACGTAGACCTTACCTAAGTAACTGAGATCTGCAATTGTTTTCCAGTTCTGGCACAGACCTGTTTCTCAGGTCTTTTCCTATAGAGTAAATGTGGCCTCTTGCTGTTGTGTCACCTTTTCCACTTGATATATAACTCATCTTACTAAAATTAGTATTTTAGCCTGGGTTTTGTGAGAGGACACATTGAATGGGCTTACTGGGGTTAGTTTTCAGGGTGCATGGGATATTTCGGTGTGAGGTGTAATAGTAGATGTTTGAAATAATTGAGCCATGAGGGGTACCCTGTCATGGTCTGAGGAAAGCTCTTGGACATGACTGCTGTAACTCAAAGCAAGAACAATACCGTAAACATACAAGTGTACTAGCAGATAAAGTTTCCTGGCTCAAATGATATGAGTGGGGGTGAAAGAACTGTGTATTGGAAGGAAGCAGCGGGAGATTGGGTTGGCAACTGGTGCAGAGGGATGTCTGGAACCTCAAAAGAGCTGAGAAAGGCAGATCAGACATCAGAGATAGCCCAAGCAGGGAGAACAAGGCACAGACGTTGCAGCCTGTGGATTCAAAAGCGCAGCCATCCTGTGTTAGGTGACAGATTCATCCCTGCACTCCCTGGACCAGGGGTGATGTCTTTGCATTTAGTACCCCTGGAAGGGCTTTTCTTCCACAGGTTTGTGTCATTGCTTTGTGAAGTTCATCCCCGTCACTCTTACCTGAGTGCACCTGACTGGTTCCCTGCGTATTGCAATGATACTCAATGTGCAACAGACTTAATTTTATCTTTTGCAGATGTAATTAAGTTGTTTCAAGTTATGGCTGTGGATCCTGCAAGCTTCTTGGTCGTGTGAGTGTGACATTGTACCTGGAGTAAATTACCCCATCTGTCACCTCAATAAATAGCTTTTGCAGTGCACAACTGTGCTGCCACTCTTAATGCTTGCAGCCTGTTTTTAGCTAGCTCAAGGCTCTCCTCCTTGTGCTGCTTCTTGCAGTGTAGACAGACTTTTGGATCTTTCTTTTGACTTGGGAGAAAAAGTCAGTGTTATGGCCCAAGTGCTGTGCCTTTGAACAGGGAAAGCTGCACCTACAGAAAAAGGCTCATGTCATCAAACCTAATCAATAGAAGAGAAGACAGCAAAATCTCTGTCCCGAAGGTGTTACACCTCCTTCCCTGAGGGAGACATGGGTTTCTGCCAGAACAAATTCAATATGTTTTCAGTAGCTTGTGGTTTGTTTGTACATAGCAGATGCTATGTGTTCTTAAGGGTTTGAACTGCCACCTTTTGTTCTGAAGACAGTTCTTTTCAAAACACTGGGATATTTTTGTTTGTTTGTTTGGGGTTTTTTATTTGTTTGTTTGGTGATGGGTTTTTTGTTTTGGTTGGGGTTTTTTATTTTCTTTTAAGGGTGAAAGACAAGTGTAGGAGGGAGTAGCTATTCGAGGATACTTGGAAGAGCCATGGCAGAAAGTTACTAATTCTGTGGTTCAGGCTGTTAAGCCAGGTCATCCTTTGATATTTGCAGCATACGTGTGTATAAAGTCATAATGTGCTGCTGAGTAAATTTAGGTTGTGTTTTCATTTCTCTGTGTTAGACATACTTGGGCACTAGGAAAATATTGAGTTGTTTGGAAGCTCATCCAATTTCTGAGTAAATGTTAGTGGGTGTTGACACCTTCTGGATTTACTTCAAATTGCCTGATGTGACCAGTGAACACAGGGAGTCTGGTAGGCCTGTTGTGGAGCTTTATCAGGGAAGTGGAGTTTAACAAAAGAGTTATGGGGAGGAAAAAATGTGGAGTAGAAAAATACTTGTTTTGACTCTTCCTGCAAACGTAGATATTGTTTACCACCATCTGCCTGTCAACTAAATACCAATATAACTATGTTTGTTGCCCAAAAAATGTGATGAATATGCTTCTTGAAGTACTCCTTGTGCTGTGAGTTCTGCAGCCCTACTTTATTCTGCCTTGAGCTGGTCGTGGCACTTTGGTTCTAGCTGTGCTGAGACTTGAATCTGGCAGTATCAAGGCTCCCGAGTGCAGGCAGTGGCTTTGTCATTCCCTTCAAGTTGGTACCTGCTGATGAAGAGCAGCTGGTGTGATTGGGAAGATTGGCAGCCTTTAAAGCATTTCTCCCCGTGGGAGGCAGAGTGCAGCAAGGATCAGGTGTGCCCATGATGGAATGGGGCTCATTGCTGTGGTTCTCAGTTGGTGTTGCAGCGTAACTTAAAGCAGCAGAGTCCTGTGTACTTCACGTGTGACACCACGGTCCTCTCAGTGTGACCATTGTTATATTCCCCTTCATAAACCAGCCTTGTTTGAGTCTGCAAGTGGATGGTGAAAGCAGCTGCTTTGTTTTCTCTGAAATTCTGAAGTCAGCTGCTTTCAATTTGTCTCCTTTGTTTTCAGGTAATTTTTTTGTCCAAAAGGTGTATCTGCTTACAGCCATTCATTCCCACTGTTGGCCTATGGAACAAACATGGAAAAGTCAGTGCCTGCTGGTTTTGGGCCCCTCTCCTGGGAGGTGAGGCTTGCACTTTGTACCCCTGTGTTGTGGTTGCAGTGATGCCCTCTGAACAAACAGCTGCTATCTCTGTCTATGAGGGAAAAACCCATGAACATTAAACTATTAGCATGAATAACCCTAAATAGTTCTGCTACCTTGTGCTTTGAAGACTTTACATTTATACCCCTCTTACCTTCTTTGAAGCCTCCATCAAATTCCTTCTCCATTAATGTTAAAGAAAGGTCTTGTAATTGAATCTCCTACTGTACTTAAGAGCACTTTGAATGTTGTCTGAGATCTACAGGAAAGGTTGTTGCCCTCATATTGTATCCCACAGCAGTTTCTTCTCTGAAGCACTGCTGAGATTCAGAGAGCCCTCTTCAGCCTTTTACCATGTGAAGAATGGGGCTCTTCAAGGTATAACTTGTTCTACACATACCATGAATGCTTAACCTACCAACCCCTTCTCTGTCTGCATGGGTGCCACTGCCATCCCACAGGAGTGCAGGCTGCAGGACCTACAGAAATACAATCAACCTCAATGGATCCTTGAATAGATTTAACTTTTCCTACAGCTGGCCCTTTCTCCAAACTAGAAGTGCTGAGATGGACATGTACATAAGCTGACTCCTTCCACTTTTCTCATAAACCCATGCAGGAAAGAGATTCTAAGTGATTGTACCACCAAAATAAATGCCTTTGCAGAACTGGCTGCAAGCCCAAATGTTAGCAGGCTTTGACAGGTAGTGGCAGCCAGTCCCTCTAACTTTTGAGGAGAATGCTTCTGTTTCAATCCTGCCAGGCACCTTTTTAAATAAATTGCTCTTTCTCTTGTTTCTGATCTAAAGGGAGGAATGAGGAAGAACTGTTTGAAGGTAAAAGCCATTAATCCTTCAAGAGCAAAACCATCTGCTTCATCCATTTTTAAATAGCTCTGTTTTCTATGTATCAGCCAGCCAGCTGAACCAGAGGAGTCAGAAAATCAGCTGTGAGGGAAAGGTGTGGAACAGGTTGCTCCCCTGTGTGGAGGCACAATTTACTCATGATCCTCTTACTGAGACTTCAGTGTGAGCTCTTAATCCAGTCCTTCAGAGACTTGGCCTTGGTTTCTACACACAGAGCACAGGCTGTGCCTCTTGGACATCTGTTCTTATCTCCTTGGAGGAAAATGATAGAGACCCCATTCTGTGCAAACCTCCTACTCAGTCTCTCAGTTACCACAAAATGTTGTGAGAAATACACAACAATGAGAAGTTTCTTGGTTGTTGGTGACTAAAATGGTCTGGTTTGGAGGCCTCAGTTTTGAGGAAAACTCAGTTGATGAGTATATTAGTAAAAAAATCTTGCAATCTGCTCTGTGACACACACTGCCACTGCTATCCAGCTGTAAACTAGCTTAAGGAATTATTCAAGGTGCAGAATTAGGTGTTGGATTAATTAAGTTCTGTCTTGCACAGCTCTGGGTGCTGCAGCATCATGTTTATTAAACAGGCTGTGTTTAATTAGTCCAAATTGCATATGATGTGTCTTAAAGGTGCATTTTATGGGCTTTCTTTCATTTCTATGGCTCTCAATCTGCAGCTGATGAATTCCTGCCTTGCACTGCAGGTGGCTGCAGAGGCTGTTGTACCACTAGTGAAAGCTCACTTTGAGGACCAGAACGTAGGAATGTTCTGGATTTGCCACTGTCACCAGCTTGTGCCACAACTGGTGGCCTACTTGGGTTGTTAACTCATGGATTCCTGATTGCAAAGATTGGGAATCTGCAGATAGAGGGTGACTGATCACCTTTGGCTTTTCTGCATATTAGAAAAGGCTAGACCCACCCCACCTAAATATTATCTCTATCTTCATCATTCTTGCCATTGTTCTGGTGTTCCTCTTCTGAAGATCTGTCCAAGGTTGGCGGTGTTGAGGGGAACTGCACATTTCCCAGGAGATATGCTGGTAAAAGCTGTCATAGAAAGATCTGCAGCAGCATCACAGAGCTGGGATCATCTGAATTTCACAGGGATTTATTGATATAGGCAAATTAAATTCTCTCCCTGGAGGCTTCCCCATAACTTGCTTCTCCCTAGGATTATACAGTGTCTATGCTCAGTAAAATTTCATGAGGCTGAAGAGGAATTTTTCTCTGAGAAAGCAGAAGTGCCTGTTGCTGAAGCCTTTTGAGAAACAGAACTGGTATCTGAGAAGAGAGACAAGACCTCTCTGAACACAACACACCACTAGCCAAGTGCTTTTCTTTGGATGTTTTAACCCTTACAGCAGGCAGGTTGCTGAAGATTCTTAGCTACTGTTTTAACCTGTGCATGCTCAAGATACTTTGCAGGCTATTGTAATGTTAATAGTCCATAATTCCTACCATCTGATGCTCTGGATTACTGCTTGTAAAACTATTCCATTAATGTGCAGATCTGTTGCCTCCAGCATAATAGGAGGGTATGGGGGGTTGTGCCTGGAGATCTTCATCTTAAAGGAATTAGGATTGAGGTATAGACAACTTTTATATTCTGGCTGTACTTGTGTGAATTTTTCAACCCATGTTTCCCTTTCAGCCTTTGTCCATTATGTCACAGCATCAGTCTTGGCTGCAGTATTGATTTAATTCAAGGAGATTAATTTGGGCTCTGCAGCATTACAAGCTGACAAGTGTCTTATAGATGAAAAGATCCCTTAAGAGTCTTTCCATTAAATACCTGAGATAGAGGAAGGAAGTCTGGTTTGTTTGATTGTGTTTTTTTTTTTCTTTTTTTTTTCCTCCCCTTGTAAATTCTGGTGAAGAACTCTGGTCTTGTAAGTCTAGAGTGAAATATTATGTATTCATTTTGGTTTTATTATTCTGACCTCTCTCTGCCCATACAACTAATTGAGATTAAAGAAATTGTTGTTAAGGACCATTTGAATTTGTTTTAGCAAAACAAGACATTACTGGAGGACAAAAAGCCAGCTTATATATATATAGTATGCATTGTCCTATTGAATGATTCTTTCCAACGATCTGCAGTTGTTGTGCCATGGTTTTATCCAGTATGTTTTCCTTTGATGAGGTTTCTATTTGAGAGTTGGCTGTCATACATATATATCAAAATACTTTTCCATTTCATTTGTAGTTGTTTGAGATTCTGTGTACACAAGCAATGCTATTTTTGTTGCTGTTGCAAGTCAGTAAAATGGAAATTGTTTTCTCAGAGGGACAGCCTGTACGTGCTGGTGAGCCAAAGTGAACAAAGAAAAATCACTAAAGTCATTTTACAAATTGCTCTCGTTTTGTTTTTAGAAGGCTCTAATTTAAAATTCAGTAAGGGACAGTTTATACTTACAGATCCTCATCTATACACTTAATCCTATATTAGTTTGTATTCAGGTTAAAAAAACCCCAATATTGTAATGCATTATTGTATGCCAGCTACAATTATTGAGAGCTGTGTCTCTATCTACCTTTCCTGCTCAAACTGAGCCAGGGTAATAGCAGATTAAAAGTTCTTATTTAATAGTTCTAGGGGAAAAGCAATTGCTTGGAAGAAAGAGCAATTGTTAAGCCTGGCTCAGAGGAAGATGCAGTGAAAGGGAAACACAGAAACAAGTTTATAGGGCTGAAGAAATGTAGGGAAACTCAGAAGATTGCAGAAGGAGACCAACAAAGGGAAAAGGAGTAGATTCTTCTGAATTAGCAGGTACCGTGAAGAAAAAAAAGTTAGAAATAGAAACACCATCCCCTTTGCTTTTATTATTCATTAATAATTGTTTGAGGTTTTTTTTTAAAGATTGGAATTTGAAATCACCAACCAGGATTTAAAAGCACATAACAATTGCACCTGGAGGAGTAATGCTGCACTGTGGTTCTGCAGAAAGCCAGATTCATCTTGGTGCTGTCAAAGCCCTGTGAATGTAGGCAGAGCAGACAGCATTTCTTTCATAGTAGTTCTCAGGTTTGTTTGTAAACTAAGCCACGATTTAGAATAACGTGTTAATGAGAGGGTTGAGTTTTTATTTTACTTAGTGCAAAATATTTTCAGTTAACTGAAGGGAAATAATAGAGATTTTGGTAGATTGGATGCTTGCTTTTCTGTGGCAATACACTGAGAAGCTGTTGGGCAGCCTGAGCTTCTTCACAATCACTGCAGGCAGAGCTGGCACTTGGAAACTTCAGTGGCACTGGAGTCACACCACTCTCAAGCATCTCTTGCCATGCTATGAGTGCCAGAAAATGCAAATGATCCTTTAAATAATAATCAGCAGAAAGTCCTAGATGTCCTTTTTTATGTTCTTTATTGAAACTTTCTTTTAGCTCGATGTAGGAGTATCCCTGGGCAGCATTGTTCCCTCTTACCTGCAAGTTTAATAGTTTCCAAAAAGATCAGCCATTCTCTTAGAAGGCCTGAGTACAGAACACTTAATTCTATATTTATACAAATGAAAATGGCAAGTTTCTGGTGTTTTTTTTTTTTTGACACTGGGTAGACTAAAGTACACTTGGTTGCAATATGCTAGCATTTGTTAAATTATTTTTGAAAGTATTTGATAGCAAGTTTAACAATATGTGCTCTAGGATAGAGTGGAAGTTTTGTGTGTGTGTTGGTTTGGGAGTTGGGGGGGGTTTGTTTGGGTGTTGTGTTTTGTTTTTCACTTAATGCCAGGTTTTAATCTTGTTTTGCCTGACATGGATTGTGAAGGCCAGGTACCTATGGTAGTTAGGCACTGATTTTCACGTGGGAACTGCAGTTGTGCACTCATGCTACAAGTTGTGGTTTTCAAAGGGCAGTCCATGTGCTCCCTGCATGATCTGTAGATAAAATGGAGTGAAAAATGACTGTGTTGCAAGGGTTTCCATTGCCTCTCCTCCTTCTCTTGTTCTGCTGCAGAGCCTGAGTTACAACTAATATTCCTGCAGCTTTTTTCATGTTGTTGCTTGACTGCCTTTGTGGACTTCTTTGGGAGAAGTTTTGCTTGATTGACTTGACAAACACAAAATAAATGAATGTGTGAGTGTAGCACGTCATGTTCACCACTGAAGGGCACTGGGTACAGTGACTTATTTTTTCTGCTCTGTGCTTTTCAAACCTTTCCTTCTGTCAAGTTATCAGTTTCCATTTTCTTCCACAAGAGGACTACAGGCATTCCTCTAAACAGGTCTCTTTTAACCAGGGAAAATCGTCTAGGTTCCCCCAAAATGTGGGGATGCAGCTGGACTGTCTGGCAACAGTGAAGGCTGGTGCTTTGAGTAGAAGGGCTGTGGTAGTCACTGCGTTGAGTTCTTCCTTGCACTTTTTCCTCCTTTCTCCTTTTAGAAGAGGTTTATTTGCACCTTCTTTCTTCTTTCCTTTCTAATTTTTTGAGGTTGTCCAAGCAGTAGCAGCAAAGGGGGTAAGGTAAATGGGTAAGGGATTTGGTAAGTACCTGGCTCTCACTATAGCACCTGGAAGGAGAAGAGTGGCTGGACTCTGTCCCTCCTGTCCTGTGCAGAAGTGCCATGTGGAGAGAGGGTTCCTGGGGCTCTGAGCTGGATGTGTGCTTTGTCACTGTCAGCTGCAATCCTGGTGGCTTAACAAGGTTTTGCTGCCCTGTTGACTTTGACACAATTAATTACTGTATTTCTAGAAGCTGGACTCATTTTCAGGGAAGAGCTTGTTTTGCTCTGTCTAATTCATCACTTGTCAGTAGTGCACTAGAGAGAAGAGGCCTGTAACAAACTCAAGATCATCTCTAGTGACTCAGCTGAAATAAGGTAATTGTGTCTGGGGGAAGAACTTCCTTTTGCAGCTGCACAGTATCAAATGTGGTATTGGTAGAGCTGCTTTGTCTTGTTCCTCTACAGATGTTTTCCATGTACCCTGCAAGCTGCTGCACTTCAGTGTTGAAATACCTCAGCCCCATGCTCAGAAGAGCAAGTGATTTATCTTGGGCTTAATGTTTTACCAGCCACATGAGTTTAAAAACAAGCAACGTCAAGGGTTGTGAATAAAGCTCCATAATTTGAAAGCAAGGGCAGTGGTGGACGGTCTCCTTCCCTACACAAAGAGTTAAACTGATTCTCGTAAGCAAAAACGTGAAACTGATGGGATGGAACTTGCTGCTGCTTAGTTCTGAGACTGTATTTTTATTTTCTGAGCTATGCCTTGTGTGCAGGGGTTGGAAAAAGGGCTCCTGGCTCTTGGGCTGTCGAGCACTGTTAGAGGAGGCAATGCCAAACACGTCAGCACGGCGGAGCTGAGTGGGTGGCTACTTGCTTTCCATCCAGTGCTGATGGGTCTTGACAGCTTATACTCTCTTCTGTAAACAAACCTGACAATTAAAATCTGCTCATTGATCTAGTTGAAAGAAATGCAGTGCAGCTTTTCTGATGTTTAGGTTTTTTCTGAAATCTGAAACAAAATGGGCCGGTTCTTTTTACCTCAGGATTGATTTAATTTTTTTTCTCCTGTCACCTAAGCATGCCCTTGCATAGGAACTGTGGTCACAGATCCTAAAGCAGCATTGTCTTAGCTGCTCAAGCAGTTGGGAAGGGAGAAAATGGAGAGTTACTTTGTGAGCGGTGCCCAAAATTTGGTATAAAGTAGTTTTCAGTTGACTGGGAGATGATGCTGTAGAATATCAGGAGATGAGGAGGACATGAAAGATTCCTTGTACATGCTTATACTTCCCAGCTGAGAATTGAGAAGGCAAAGCAAGGCATGGCAAAATGCAGTGTGTACCACTTAAGTAGTTTGGGAACAGGGCTGAGCCCAGAGATCAGACACTGATTAACTGTAACATGTCCTACAGATGTTTTCTTGAGGCTTCAAAAGGTGGTTCTTCAGGTATGTACTGTAGCTACTCAAGATGAATTGCAGTCAGTAAAAATACCCGGGTTTGGGTGGCTTGGCTGTGTCCAGAATGAAACTGGGAATTTCAAAGTAGGTTTCTCTGTGCATCATCTCACTGGACCTTGAGGAGATATAAGCAATTAACCAATATTAATAAAATAAAATCAATATATCAGGGATGGGAAGTAGGCATTTGAAAATGAGGGGACAAGGAAGCCACTGGAAAGGATTCCAAGACTATTGTAATGAGAAGTTTACAAAAACAAGTCAATATGTGGTTGGATTTTTTTTGTTTGGTTGTTTTGTGTGTGTGTGTTATTTTAGAGAGGGATACAGTTATTTGGAAGCTGAGTGGAGAACTAACTGGATTTGGACTTTGTGGTGGGGATGGAAAGTTGAAATACAGAGTGAAATGTAAAGGATGAGGAGGATTCAGAGACAATGGTGTATTGTATCCATATTTATCATGGAGAAGGAATGGAGGTGTTGGTCTAAGTGTTGATCTTGCTGAGTCAAAGGCTATAAGAGCAACAAAGCCTGAAAACAGAGGTGGTCACATTGGGGTAGAAGTGGGGGAAACTGTGTTTTAACAGAACTGTGTATAGAATTTAGCCAATGCAGTCTCTGTAGGAACTACTTTTAACATGTTACAGATGAGAAACAAACTGCTCTGCGTGGTCTAAATGAGTGCATTTAATTTCTGGTTTTGCTACTGTCACCAGGTGTTGGGGGAACACATAGAGCCTTTATAGAATTAGAAAATTAGATGTCTGGGAGAATTGTCCTTGCTAGTCTGCAAAGATCCTCACTGTGTGTCACTGAATGGCCTGGAGAAGAGAGGGAGATAACCACAGAGCCCTGGCACAACCTGGGAAGTGGGGAGGTTGTTGCAGATGTTAACAATGTCAGAAAGGGATCTCTGTCTCCCGTCACAGGGAAGGGGAATGCTAACCATTGACATAAAGCTGTTTGCTCACCATGACAAGGTGACCACATCAAAGAATGGGGCCTCTTGCAGAAAGACATGTTACTGACTGATCTGTTTTTAGTTCAGTGGCCATGAAAATGTTCACAGAAACAAAGGCATTCTCACTGTAAGAGAAATCCCAAGCTGTAGGTTTGATTTTGATTGGACTTTGGACAAATAGCTTGGCTTTACTGTATTCATGCCAGTGTAGAGCAAGGTTAGGTACTGGCCCAATGGCAGAAGCAATTAAGCTAATTTTATTTCACAGTATTAAACTTAATTTGGTGAAAGGACTGAGGCCTTCTGAAACACAAAGCAGCTATGTGCATTATCACTAAATGCATTGTCTTCATATAGTCCCTAATGCATCCTAGTTCTACAGCAGAGATTTTAGTTTTCTGGTGCTTGAATAAGCTCAAGAATGTAACTTTCTTCAAACAGCGCTCCCCTAAACTGTGTGTTTTGAGCACAATGGTAGCCACGCTCTTGGCCTTTGGTATTCTTGCTCCTGAAGCCAAGCTGACTCTGTTCAGTGCCAGGATCTTGTACCTTCTGAAAGAGGAATTGCATTAATAGGGTTGATAATTACATTATAGCTACTTTGTGCTGCCTAAGTTTCTTCTGTTGGAACTTGGCTTGTTTGCACATCTAATTAAGTGCTAACTTGTGCATAACTAAAACATATACCTGCCTTGAAAGTACAGGCTTTAAAATTGTAGAGCACCTGAGATGATTTTTTTTTTATCCCCCATGGGCTCTCTAGAAAACCCAGTTTGCAGTAGAAAAGCAGCTGTTATATATATAATTACAAAATTCACCAATATGTAGTGAAACTTCATTCCAGCTTGGGAGTTCATGCATATATGGATTAGATGGTGGCAGATGACTTCATGTGCCAGTTCTTCTTCTCTGCCTCATTATTTGTGGATTGCAGCAGCTCATGTTACTTGCAGATTTAAGAGCCAGGGCAGCTTTTTCTCAACAGAATTGCAGGGCCTTTATTTCTCCCCTGCCTCTTTGCTACTCCCTAGGTTTTAGGTAGGTTGCCCCTTCATCTGTGAAGCAGTAAGTTAATCTTCAGCACTACATATGTATTTTAATCTTACTGACAATTTGCAATATGCTAATTTAGAGTGGAGCCTTTTATCCCCACTCCCATTTTCAAGCACCCTGGAGATCTATTAAACTGTGTTTGGATCTGTTTGAATGCAGCTAATTAATTAGCACAAGACAGAATACAATGTGAAAGGTCAAGTATACAAGGTTTTTTTGGTAGCATTTCAGGAATTATTTGGAGGGGGAGCTAGGAAGGGATGGAACTCAAAAAGGAATCTTTAAATGCTGAGTTTACAACACACTGAACATATGCCTTAAATGTACAGGCCACATAACTGTTTTCTGCCACAAGGAATGGTTTCCAAATAAGCTACATAAGTCAAGGTCATTGGGGTGGATGGTCCTAACAATTGGTTACTTCCAGGAGGAGTTTTTTCTACTTGCAAAAGCACTTTACTGACATTAGAGGCATTCTCTGCTGTTACATGAGAGAGGTCAGAGAATAAAAGCAAATCAAATTAAACCAAAATTAATATGGTGTGTATCTGTACAGCCTTATTTAAGATGGTCAGAATTCATTATAAATTAAATCTAGGACAAAAGGTGCTTCAGTTTCTGGTAGGGAAGAAAATCAAAACCTCAGAAATGTGATTGGCTTCAAGTCACTTTTGGATGCAAGCAACACCTTCTAATGCTTTTGATGGAGGGGGAAAAAAAACCAAACCAAACCCAGTAAAACAAAGTACAAAAAGCCCCAACACCAAACTGAAGTGTCCAGCATTTCTGTAGCTTGGGACTCTTGCAAGACTGGAAAAAAAGATTTAAGTCCTGGCTTTGTTAGCTTCAGGATGAAAATGTTGAGGGAGGGAGGGACATGATAGTTTTATAAATGATACTGAAGGATTTTCTTATTTCCTTAGACTTTACCAAGACTCTTCATATTGATAATGAGACAAGTTTTCACTGGAACTCAATAAGTTTTTGAGGAAAGCTCTGTTTGAGGTAAAAGAACACCATAACTCCTGCCCCCAAAAGTGCTTTTTGGCTTTGTTTCAAGTGTGCTGAGAACGCCAGGTCTTGGCTTTCTGCTGTCATTGAGCTGACCTTGGTGTCGAGAGGAAATACAGTGACTTTGTAGGCTTACCTGGAGGAGAAGCAGAGTGGCCAAGGCTGCAGGACGGGCACGAAGCCACCGGGTGGCAGAGGAGACTGAGCTAAGCGATGGCTCAGCCAGTGGCAGTGCCTGGGTTTGGGCTCACGACAGGAAAGGAATCGGATGTTATGTGCCCCAGCTCCCTGCTGATGTCTTCTAGTGGGTTTTTCAGGACCTGGGAAAGCAGAGAGAAGGGAAGGTTCCTGCAGAGCTAGGAACAGACTGAAGTATTCTGCAGGCCAGCTAGAATTGCATTGAGAGGGCAATGCGTAACCCAGACATATTTATAGGGTGGGTTTTGAATGTTCCAAATCAGCATATGCTTTCAGTCTTCTTCCTTTTTTCCCCTATTTGCTTCTTATCCTGAAGGTAAATTATTGACAACTTTAAGGATGGTGAAATGAAAACAAATCTGATTATTTTCCCTTCTCTCATGTACTGAAAACCGAAATATTGGTATTTTTCTTTAAGGAGATACAAGTGTAATCCCATCTTCCATCGGAGTCTCATGCTCTGAACTCTACTGCCTGTTCCATCACCATCTGTGACAAGGTTGGCACTTAATGATTATAACTTTAAAAAATAGAAGTGGAAAAAAAATACATTTTCCAAGTTGCAGTGGGGTTTCCTCTGATGGAACAGCTCTGCATTCACTACATGTTTAGTTTGCTAGATTGATTTCAATTGTTTCTTTGATTTACAGTGATATTTGTGCCTGCAGCCCTGGGGGGACCCGGGTGACGGCAACAAGTTGGTGGAGGAGCAGTGTCATCTATGCTCTTGCTCTCTCTCTGTGCCTTGGGGTGGACTGGAGCACCTGAGATGTGTTGAAGCTGCCCCTTTAGCCCCTCCAGCGCATCTTCTGTGAACATATTTAGCTGTTAGTATAAAAAAGTCCCAGAGCAGCATCTGGTAGGAGAGTAGCAGACAGCTTGTTATTATGTCAGCAATAAAATCCAGTTATTCTCTTCTCAGTACCAATGAATAATCCAATTTCCTGCTTCATTGAAGAATAGGAACTGTTAATTGGCTAAAACTGAAGTATGGGTACTGTGTGGCTGGTTAGCAACAGCTGCCTGGAGACTTGAGGCTTTGCAGGTTTGGCAGGAGTATCACCTCTTTAGGACCACACAGATTCTTAGATGGCAGTATACAGAAATCAAATAGCAGGGGAAACACAGGCAGCACAAGTCACTGGAAAAAAAAAGAGGGTTTTCATTAGAAAAGAATTGTTTGCTTTGCCTTTTGAAACTGCTTCTGGTGTAAAGTATTTTTCCAAAGCAAGCAAGTGGGGGACAGTGTCAATGAGGCAATGTTCTCCTTTGCAGACAGAGCCTGGGACGTGCATACATTCCTCTTCTGCAAATGTGATTTATGGCTGGGACTGTTGCCTGATTCATAAAGAGCATGGAAATCATTCACCTAGGGCCTGATGGTCTGCAATGTGATTCCTTTCATGTTTAGAGTAAAGCTTATCTGCCATGTGCTAACCCTTCCTCTGTCCAAGCTGCAAATTAAACTAATTAGCAAACAAAAGCCAGCTTGTAGACTTTCCATTGAAGCTGCAAAATTGCAAACAGACAAAGATGCATCAAGGCACTTTTCCTGTTCTTGTTTAAACATTATAAATGTCATTGATCATTTTACAGAATTCACCTTGGAAGGTTGAAAGAAAGATGAAAGCTGAAAGGGTGTGAAAATAGTAGTGAAAAAACCAGGGTGAATGTTAATGCAAGGTACTCTGGTTGTCACTGGTAGTGATTCAAGCAAACAAGACACTTCTCTGTAGCTTGGCTGAAGAATATTTCTATAATCCAGAGAAATGAAATGTGTGGTGTAGTAAATGCACTCTGAAGAGCTTTCCTGGAAGCCGTTCTCGTTTGCAACACAGCCCATCATTAAACAAAGTGTGGCTGCACCTTCCTGTGCTCTTTTGTGCTGGGACTTTCCATTCTTTTCTGTGAGCTACAGCGAGGTGGGATTCCTGTTGGCAGAGGGAATTTTCTAGGAAGCTGTAGATGCTAAAGAAAGCAAAGGGTGTCTTCTTTGCATAAGCAGAATTCTGCTTGAAATAGCAGCCCAGAAAACAAACCGTGAATGTTCCTCACTGATGGTTTAAGTTCAAATTTGTCTGGGAGAAAAACGAAGTGACTGAGTTTCTTCTTTTGTGTTTTTGTTTGTTTGTTTTGGGGTTTTGTTTGTTGTTTTGTTTGTTTTTTCCCCCTCATTAGCAGTTGAGAGATGTTTTTCAAGTTTTAAAGGTACTTCTCTTTCACAGCAACTTAGCTTAAGATGCTTTATGGGCATATGACCACTGCTTTTAGTTTTCTCTAATTTTTTACTTATTTTCTTTTCATGCCTCTCATTCTTGGTTGGATTTAAAGGTTCAGTCATGCTGAGTTCCTGCGTTGTATTACAAATAGCAGATACTGCAAAGCTTACAGTGCTCCCTTTCTACCAGGAGTGGCTAAATATTCAAGTGCCTTAAATAAGTTAGAGCTGCAGTAATGCCACGTTGGTCAGAGCAGGCTGTAGGAAGCAGTCCAAGTGAACAGCATGTGCTGACCCTTTGTGCTGCTACACCCCTATTTTGAGTCCTCCTGTGTTGTGCTGTGGAGCCAGATCTGTCTGTGAAGACCCTGTTCTTTGCCTCTTGACAGGCTGACTCACAGTCCTACAAGCTGGGATAAATGGCAAGGTTCACAAACAGAAATCAATCATCAGTGGGCCTAAAGAGTGGGCTTCTCTCACAAGTGGCCTTGTCCACCATTGCCTTCCGAGCAAACAGTGCTGACTGAGCTCTGAAAAACTGAGTGTGGAAAGAACACAGTTCTGGTGCTTTCTCCATGAATAAAACATGTTTACATGCAACAACTCTCTTCATGCCTGAGCTGGGGTTGAACTTGTTTTTACAGGTGAGACTCTTGCAAATGTCACAAACAAAGACGTTTGTGCACAATTTCTGCATAACTACGTACATAACCTAATTACCAGCCCAGCTTTTCCCACTTTCTTTTGGAAAGGAAATACAACTATTTTTTTCTTATTATATTTGTACTTGATGTTAAGTGAGTCATGCAGTAAGGCAGTGGATAAAAAAGTTTGGGGGAAGGAGGCAGCACTAGTTCTCTTTGGTGTCATCCCTGTCTTCATTGTATGAGTCATGACACAAAAACCCCCATGGAACCAGCTCCAGCTCTGCAGCAGGGGCCCTTCCTTGGGAATAAAGATATAGCAAACAATCCTACCCTACCGAGTTACAGTCCAAATATTGCTGTGAGTGTGAACTTCTTTAAATCATCCTTTTCTGAGTTGCAGTGCAAACGATCTGTGCTCTAGCAATGATTTTTTCAAACTTATCTCTGCTGCTGAAATTTGCAGGATTTTGAATCTATCTGACTTCTTGTTCAATGATGTGGTTTTTTTGTTACTGAGTTATTACTGTTTGATGGAAGATACTGGGAAGGAAGTGTTGATATTATAAGCAAGTGAAAGGCAAGATATTCTTCAGATGAAGTGCCTTATCTCCCACTCTTAAGGATTGCTTCAGAAACAGGATATGTCCCTTCTTCCCTACTCCTTATGGCTGATCAGCAAAGTCTGCAGTGTTTTAGAGGCCAGGATAACAAGAATTTGTGGAGGTTAAGAAGAGTTAGAATGATAACCTTGGCTGTGAGGAAAAGGAAGACAGGTAATTAAAACCATTCCAGGCCAAATGAAAATAAACCTGCAATATGATCACAGTTTGGGGAGGGCAAAAGAAACAACCCAAAAAAGTCTTTGATGAAATGCTCGAGGCAGCTTCCTTTGCTTGCCAGGGAAGGTCTCTTTAGAGTTTTTTTTGAGGGGTCTCAGTGGTGTCTGATCTGATCTTGCAGGAAGATTGTTCTGACCCTACTGCTCATTCTCCCATCAGCTCTCCTGAGGTTGTTTGCAGGGAAATGGAGTCTTTCCATGCACTAGAGCCTTTCAACTCATATTCCTCTCCTCCTCTTCCCTGCATACCTTCTGAATAGCCGGTGTATGAGTTTGCTGCAAGAACGACTCTGCTTTGGGGTGTTGCTGCAGCTGTGGAAGTGGGAGGACACTCCTGCCACTTGGTCCCAGCTCACCCTTAGTTCCAGAGAGAAATGCAAGAGGAAATCTGATTCCTCACTTTCAGCCTAGTAGAAGTGATGCCCATACTTAGATTTCACAAAGGGTAACTGCACTATTCCATGTGCGCTGCCCAGCTCTGAGATTTGTTTCTCTTTCTATTTGTTTCTCAGCTATTAAAGAGGTGTGAGGAAATCTTTCAAACAAAAAAATTCCCACTAGATGGAGTGTTAGCAGCAGGGTGGTCCTGTTAAGGACATAGCCAGATGTTCTCTGAAATCCTCACGTAGATTCAGATCTCCTTCTCTCTGGCCAAAATCTTTCTTGTGACCTAAAGCTTAATTTAGATGCTAAAACAAACACCCTAATTTTTAGAAATGTAATTTCCCTTGGGCATGGTTTGAAGGCATGCCCTATCTAGATGGTAAACAGAAGTGTTAATGATTAGCGTTTGACTTGGCAATAAACAAACAGCTCAATTTGAAACAAAAAATGCTGACATTTCCTGGATCAGTGTGTGTGAGGGCTTGGAAAGTGGTTAAAAGGATGATACACAGCCCTTATTGGATAAATTCCTTCTTACAACACAGGGTTTTTTTATACTCACAATGCATGTTGATTGATGTGGCAGATACATGTAATGTCAGTAACTCATCCCTGGCTGCTGCTGCCACAATGAGAGCTGAGTTGGTGCTGAGTTGTGCAGCTGAGGTGGAATTTGGGGGATATGAGAGCAGGATGACACATGGGAAATAGGGGTAAAACCAGTTTGGATTACCAAAATGAAGTTGTTTCAAAAAACAAGGGTACTTCTTTTTGTTTGAATGGAACTTGGATTTGTCGGGATGTCACTTAGATTGTGTCTCACAAGAAAGGAAATATAGAAAGTTATTACAAGTCATTGTGGAGGGGAAGGAGTGAAGACAAAGAACGAGAAAAAAATTTGGAATTACTATTGATTGCTTTAAGAAATGTATTTCTGCAGGAGAAATACTGCAAGAAAACAGACTGTACAAATGAAACCTGTTAGTGACAAAGTGAAGCAAACCAAAAGTGCCATTGCAGAGAAGTACAGAGAAGTCATGGAAGGCGTCTTGGATTGCTCTCAAGACTTGAAGACAAATATCTGCCTAGTCCAGGGCCATGAACATAGCACAGGAGCTTCTTCTTGGGGCAAATACTGTTATTTTTGTCAAAACTGGCCATAGTTAAAGGAGAGCAAAAGTAGTTTTTTATGAGACCATGATAAAACTGGTCCTCCACCAGATATGAACAGCGATCAGTTCAGAAGAAACTCCTGGGGATAGAGGAGATTGTCCATTCTGGGCTCTGCAAGAACCTGGGGAGGTGAGGAGACATGGCACAACTGCTTCTCTCAGGGAAAGGATAACACTTCTAGAAGCATAATAAGAAGTGTTGGAGCTCAGAGACCATGTGGGACCTTTTCAATGGCATGATTTTATTCCATTGCTTTTCGTGATGTGGTGCCCTCTTTGAAACAAAACCTTCATGTGAATTGCTTAGTGAACCTGGCAGACTGGAATATAAATCTCAGAACATCAGGGAGAAGTGTCACTGAATTGGAGAGTATGAGCAAGTTCTGCTTGGACTGCAAAGAGCTCACTTTTAAAAACTCTGAGCTAACATACAGCCCAATTAGTGAATGCCTGAGATGGCAAATACAGAAAGATTCTAAGGTTGGAGGAGGAAACTGGCAACTGCATATTGGCACAAAGCTTGGAAGGGGTGAGGGACAGTGTGTTTGAAACCAAGTGCACTAACAGAATGGCAGATGAGATAATTTAAACTCTTGTTGCTTTTCTCCTAACAGCATTTTCCCTGAAATATATTGCTCTGAGTATCCTGGCTATATTGGGTGACTCGCAGGTGTGGTGGATTGTGTCTGGATGTCTAAAGTCAGGATTTTTTGACAGGGTCATCCCACTTTTCAGCATGGCCAAAGTGTAACTCTTTGAATAGCCTTTCTATTTTCTTAAAGTCTTCTTTTGATCAAGTATTTTAAATGGTATAAAATGTCTCATGACTTAGCATGTAACAATGAAGAGCTCTTCAAAAATCTGCTTCTTTGTAAAGATGTGTCTAAAACTCGAGTGGAGTTTCAGCTTTGGTGCATGTGGAGATTATGCAACATCAGAAGGTAACCAAGTTGAAGATTTCCAGGTATATCCTTGCAAGCTGCTGAGCAACAACTTGCTTAGAGCTGCTGGTTTGCCATCAGCAAGGCAGTAGAGCAGAAATACAGACTGGGTAAATGTTTGCAGGAGGAAGGTAAACTTGTTTGTGACGAGTGCTTATCATGAGCTGGCTGATGAGGGCAGCTCGCAGATGTCACAGAAAACATTATTTCTGTTCCCTCTGCAGTTTACGTAGGTATCTTAGCTAAGTGCATCAGAGCCTTCATTCAGGCATTATCACTCTGCTTTGCATTGCTTCGTGCTGGAAAAATAGACCTTTCCCAGTGAGCTAGAATGAACAGATGCAGTTGCAAATAACTAGCAGATGTTAGATGCAAGGGAGCAGGAATCAGCTTGCAGGGCCTGTCTGTGGGGAGCCAGCTCTCCCTGGAATTAGTAGACAAGGGAAGAACTCTAAATTCCAGAAATCTCTTCTATTACCCCTCCCTTTGGTTTTATAGTTTATGGGTTGGTCTTTTGGATTTTTTTTTTAAAGAGATTTCTAGCATCTTGTTTGGCAGCTCAGGTGAGATGCTAACCTGGATATATATTTAGGGCATAAGAATGGTCAGTAATTATTCTTAGTCTCCAGAAGTTGTCTAACATCTGAAAACAAAGTAGCTTTTCTGTTAGCTCTCTGCAGAAGTTGAGTGAATGAGAGAACATAAATAGAACAGGGCTATGTGAAAAAGACAGTGGCAAGGAAAACATAATTAGTCCAACTTCTTTCTCTAAAGTTCTGAAAGAGCTGGTTGTTCCCACTCAGTAATCTCTGGATAGTTGCTGGATTAAAAGCTAAAAATTACTGCTGTGGGCAAGGTGCTTCCAAAAATGCAGATTACCTTGTCTGCTGTTTTATGTAAGGTATTACACATGGAGCATTAAGAAACTCAATTTACAGAGATCTATTCTTAATCTGCTTGTGAGTCCATGCTGTACTGTTGTGCTGTTCTGTTTCTTGGAAACATGATATTACAAAGAATCAGTTATTACTCTGGAAAAAAAAAATAAATCCCAAAATCATAGACCTGAAACATTAATTAGGAAAATCTGCCTGTGTAAAGCGTGAGTGCAGAATGGACTTTAAAGGAGGTAGTTTGCCTATGTGCTATTTAAGTTAAAAATGGAAAAGGCATAGTGATTCAACCTGGGGAGCTCAGGCTCCTGATGTGGGGGGAGAAGCTGGTTTAGAGCACGAGAGTTCTAACTCCCCACTGATTACAACAGGAATCACAGAATGGCTGAGCTTGGAAGGCAGCTCTGGAGGTCATCTAGTCCAAACCCCTCTCTCCAAACAAGGTCAATTAGAGGTTTTTCATGTCTTTGCCCAGTTGGGTATTGTAAGTCTTCAAGGATGGAGATTCCACAGCCCCAACTGGGAAACCTGTTCCAGTCTTCTGTCACCCTTAAAGCTTTTTTACAGTTTCTTGTTTCATACAGAGTTTCCTGTACTTTAGTTTATGGCCTTCTTGTCCAGTCACTGGGCACCCCTGAGAAGAGTCTGGCTCCTTCCTTGCCAACTATGCTGTCTGCCCTCCTGCTCTGGTTTTATGTGCACACAGATCCCCGTGAGTCTTCTTTTCTCCAAGCTGAACAAGCCCATCTTTTCCCAGCCTCTCCCTATGTGACTGATCCTCCAAGCCCCTCATATTTGTAGCAATGCACTGGCCTCTCTTCAGTATATCCATGTCTTGGAGAGCTAGAGCTGACACTGAGGATGTGAGTGAGAACTCTTCTGACTGGCATTTGACTGGAGGTTAGCTATTGTAAATAGAGAGGGAAAGAGAGGCTGAGGATCAATATTATGCTTGCCATCAGTTAAAGCCAGTCAGTAGAAACAGAGGGGAGAGCTATCTCATGGCAGCCTTTTTAGAATAGAAGTGATAAGTCTAGAGAGTGCGCCGTATTATACTTTCATTAATGAGAAGATAGGGGGATTATTCCTGCAACAGGATCTAAGATGAGCCTGGTTTCGGCTCTGGTGTTTCATTTACAGCCAAAAAGACATTGTATGTCTTCTGAGTAATTGAAATGACACTGCTGGTTCTTACCACTGGGGAAAAAAAAATCCCGTGCAAATCTCTGTGGGAGAATATCTAAGTGTTTGGCATTAAATCTATACTGAGCCAAGCCCAGCTGCCCTGCTTTGACTTGTAGTTGTGTCTGATGTTAAGCTATTTAGTGTTGTTTTTCCTGTCCCTTTATTTCATTGATGTTACAAATTCCTGATCCCGTGTTATTTAATGCTGTCTGCAGCAGTAGCTTGATCCAATATGATCTGGGGAGTCTAGAGGATTTTCATGAGATTGTCCATACTCTGTAAAAAGCAGACAGTAGTTTCCAGAGCAAAATTAAATACAATCAGATGTCTTTTAGGATTTGTGCATCTAGACCTGGCTGGTTGCTGGGAGATCAGCTCCTTAGAAGCTCTTAAAAACATAGAGGTTAGTTCTGCTATACTGTCTGCACCCTCTTCCTAGCACTTTTGGGTGCTAAGGAGGAGTGTGGGGTGGGAGATACTACCACTTTAAAAGCAAGTCACAGCTGACAGGCCCATGCAAACTCTGACAGAGCAATTTTCCTCCTGTAGGAGCAGACCTCTGCTCCATTTCCCTACCACCAGTCTAGGACAGAAAACATCCCTCCTGTAATAGGTAATAGAGCATCTTTTCTGAGTGGAGCTTTCCTATGGCATTTACGACTCAGGCACAGAATTGTTTTCTTTCAGAGCTCCTACTTTCTGTACCTCACTTTGCAGGCTGCATCGAAGTGCTATTCTGTAAAAAAGGTAACAGGTTTGTTGTTTGGGAGATGGTTGCAGTTTTGTGCTCTGCAGCAACAACTTGTTTCTAGTACAAGTGGCAAAGTATGGAAAGGGGCTAATCCTATTCAGACAGTCCTGCACCTCCTTCTCCCAGTGCTGCTGAAGGATGATTCTTTTCAATGAAGTTCTGGTCAAACATCTAACTCCTAAAGGGAGAAATTGTCAAATACATTGCCTTTCTAATGGAATAAAAAAATCATTGTCTTAATCCAAGTGGAGAACTGTAGGCTGGCATATGGATGGTTTCAGTATGTAACTCAATTTACAGGGCTGTGAGCAGGAACTTGTAGCTGAATGTGTTCAGAGCTCTGCACTGAGTGTTCAGCTGAGACTTGTGTCTGGTCTCTGTGCCAGTTGGTTCCCACAAGCTGTGGGAAGAAAGAGTGATTTGATCACTGGTTTCCTGTAGTAACATACCAGGCACTCCTGGTAGTGCAGATTTGTCTTGTGTAAAACTGCTAGATCTTCTTATTGTTGACACCTGGACTCGGTCAGAACATTTTTAAGGGCTCACAAACCACTGAATAAAAATCCACAGAAAATCTATGTTTTATATTTCTGTCTGTGATCTTAACCATGTCATTACAGGCTTGGTGAACACACATTTCATCTATCTACGTGTAGCTCAAATCTCCAGCTGTTAAGATAAACCTCTGGGGAAAACAAAATATGAAAAGGTGAAAATTCTGTTTTGGATATTATATCTATTGGTGACTGTTGCTAGTATAGAAAATATATGACAATGCTGTTATCAGTGTCTTGCTGCAATAATAGCTTATCTTTGCTCAGCAACATATGAGTGTGTGGTAAAGTGTGCTTATTAAATGAGGAGATGCTGTGAAACTGAGAGGGGGAAAAACCAACCTTGTTTGTATAGGATTGCTCTGACTACAACAGATCTGAGTAATGCCAGTCACTCATTCTGTCCTCACACAGGTTACCATATTCTTGCTTACAATGATTCAAATATGAGCCCTTCCTGAAACACAATCTGTGATCAGACTTTAAAATAAATTGTCAAAATCAAGCCAAGTGAAGGTTCCTCCCCCTACTCCAAAGAAAAGGTACCCACCCAGTTTTGATTGTTTTTTCACATGTGTAGGCCATATATGTTCATAGAAAAATCCATATATCTACCTATTCTTGTTTATTTAATTTCAACATTACTGTATACTTCTGATGGCAGATCTGCCAATGTAGTAAGCTTTGGTTCTTTTCTTATGTGAAAAGAACTATCAGCTCATACTGGTGATTTTTAACAGTGGTTCTACTGCTGACAAAACAATTTGTGTAACCTATGGCTTGTTGTGGAAAGAAAAGAAAGAAACAAGAATGAAAAAGCACACATATGAAAACTACCCCAAAACCCCACACATACACAAACACTCTCTACCACTCTTGCCTCTCCCCCCACCAAACAAAACAAAAAAACTCTCAAAATAACAACCAAAACCAAACAACCCACACTGTTGGCCAGGTGAAAACTTCCTGCCAGATAGGGAGACCTTTTGGATGCTCAGTATCCCCAAGATCTTCCCATGTAGGAAAGAAAGGATTAAGGGTTGTTGGGGTTGGTTAAATGTAGAAAAACAGATGGGGAATTTAACCTTGTGCTGGGACTAAAGTAGCTTTTCATAGTTTTGAGTGTCAGCAAACTGTGGAAGTCTTGACTTTCGTCTCCTCTTGCTTTGGTCTCACAGCGAGGAGATCAGACTGAAAGATTGAGTATTGGGGACAAAAATCTTTAATGCAGGATGTGTTGTTAGGATTGGATTTTGTTTCATACAAATATAGAAACTTTGACTTTTGAGAGTGCAGGCTAATTTAGAAATATAGGGAAAACAATGAAAATAGTTTTGTGCATAGCCAATCTGGCTTCAAGTTTATCTTTTATCTAATGCCAGTGCAAACCTGAAGCTTTTGCCCTTTTGCAGGGGAGAGGAAAAAACCCCAAACAAAATATTTGAGGTAGCCATTAGAGAACCTCCCTTCTGATTTTTATTAAGTTTTACTTCAGCTCACAATACACAAGTGTCAGCTTGCCTGTCACTTCTAGGAAAATTGGAACTTGATTGTGTCCTCTTTATATTTCTCTATATTTGCTCTAATTTGGGAAATTGGAGGGGAAAAAAAATCAAAGTCTAAAGGAAATGGAGTTTGTGCTTTTACCAGGCAATTTTCTGGTTCTTACTTTATTTTAAATTACATACTATAGATAAAATACAGTGTGATTTGTGTTTCTTCTTTTCCTGTAGAAGGACAAAAGTCTGGTCCTAGTATTTAATCTGTAGTTCTGTTGTATGATTAAAGATTGCCTGTTATTCTGCAATTAGGGGGAAAGGTACCAAACTCAGAAAGAAACTCAGAAACTGAATTCAGAGAAATGAAAGGAGATATTGGTGAAAACCACAATCCTTTTAGAGGTATTCTGATGCATTGTGAAGCAAAGGTGCCTTCTTGTGAACAAAACAGAAGGGCTAGAAAACTGAAGAGTAAATATTTTCAATGAACTTCATTTTATTCTTGTCTTCTTACAAGAACATGCTGTGACAAGAGGGAATGGCTTCAAACCAAGAGAGAGTAGGTTTATATTAGATATTAGAAAAAAATTCTTCATTGTGAGGGTGGTGAGTCATTGGCACAGGTTGCCCAGAGAAGCTGTGAGTGCCCCATCCCTGAAGTGTCCAAGGCCAGGCTGGATGGAGCTCTGAGCAACCTGGGATAGTGGAAGGGAACCCATAGCAGGGGGGTTGGAACCTGTTGAACTTTTAGGTTTCTTTTAAACCCAGTCCATTCTATGATTCTCTGAAGTCTAATGCTGATGGACAGGAAGCAGTTGATTAAGGAGATTAAATCCTGGGTTTAATATCTCTGGTAGCCTTTACCAGTGTCTGTAGTGGACTCAAGATTATAAATGTGTTCCTGCAGGCCTCTTCCTAAGATGAGTTAAGATAAATGGAGTGTGAATTATCACTAAAATAATACACTTTTAATTCCCTCTGATTTGCCTCCTTATTGGTGCACATTTCACTGAAGCATCACTGATGCTGTACAGTTGATAGTGCTTTATTGTGGTCTCCTGGAGGGTCTGTGTCATACCATGAAGTTGAGGTATGAATCCTAATTTTCCATAAGGTCTTGGGGGATAGGTTGGGAGATCTCAGACTAAACAAAAGGACTGAAACTTTGCAGCATAATTACCATGTAGGATAAGTTTTCCTTGTCCGTTGTCTGTAAATGTAGAGCTTTATAAATTGCCAATATGATGTCTTTTAAGAGCAGATGAGTTGGAATTGCATTATTACTTCTTAAAGACCAGAGGAATGCTGTGCATTTCTCTGGTGTGCAGTCATATGCTTCTTACAGAGGTACAAAAGTAATTATGCTCAAGACACTGCTTTAATGGGAGTTCTGGAAGATTTGAAGAACTGTTTTTTGGCATTCTTAAGATTTGAAAAACTCTTAAAAATGTCCATGTAGCCTATGTCTGTCGTACCTTTAAAAACAAAAGTGTCTGCTTTGCTAAAGGTTCCCAGACTGGCTGATCCAGCATACTCTGTAAGAGGACAAGAAGGGGTAGGGAGTAACAGAGAGTATCTGCCTGCTTAAATTAGGAACTCCAAGACAAACCCATCCATTATTTTGGCCAAAGTGCCACCTGATGCCTTGTTTAGCACTCTGACCACACACAGGGATGGATTCATGCTCCTAAGGAGCACCAAAGCGAACTGGTAGTGTTTCTGAAGAGCAGGAAGATAATGTACCATAATTGCAGGTTTAGTCTTATTTTGGATTGTTGAAGCTATTAATACTGTCTAGCTGTGGCCAAGGGGAAAACCTATTTGGTGTTGCTGCTTTAGGTTCCTTTCACTGATCATATTCTTTATTTCACAAAAGGTGACTCCTCCTGGAAGTTTTTCATCTTGTGCTTTCCTTCTCCCTCGTGATTTCATTGAGACAAATGGACACAATGCAAAATTATCTTTTGGGTGTGATCAAATTACTCTTTGGTGGAGATGAGTCAAAATCCTTAAAGCTGCAATTCTGTAGATGTAGCATTGCTCTTGGGAGCTTCAAGGAGGGCTGAAATTCAATGGCTTATTAAGAATGCTTTGATCTGGTCTTATTAAATTTGTGGCAATGCGTGAGCCTTTAAAAAGAGCTCAAAGGGCTTGTCTTTGCTACTTTGAGAGGTGCCACCATTAGTCAGAGCTGCTTTCGAGTTGAACTTTCAGCTCTCATTCTGAAAAAGAATTCCCCTGACAGTAATTTCTGCAAAAATGGGCTAACAGAAGGGTAGAGGTTTTTTCTGCAGATGCAGCATATTGTTTACAGAGTAGTAAACTACTGAAAGAATAATTTATTCTTTATTACAAGGACACTTTTAGAAAATTAGGATGACATTTGGACTAGAAAGTCTGAGGTTAAGTTTCAGTACCTGCAGTCTGGCCTGGTGCCATGAGCAGCGGGCTCTGAGGAGGGTGCAAACAACCTTTAAGGAGATGTTTTTGTTTTCTTGGCAACCCCTTTGAGATTTGTTGGATACAGATTTTAAGCAAAACTGGAAATGGACACTATTCAAGTTGAGATCTTAAAGGAGGACTATATCACTTATGAGAAGTGCTGGGTGAGAATCTGGTTAAGGTCAGTACCAAAAATAGCTGGGAATAAACCCAAAAAATTAACCCTAAGTGTGTTTTTACTTATGACCACCTGTAAAAGGAAACATGGAGGAGCTTCAGTAGAAAACATGAGTCAAAGTGCACCACCTGTAGTTTCCTGGAGACTATTGCAGGCATGTGGATCAATGTAGCAATGAAAAAATAGCAGGATGTTTTGTGGCAGCTTTTCTTCACTTTGATTAATTTTCAGGGAATGGAAGGGTTCTTGACTTTGCTCCCATACGTTGTATTTAGATAATGTGATGCTGAGAACATCTTTTTTTCTAGTGTCTCAGGTTTCACATCTTCCTTTTTGCCCAGTGCATATACTCTGAGCTGGACATTACTGCTTTTGCATCTCTAGTTTATCTGGAGTTCAGCTAGAGCTCCCTTGACACTCTGAGTGCCCTGACAGCAGTTCTGAAATCTCAGCAAAGGTTTCGAGTTTTATTCTGTAAATGGAGAGCACTCATCTGCACCACTTTGTTAATTGTAGATTGTACTGCGATTAAAAGGATCGAGAAGGAGAAATTGGAAAGGAAATGAAGCTTAAAAACAAAGCAACAACAAAAAGCCCATAGGGTTCCCTAGCAACAGGGATTTAAAGAGTTTTCTAGTGTGAGATTGTTCTTCGAGAACTTGCCCAAAAACCAGAATCAATGCTTTGCTTTCCTCTTGAGGCCATAAGAAAGATAAGTAAAAAATTTTGCTAACCCTGGGTGTGATGAGAAATGCAAGGTCAAGTGAGTTGCTCTCTAGGGATCATGTACTTTAGCCTTCTGATTTTCTTTTTCTTTCAAATGACCCTCTGGAAATTCTGTGAATGCATTTTGTCTTCTGTGCTGAAAATCAGAAACAAATACCTAAGCTGCATAATTTTTTTCCTGTGTGATAATTTTGATTTCCAAATCCTTACTGGCCATTCAGTCTTTTTTAATATGTGTCCCTTTATCCTCTTCCATGACTGAGGGTTCACTGGTTTAGTGGTTGTCCTTTGAGTAACTTTTTTTACTCAGTTTTCTTTCAAATCAGCTCGAAACAAATAACAAGCTAGTGTGGGGCAACTCACAGTACTGAGCTCGAGTAAATACCTTGTCACTTGTGTAGTTTGTTGCAGGTGCTGAGCTCATATTGGCCCACAGCTCCTGTCACAACAGTCTTGAAGAGATATGGCAGCTCATGTCACCTTGCAGAAGTGCCAGGCAAAAGAAAAGGTTCCCTAATATTTGCAGGAGTTGGATTTCCTGCAAATTTAGGATGGTTTTATAGTACTGAGATGAATTTTTACAGTGCAACATATAAGTTTGGTTGGACCTCTAGGCTAAAAGTTGTCTGCTTCCCTTGAGCAGGAGACTAAGACATCTGGGTTTTCAGGAATATAATTTAAGGGTTTTTATTCAATCTTTTGTTTAGGTGCCTAGAGAAGGATCTGTGCTCTTCCAGTTCTACATACTTGGAAATCTTTGGCATTCCTATGAGGCTCGTCCAAAAGTGTTTCCATTACAAATGGCAATGTGATTAAAACAGTCAAGAGAAAAACACAATCAAAAGTTTAGAGCTATAACTAATGTTTTCCCATGCCTGTGGCTCTGCAAAAAACACCTCCTTACATAAGTTGTCTTGGTACACACTGTGCACATCTCCTTGTGCTCTAGATAAGAGAGGCAGCCTGAGACTGCACTTTGTTAGCTGGCAGCACTGAATACTGACCTAAATTAAAACTTCATATGCATAGGGACAGTGCCACGTTGGGCTTTGGTCCGTGTGACTATGGAGGATAATGGGTTGCTATGGTAAAAACTGTGGTGACGACAAGCCGTGTGATGTCAAGCTCATATAAGATGATTTTAGCAAGATGAAGAAAATACATTGAGGGAAATATTAGGCAGGTATTTTGGATGAATAATGCTCTTTATAGTTAATGAAAGGAAATACTATTCTACCTGCATTAGTTCTCTTTGGCTGGTGAATCCAAACCAGATGGGGCTCATGTAAACATCTGGCCATTTGTTCCCATCGGTGTGCTCAGGCAAATGGGATCTAATTGACGGAGCAGCGTTGTCATTTCATTTCATGCAGGCAATTTATAAATTTCCTAAGATTAAGCTAAATCACAGATGCTTCTGTGAGTGGGAGAATACTGTGTTTAGAGAAAAAACAAATATGTCCAGGGGAGATGTGTTGGTTCTCATTTTTGTTACCCAACTTTCCCAAATTGCTGCTCTTCTGAGAAGTGTGAGGTAGGATGTCCCTCAGTTTCCAAGACTTGTAGAGTGCAGTGAAGTCTGGTGGGATTCACACTGGGTATTAACCTATAGAGAAGGGCCCTATGGGACCTGTATCTGTTCTTCAAGTGTGCTAAAATGAGCCTTATTTTTATTGTGGGATCCTTCAGTACTTGGTTGTTCATGTAGTAACAATATTTTTAACATGTATACCATTCTAGACAGGCAATCTTCTTGCTGTTCACTTCATCATGTTTACAAATGTAAAGCTTTTTGACTATTTTTTAGCCAATTTACCTATTTAACTGTGGGTGTGAGTAAATAGTGAGAGAGATACTGTACTGAATGAAAGCAATTATTACTTTTAATTTGGAGGCATGAAGATATTGGGACACTTTGTTATCAAATAACCAAGTCACAACATAAGCATCAAATTGCTTAGAAATGCACTAAGGAATTAAGTCGAGAGGGCACCGTGACAATTAGATGAGTGTTTTATATTTGAATTTGACTTGAAGCTTTTGCTTGCAGATATTAAGCCATTTTCTCTAAAGAGGATGCTAAAATGTTCGTACTCTAGCAATGGTCAATTTATCAAGTAATAACAGTCATAAAATGAGTATGTGGGCTGCAAAGTGATAAAACTACTAGTTGTCAAAGTTCCTCAGCAGAAAATGGGTATAAAACTTGAGCCTATAAGAGTAAGAGCAGCTTATTGGTATGGATGAAATGGTGAAAGGGCAATATAGCATTTAAGGGATATTTATTATAATAGTCATTTACCTGTTAACCCCTTTTTTCTGAAGATAGCTACCCATTAGCATCAAAGCATGATGTTCTTTTTTAATTTTCTTTCTAAAAGGATGAAAAAACCTTGCACTTGACAGCTTGTTTACAGTCTGAGCAGATTTCCTGTCTCGTGAACTCTTAGACTGAGAGAAATGGCTGCAGGTTTCCTTGAACATTTGACCTTCTGTCCTTTCATTCATCACATCTTATTGTTGGTGTCATTTTCATCCAGAAAAAGTTATTTTCAAAGCTTCCTTTCAGCCTTTTTCCCCCCTCTCTGGTTTCTGAAGTTTTTTTTTCCCAAAAAGATTTTTTTTTTTTTAAGCTCTGCTGCGTGCTGGTTGAGGAATGAAGCTTTTAAATCCATAATGTATAGGTGGCTGCTGTGGTGCCTCTCCTCAAAACAATATTGAAGCACACAAACACTGCTGGTGGTGTGATTTAATGACTGCTAGGAACAGCTCACTGAGGATTCCTAGTGCCTCCCTCTTCTCTGCTCTGATATTTGGCCTTCTCTAGACTCTCTGGGTCCTAAGGCTGGTTCAGATTAGGGTGGAGGGCTCACAGGGGGTTGTGACTGTCTCAAATCATCACCCCTGGGAAGAACATAGTGTATTTTAAAAACCATTTTCCAACAAATGTTCATACCTTGTTTTTTCTTGACTGTCTTGCATGCCTATGTTTTGTCTAAGTTAACTATATAGGGTGTGTATTTAATTTGTTGGGTGACTGTTCTTTGTTTATTGCCCCTGAAGTGGGTAATACCCATTTTTACTCAGTTCTTGGCTTTATATTTATTTTGATCTGCCCACTGGTGAGTTGTTTACACCCTTGGGATCTCCAGTGTCAGCTGTATCACCTGGTGCCTCTATGTCTTGTGCCAAAGGGTGTTTGTGTGGGAGCTTTTGTTTGGCTTTATGGGAGATGGTGTAGGTTGGTGTTCTTTTTGATTTGTTTTTTGAAGAAAAAGTAACCTATTTTGAGACGTTTAATGTGCCTTCAGCTGAGGGATGATGTGTGGCCTTTGCAGAGCAGCTGCTGGGATGAGCCAGCTAACCTTCTAGTGCTTGACCTTCCCAGACCTGACCCCAAATGTTCCCAGTGGATGCCTGGAGCCTCTTCTCAGCCATTCTGTGCAGGAGAGACCCTATAAATCCTTGGGGAATTCCTGTGGAATACCACCATGGGCATAGCAAAGATGAGACACTACCACTAAAGGAGGTCATAGTTCAAAAGTTTCTTTGGTGACTACATAAAAAAAAAATAAATCTTTATGGACTAAGATAGACCAGAGAGCTGTATTTTTAATATCTTGGAAGAGAGGTACTAAGAAATCTGAGTAGCTTACTAAGAAAACTGTAGAATAATGCAGTCTAAGGCATAAAATCTACTTATGTACTCGTGTTGCTGTGATGGTAGCTTAAAAAAATTGTTATATGTCTCTTCTTCCCATGTCAAAACAAAACCATCCCCTCTCTCCCCAGTTGCAACACCAAAAATATCTTTGGTAGAATTTTAACACAGAATTTAACAGGATTGAATTAGGGGAGAATTAGGCTATCAAGCAAAATGACAGATGGCTTTTCTTCTACAAAGGAAAAAGCAGTGAAGTACAGAATGCTGTGCCAGCCTCTAGCTATTGAAATAGCGTGGATTGGAATTCCCTCCCTTTCCTTCTCTACTTTCCCACCCGGCCTGCCAGGTTAATCCCAGTGCCCAAAATCACTTTCTTATTCTCAGCCCGCTCCAATCAAGTGACATGATTTATAACACTGGGAAGAGATGAGAATGAGGACCCAGCAATGTTTTCTTGCTGAGGGATTTGATGCATCATTGGAAGTTGGAGAAAGTTAATTAGTTGGACTATGCACTCTTTCCATACCACCTTATTCCATTGTGCTGAGATGTGGAGAAAACCACAGGCTGTCTCCTCTTGAAAAACACTTAGTGAAGCAGAGTTCCTTAAGGAAGCTTGAAATTCAAGGCAATTTTGGGTCTATCTATTTATTTCTCATCTTTACCAAGCTGATGTGGGGCAGAGGTGCAGACTTTTACAGCAGTGTGTGCTTGATCGAATAAAAACTACTGCAATCCAATCTCCTTTTGAGGAGCAAAACAAATGGATTTCTCTATTCAGCCAGCATCATGTTGCATTTTGAGGACTTGGTAAACAGCATTTTCTGCCAAGCCTCATGTCTTAAAATTGTTGGAAACTGGAGTATTGCTCTTAGAAATCAGAGTGAAATATGTGGTTTATATTCGTGCGTCATCCCAATGTTTCTTGGGCAGATGAATTCATTCTTGTTTGTAGACTGCAATGTTTTAAATTTCATTTCACATTTTTATTTTGAAAGTTATTCGAGGTCAAGTACAAAAGTATTTCTTTATCACTGCTGTGCTTCATGTAAAGCTCCAAGAGAAAACACATCCTTAGCTCTTGTAATCAGAAATAATACCTGCTGTTCACATTTTCTAAGATGTAACCCCCTGGTTTTTAGCATCTCTCCTGGGAATCTCATCCAGTGGGTCCCTTTGGCAGTAGTTTGAGGGAATGGACAATTCCAGGTAAGTGGGTGTCATGGCAAGTATTAGCTGGTGTCTGTCTTTGCTATTAAAAGAAAACAAAGGAGAGAAAATGAGAGCTGCTAAGGCATGACCTTGTGTTGACAGAGACCTAGTGAGTGACAGTATTTCAAAGCTGAATGTCACAGCCAATCCACTCGGGTTGCTCCAGAGGAAAAGACATGAGGTAGATGCCTCACAAAGAACACGGTCTTATTTGCAGGGGCAAGTTGGAGGAAGGTGTAAATGGCCCTGAGAACCTGTGGGTCAGTGCCTTGTGTGCTGTTTTGGAGGCTGCAAATAAAGGTAGTGGCTTGATAAGTCAGTATTTGCCAGTAAGTCAGTGAGAGCTCGAGGATGAGCAGAGAAGCAAACACTTTCCAGTGGAGTCAAAACTTGACCCTGACTTTTGGGTTGGTTCATGTTCTTTTTATTTTCTGCTGACTTCAGCAGATCACATAGCCATCACTTCCCAAGTGGAAGATGAAATTGAATTCCAGAAGTAAAAGATGCCTGTCAGTGACAGCAGATATTGTACTACATGGTTGTCATGGTCAGCCTGGTGCCCCATGAGACTGGTGGGCTCTTTTGGGCTCGGAAGAAACACACCTTTCTTCCTCTGATTTGACTCAGGAAGTGCTTTAAATCACTGGCCTGTATTTATAAGTGCCCTTTCCAATGACAGCTTATATTTTTATATCTTTGTTTACAAGTGAAGAATTGATATGAAAAGAAAGGTTTAGGTTCAAAGTGGTTGCACATATCCATAATATTGCACTTGAGATTCTTTCAGACTACTGGAGCTTTCTGAAATTTGTCCTCTGGATGTTTTCCCCTCCTTACTAGTGGTTTGTGGTGTTTTCTTCTGCTACCTCCACCTATCACAGTTGTTTGTTTTTATCAGATTTTTTTTTTAGCCTTACATTAAGTACTTGTTTGTCCTTGCTTAGATCTGGAAGACATTGCCATAATCAGAATTTGCAATTCCAATAGGGAATAGATGGAGAGAATAGCTGTTTGAAGAGGATATTTGTTTTCTGTACCAAAGTCCCTTTTGCCCCATAACCTGACATGAAATTGAATGTTAACAGTCAAAATGATAGGAACAGTTCCGTGCCTAGTCTAAGTACAGAAATATGGTGCTCTTTTTCTCTTTGCCCAGGGTCAATAATCTAGTTCTAGATTTCACTTATTAAATCAGACTTTTTAATTTTATTTTTTTTCTTCTCTAATATAAAAATAAACTATTTTCAGTAAAGCAAACAGACTAGATGAAGCTTAGATAATTTTGTAATCTATCAAGTGTGGCTGCCAGGGAATGGGGCCCAAGAATTTATTTTTTTTTTTGTCAGCTGCTTTGAAAAATGTGTTTGCTTTCCTAATGGAGCTGGAGTGGAGATGAGTGCATGAGGTAGGAAGCCTAGCTTATCTCCTTACACAAAAAAAAAACATTCTTAGGAAAACATGCTGATACGTGCACAATCATAATTAGCAATTATGGCAATATCTGAAAGGGGAAAGTCAAATTTAACTGAAGGGAGTGCAGTTTCCTCCCTCTTTGTATAAAGCACTATCTCAGACCTAAGCTAGTAAACAAAAAACAAGAGGCAACAAATTTTGTTTAGCACTCAGAGTTACTTTCAGTTCTAGCATGAAAAGTGTTTGACCTTGGTCCATTGCTAATAAAATCGATTCTCTTTGTGTCCTGACCTTCTCTATGAACTGTGTCAAATTTTTATCACGGGAGAATCTGACCTATATAAAAAGCTTCTTATAGTATAACATTGGAAGCTCTTGTGCCAGAGTCATCCAACTCAATGTAACTTAGTTTAGCAAAACACAATGTGAATTTGTACTGCGGAGGTGATTAAGGACGCTGTAAATTTGTTATTCAAGATACTGCAAAATGTCAAGTTAATTTCTGAAAATGTGAGTTCTCAGACTGAAAATTGACTTAGGAAAGTATGTGAAGGTCTGTGCTGGGCATTGATAGAGAAGCTCTCAAATACAGAATTAGCAGGATAACACAATGTCCTGTTATTGAACCTACACAGATTATTAGTGCTGCTCTTGGTGCTATTTCTCCCCTATAATTCATATCCCACCTTACGTGGGGCTCTCATCTTCCAAATAGTTGTTTGTGGTGAAACCACATGTAAGCAGCTCTCTTTTATGGCACAGAGCAGAAATTGGGGGTAAATAACAGTGTTTGAGTCTCTCCTGAACATAAAATTAACAGCTATTGCTCTGGGCTCTGTAGTCTTTGTGTGACGCAGTGGCAAGTTTTGTAATGAGGAGCATCATCTCTGTCCGTTCTTGTCCTATAAAGCTGATGCTCCCTGATTTGGACTCTGTTCTGCAGTGCCAGGGTCAGCCCTTTTCCTGCAAACTACTTGAAGGCTGCCTGTGTGTAAGAGCCTGTGATATTCAGCCAGGGTGTTTTTTCGGCTGGGAAACCTGTTTGTGAGTGGGAGGGAATTGGGGGATTGTAGTTTTTTGTTGTTGCAGACGTGTTGTCCAGAAAAGCTTCTTCCTGTTGAATAAAAACATTTAATTTCTCTGGGTAAGTACCTTCAGAGGAATCTTACATCTCGAAATGTAGTAATAAGGATAGATAGAATTATTTACGGAAACTGGTTTTGGTCCATTTTTCATTTCAGTTTTCAGGTGGACAGTAAAACTTTTGGGAAGCAGAAGGTAGATCTGAGGTGTCAAAAAATATAAATATTTAACATTCTTCAGCAAAAGTCTGTTTCTTCTCCTTTTCACCTTTTTTATTTGTGTGAATGTAGGTCAGGCACTTTGTCCCTCTAGTCCTTAACTGAGATCTCCTAGAGTTATTAATGGAACAAATATTCCTTTTACTTGAAAGCAAATTATAGACAAGGTTAATCTTTATTGCATTCAAATTACCATTTATGGTTGTTCTTTTGCAAGATTTAAGCTCAGGTCATTATGACACAGAATGCAAATACTGTATTATCCTTACTAAAGTTGAGGAGATATGAAGTGTTTTTGACATTTTCCAGAATAGCTGCGGTTATGCTGTCTGAAAGATCAGATCTGGATGGGAGCTACAGTGCCATAAGATGAGTAGGAAGAAACAAAATTGGAGAGATTTTATGTTGTGGGGTTTTAATGATTTATAGAAACTGACGTCTTACATGCTGATTTGGGAGTAGATACTCATTTTTCCAATCCCAAACACCACCTTTGTAGCTAATTGTGAAGTGACTCAGCATTCTCCATCAGTATAGATCGTTATATACCAAAATCTGGCACCGTAGCTTTATGCCAGCTCAGGTACAGCTTGTGCTTGGAAGACTCATTGCTTTTGTTTTGGAAGGCAAGTTCTTGAGATAAAGCAAGTCTTCAGTGACCTTTGACTGTACTGATCGAAGCAGGCCCTGTAAGGTCCTCTACTATGGGAAGGTGGGGTGAGGTTTCATTGCTAGTCATTGCTTCTGAGCTGAGCATGCAGAAGAAACCAGCTGACTGATTTGCTATGAAAATAACTATATATTAACATTTACTCTCAGCTGCGATTTGCTGTTGGTCGTATTGTTAGACTATGGGTTTTCTGCCTCAAGGAAATATTTATTACCATGTGTTTATGTGCATAGTACAGTCCCTTCCCCTCCTTTCTCACTCACTCACAGCATCAGTACTCAGAGCTCAGCTCCGCAAGGCTGCAAATTCAGAGTTGAAAGTGAATTCACTATGAGCATGGCTGTTCTCTCTCCAGGGGGGTTCCTGCACGATGCATGAGCTTTGCTGGGCTTTACCATTTTGTTGTGAGTGCAGCAAGTGGTGGCAGTGGCAGATGCCTCTCTACGGTGCTGCTGATCAAACTCATATCTGGATGCTGTGTGATACTGCCTCGTGCTGTGTAATCAGTCACTGAAACAGGCTGAGATGGAGTATTATTGCATTTTCAGTTCACAGTCTGCCACCTGCACATCCAAGCACTTTGCTTCCCATGAAAATACAGGGATTGGAGAAAGGTCCCAGTTATTCTTCACGTAACGAGAAATAAAAGGCAAGAGAGTTGAGAGTGGAGGAGGGAACAGACCACGAGGACTTGGGACTAGAGGTAATAAGAGAGCCACAGGAGGAAAGGGGGCTCAGACATAAATGCCACTTGCCTGCAACTCAGTAGCAGCAAAATGAAGACAAGTTAAGAAATATACTTGACCTTCAGTAAAATGTGATAGCTTTGGGTACCATGAATAAGACATTAATTCCTATTTGGGGTGTGCATGCTCCATATGGGAAAGCGTCCATTGTTTTGTATAAATACTAACGTTGCAGAATGCTATGTGCAAGGCATCAGCTTTCTAACATTCAGCATGATTTTCTTCTCTAGGTTTCTGTGTATTTTGCAGGAGGGGTAGATCAACTCTTTTGGTCATCCCTACACATCTTGTTTTTGGAAACAATAATGACAGCATGTCAGTACTTGCAGAAGGTGTCATGACATGGTGCGTGTTAGACCCCAGAGCAGAACTCTGTCCTCTTCTGCCTTTCCACACAGCTCTGCATGTAAAAACATGCACTGGAGGGTTTTTCTGTTTACCTTTTGAATGGCTGGAACTCCCTACTAGGAGGAATGCCAGTATGGATTCTAATATGAGTGAATGAATGGCATGTGGAGATGTGCCTTTAGATTGTCAAAGCACTCACTGTATCTTGGTTTGAGTTTGGCTGTATCAGTGGGGCCTTAGCCTGGATACTAAATCCATTGTGGTTTCGCATTGTAATATGGAATGTGAAGTTGGAACTGCTCACAGTTAAAATATCCCCATCCTCTCAAGCCCACTGGGGCTTTCATCATTGTTCATTGTTTCTGAAAAATCCAGGCATGTCCCCAAGGGCTTCTCTGCCCTTCCAGGCACCCATGGGAATCCTGCAAGCAGAAAGAAGGCATGTTGAAGTATTCCTTTTGTGAGCATGCTGAGGAGCTCAGGGAGAGATGCGTGCCTGGGATACAGGGCAGAGAGGAGCAGGGTGGATGAATTGAAAGCTCTTTTAAGATGAGCATCGCCATGGAAACCACCGCCTTTGCTCTGTGTGTGCTTGGACAGCTTACCTCTTGTGAAGTCAAGCTCACATCTCAAATCTGGGATGCAGAAGTGCCTCGGAGGTCCCTGGGGCCGTGCCTGCAGGAAGTCAGCACTGCCTGAATTGGGCAGGGAATCTGCATCTTGTTCTCAGCTCTAGACCTGAGTTCCCTGTTGCACCTTCATTTATCCAGCTGTAAAACAGCATGGATATTTTGGGGTGGTTTTTTTTTTTTTTACAAGTACAAAAAGATCAGGTCAACAACACTTATGATAAGAAATCCTTCATGAAAATTCTCTAAGTTAATGAAAAAATGGGCACAACACCTGAAGTTGCTATATATCGTGAAGAAGAGGCATTTCATACCTTCTGCTGTGTCCCTGCAGCCAATAAGGGTTTGCATGGCAGGATTCCCACTCATAATCCAGTTGCTAACTTATTTGTCAAGGGAATCTTAAAATTCCCACCCATTCTATGCCAATTTTTGGTGGCTGTTTGGTTGTTTTCTTTGTTTGGTTGGGTTTTTTTGGTCTTGCAGCTCTTTGGCCAGATTTTCAGCTCCTGTTTTGTTAATTTTGTAGATGCTGGAAGGTGATCTGTATTTACGAACTGATATCTGTTGGGTTTAGACATGTAAATGTACCTGAAGAGTCCCTTATTATGGGGTTTGTTAGTTTTACCTACACAATACTGTAACTTTTTATTTTGCTTTCCTGAATCTGTCTCTGGATCTTTATAAACAATTGATAATTTCTTTTTTTTTTTCTTGTTGAGGTTTAAGTCTCTTCTTTCTTCTCCTTCTGTTAAAGAAAATATCAAAGTGACCAGATCAATGTTTCTGTATACAAAGCTGCAATAACACTTGCACTTTTCTACTGTTGTGTTACACCCCTCCTTCGTTGTAACCTGATACAGGTTAAACAAAAAGTTTGGCTGAAAACATTATTCAATGCTGTGACCATACTTTACTTTCTATGTTTACTGAGCTTTGAGTTTCCCCTTTTAAAAACTCTTATTCTATAGATAAAATGAGAGCTGGGAGTCTGAGTGAAGAATTGGACTCCATGAGCTGAAATTCCAGGAGAAACTTTGGTTCTTGGTACCAGATCTACGAATCTTTACAACTTGTACACATCTTATGGCATGTATTTCTTGGTGTGTGCTCCCTGTGGTTTTGAAATGGAGATATCATGCTTTCTCTCATCTCACTGGAGGCAGTGAGCCTCTTGGCAGGATAAGGAAAGGATGTTTCTAATTACTGTTTGCTTCATGCCAATGCTGCTTTCAAATGTTGCTAATGATACAGCAATGGTTTTGAACGGTCCTTTTGGTTTTCCGTGACCTTGTGTGTTTCCTTAATGCCTGTTGCAGTTAGTTTATTGCAATCTGAGGATACAGGGAAAACAAGACAGCAGAATCCATTGATTTTTTTTTTTTTTTTTTTTAAAGACTTGCATTGCAGTGGGAACAGAGCTGAGCAGTTTGGTGACTGACATTTACAATAAGCCCCAATATGCAAGTCTTGAAGTTCTCCCAGCTTGGAGTAGGTGTAAATGAGGGAGGTGTGACGACTGTGAGATAATTTAGTCTGTTGGCATCCTTCTATGATCTATGTGAAAACTGTTATGAAATCTTCCAGTTGAATTTATATTCAAAAGTGAGGCTGTGGAGGTAAATTTGGAGAGCCTGTGTACAGAAGTTTAGGACCCTATTCCTTTGATAGGCATCCTACTGCTCATGGGCTGCCCTTGGGAAGACTCCGGAAGACAGTAGTAATTGCTCACTGTCTCTGTGTTATAAAGGATGTTTAACCTCCCTTATACACTGTGTATTACATCATTGTAGAGTATTTTTCAGGAGTCTACTGCTTTAGGTGGATTCATGGTAGCGAGGGTACAAAACCATAATTAGCATGTGTGACTTAATTGTTCTGGAGCGTGGTGGGATTCAGATGGGAGCTTCAGTCATTGCTGCTTGAAACAAAGTTAGTAGTGATTCTGGAAAAGCATACACCTTGCAATACTGGATATTTAAGACCGAGGCTTTCCTTGTCTGGGGATAGATAAACTTACCATGTAAAGGTGAATCTGCTGAGGAGAATAAAGCACCCAATGTGCTACTGGTATGAGCTGGTTTTTAATAGAGGAAGACGAAAACTAGTTTTCATTGGGGTTGGAGGATGCTGAGAGCTGTGGACGATGGCAGAGTCAGTTTTATTGTGTTCCAGCTTAATGATGCAGTGCAGAAAAATCAGTGCTGAATCAGAGCTGTTCTATAATCATTCATCAGGGTCAGGAGAAGGGTGTTCTCTGCAGTGGGAACATGCTGTGCCTGAGCTCCAGGAGCGATGTTACTGGCCAATATACGAGTGTTCTTCCAGGATAATGCTGCATAAGAAACAGGGAGAAGGGATAAACAATTTGCTGTCCTTGGGGCTTGGGTTCCTGCTGAAAGGGATTTGAAAGAGGCCTTTTCATTGCACAAATGTTTGTCTTCCCAGTGCAAATGGTTTACTTTAGCACATTGGCAAATACATCTAAATTAAGATACTGAAGCAATATGTAGGTTGTTCCTTTTTCCATAGAATCCCAGGGAGTGTGTAATTTTGAGGAAGCACCTTAGTTCTCAATTAGCTTCATGAATTAGACATCTAGACCAAAAAAACCAAAAACACAAACTTAGGCCCTGGCTTTATACCTGCCCTGCCACAGACCTTTGGTGGTATTTGTTATCATTAATTAAAAAAAAAAAACAACAAAACCAAAACCCCAGCAAATTATGTAAGTTCAAGGGGAGTAGCAATAGCTAAGAAAACTACCTTGGGATAAATTTTACATGAATGAAAAATAAAAGGCCAAAAGAAATACTATTAGATATAGCTAAGAAAAATATTGAAGCTGGTACTTCAAAGTCTTTAGGGGTCTAGAAAAAGGAAGCCATTCTGGCTGTGGGAATACATTGTTCTGTGACCTTGAGTGAGTCTCAGTGAACACAAAAAATTTGAAAAGACTTTGGGATCACTCAGATTTTCAAAGAGATTGGGTGGTTATACCTACCCTTAGAGATGCTCATTTCATCTCTCACCAAAGGAAAAAGAGGATTTAGCACTCTTCTATTTTGAGAAAATGTAACTAGTAAAATAATGCTAGAGCACAATGGAGAGTGACTAGATTCACTAAATAAATGACATGGGAAATTAAGATGCTAATGACTTGCTGCTATTTACAGAAGAAAGCATTCAGCAATTGTTTTCTTTTTGGTAGAATTTCTTTCAAGTCAAGTCTTTATCTTTTTTTTTCCCTTTATTTTCTGAGAGGCAGAGTATTTGCTCCTATTATCTGAACTCAAGGCTATGATCTGAAGGCTTGTACCAGTCCAGAACACAATATTTGCCAATTATCTTCACACTGTAGTATGGGGCTTTCGTTGCAGTAATGGAGATTGTGAGCAGGGTGAGCTGACCACAGTGAAGGGCTGTGGTGTTTTGTACCATTCCCCCTGCCTGCTGCACAGAGAGGAAGACTCATGGAGTGGTCTGTTCCCCTAAATGAACCTTTGTACTCCAATTTTGGCATGGCTGTACTGATTTTCTGTGAGTGAAGAGGTCTGGGCATTTGTTCTTAAGAGACCTGAACTGGTATTCCAGGGAAGGAAAGGATATCTTTTTGCAGTGAGGGACCACAACCTAAATCTTCTTAGCAAACCTCCTGTGCTTTCCCTCTCCACCTGCAAGGCCTTGCAGAGTGGCATTTGCAAAGAGATGAGAGACAGGGGCTCAAACCTCCTGAGGAGGAGCAAGGATTTGAACTCTGCTGCCCATGGCTCTGCTGGGAACAGGGACCATGAGCAGATGTTCCAAGTCACTGACAAATGCTTCTCTCCAATGGCATCTATAAAGTAGCAGCATAGTTGTGTTATAGATAAAAGGCATTATTAACCATGGGTTTTGTTACCTGCCAGTGTCCTATTATCCAGCTCTTTTACCAACAGAAGGGCATGATGGAGTTAACTTAAACACTATCCATGACCACACAACAGATAGGCTGAAAGTAGAGCTTCTGTGGCCATGAAGAATATTCAACAGAAGTCTAGGGACTGTCTTGCTAAAATCCTTGTGACATCCTAAATGTATTTGAGGGAAGAAGACTGATAAAGTACAAAGGGTCATAGCTAAAAATCAACCTTCCATGCAACATGTAAAACTCTTAAAACCAATTATAGAGTCTCTTTAAAAGAATTTGTCCTATGTCAGTTTGGCTAGGCTGAAACCTGTTAGGAAGCAAGTTATAGGGCTCTGAGTCAGAGGTATCCAAGGAATAATAATAGCATTTAGGAACTCCGGGGAAATAAAGAACTACAGTAACTCAGCCCCCAGAGGAAAACCAAAAAGGGAGGGAAAGGAAGAAAAAAAAACCTAACAACCAAGTAGCTCAACAGCCTTTGTCCTGAGGGGTCAATTTTCCAGGCAGTGTCATGCAGATGATAAATTTATGGCTTGGAAATTGTTCTGGAGACAATTGTCCCTTCAAAGAGAGATCCCATTCCAGACATTTTCTCCTGCATAAGTACAGCTTGTGCAAATGAAGAAAGCTTTGCTTGTTTTACTGGAACCTGGGGAGCCTGTTTTGCAATTGGAACAAACAGAGGAGGGAATCCCCTAATGCTCACTATCCCAGTTATTCTGAACCGAGCCTTCTCTGTTACCAAAATAGCCACGTGTGACCTTTTTCTGAGTCGTGGGGAAGGGGCTGAGCATCTGCTCAGCACTGCTGGGAAGAGACATCCAGAAGCTAAGGTCACACATGGGTACCTCAGTCTGGAATACAGTCCTGCTGCTGTGCAAGGCTTTTAATATGACTTGAGGCAGGTTAATGAATTCCCTGACTTACCCTAATGCCAAACAGCAGTGACAAAGCCCCTTTCCTCACAAGGGTACTATAATAGCTAACGTTTTCTGAAGTATTTAGATATCAAAGGTGAGAAGTAGCAGAGAAAAATAGATTCTTCCTGGTTTGAAACTTACTGCCTCCAGTCTGTGCTTATTTAGTTGTGGTAAATGAGCTGTAGCATCTAATAGAGAAGATCTCAAACTAGATCTTGTTAGTTATTAAAGTTGTGTTTCTGGCACTTCCCCCCATCCTTCTCATATGCTGTTGTTATGGCAACAGTGTCTCTGTCAAGAGATTCAGATGAACTACTAAACCCTCCTTGCACTTTTACCTATTTTGGTGTAGTCAGGATACTTTCTTGCATATGTTTGAGTGGGCTTTTTTTTTTTGTTTTGTTTTGGGCTTTTTGTTTGTTTGGGTTTTTGTTTGTTTATTTGTTTTAAACAGAATAAATTTAATCATAATTTTGAGGAGTACTTCATTTTCTCAAAGAGGGCTTTGAGAAAATCTTTGTGTCTGATTTTAAGTATGGGTTTTTTTTTAACACAAGCAATATTAAATAACAGTAATTATTACTGTCTTATAATTGCAGTGTTGTATTTTTAATGTTCTAGAGTTGGACAAAGGGGTCTTCCCAGCAACCTCCTTGCAACTTTAAATAATTATGGATGAGTGAAACCGGTAGAATCAAGTTCACACATAATTTACTGCAGAGGATTGCATTTCATGTTACTGTTGCACACCCTATTTATAAGCTCCTGCATTCCTCTGACAGGAGCCTCTGGAAGGAGGAGATGTCTCAGATATCACAGGACGTGCAGCTACACACACAGCGCTGTCAGAGCTTGCTGTTCATCCCCCATAAAAAACAATAACAGCAAAGTGGCTCTCTGGCAGGATCATGAAATAGTCATGAGGAGTCCCAAAATAACAGATGGCAGTAAAGTGTTATAGGGTCTCCTAACCAAAAGGAATGGAGGTGTGTGATATTACAAGCTTCCAGATGGCAGACTGTGGAAAAGACAGCTTCATGCTCTGCTCTTATGAATCCTAACCACTGCATGTCACTGATGAATGAAAGGTATAATTATTTAGAGGGGGAGGGTGCTTTTAATTTCTCTGAGTGAGAGTTCACTAGTTGGACACGTTAACTGAAGTTGCATCAAGAAATATTTTCTGGGCAGGTAGAGAAGAAGCTTATGCACATTTGTGTTGTTCAAGTGCTTGGTGTGCTTCCTTAGTTATGCCTCAAATCTTAGTTATTATTGTCTTGATCCTACCACTAACTTAGATCCTTCCTGTAAAAAATGGACAGAAAGCATCTCATAAACCATGGTCAAAACATGACACATCATAGTAACACTTTATACTGCTTTGTGCCTCTAAATTTCTGGTTTTGTTTGGGAAACGTGTCTCAAGATGGATTTGTTTCACATCTGAAATGTTGTTTAAATCAGAGGGCTGTGACTGGAAATCCTAATTGTTGACTACAATGGGTCTTGGGCAGTTCCTGCTGCTTTGACATGAAAAATATAAAGTGCATCCTCATGTTGGATAAATTTATTCATTTTTATGATACTATTCCTAACTTAAGTCTTAGCGAAAGGGCGATCTTGGGCTGCCCTCGTTGCACATTGCTTGAAACACAATTTGCAGTTGTAGGGTTTGAGGTGTGCTAAAATAGTCATGTGTGTATTTGGGTCTTGGAGAAGAAATGAGGCCACGTTGAGGCTTGGTTTAGTTGAAAGAAGATGCTGCTGCTCTGCCCAAATGCATCTGAAGGCACTCCACCAGTAGCACAGTGACTTCAGAAAAATCTTTCTAATGTACAGTAAGTACTTACAACAAAAAAAGAAAAAGTAAACTTATTTTAAACCAATTAAATACAGTTCTGTCATTAGTGGTGTTCATCATTCATTGGCATTCGTTAGCTGCCCCAGTTGGTTTGCATTGCAAATAAATTTAATTTTCCATGGATGGCTATAAATGTGTACAAGCTATGTTATTCATATGTAAATATTCTTTTGATTAAATCCATCTTCACTTGCTAATGCCCCAAAGTGCTTTGATGTTTATTCTTCTCCAAACTTGTGGACAAGGATTTTAACCAAGTTGCATTTTTCAGTGGTTTATGCTGCTCCCAGTGGGTCTTTTATTTTTTTTTTTCCTGATTAAAAGTGACTATTGCAACACTTCCTGTGGCTAAGGAGGAACACTGGTTCCCTATATCTCAGAGTTCACAATATGTTTGATTGAAAGTGCTGCTTTGGTGGATTTCTTAAAATTAATTGGAACACTTTCAAACCCACTTTCTTTCCTAGGTTAAATCTGAGGTGAAGATGACTTCTGAATTCTGGCAGGAGAGCTCTTTTCACGTTCTTACATGCTGTTCCCAAGGTGCTCATTAGTGGGCCATCAGTTTTCTAGCCAGAAGGTTGCCTCTTCCCAAAAGAAAACTGTGGGGTTTCTCTTTGAAATGATCATGCTAGTTTTATTGCTATAGCTGGTGATTATAAAGACAAACTTTCATGCTAAGCAGTACAGATGACTTGGAGGCTAATTGCCATCAGTTTACAGAAGTCTTTAATTTCCTTCTACCTTCAAGCCCCAGTCTTTAAGAACTGGCCTGAGGAATGCAAATCCTCATGAAGAGCTTTCCTTACACAGCAATACTGTGGTGTGCCATGTCACCAAAGACCAAGCCATAGTTCAGGTGCTTGTCATCGTGCTGGTGATTTGGAGACTGGACAAATGGATTGTTATTGTCAATGTCTGTTGGAGGTTCCCCAGTATCTTAATCAAGGAGACTGGTTCATCTCAGATCCTGGTAGCAACATGCCAGAGATGGACAAGTGCCTCATCTCTCTAGAGCAAAAGGATGTGTGTGCTTTTGGGTGACAGACCACCAAAAGGCACAAACCCAAAGAATAGAAATGCTTTGATCTCAGAAGAACCTCATCCTGATTTACATCCACGTAATCAGGAACAAAATCAGACTCCGAATGACTTAGGAGACATTATCCAATTGGAGAAAAGGTCAGGTTTGCACATTTACTGTCTATAATAGTATTTCTCTTCCTCAGTTACTGTTGGTCAGACTTGTGTGTGAAATGCAAATGGGTGTGTGGGGGAGTGAGAGAGAATGTCATCTCAGAGCAAATTTCAGCAGGAATAGAAGATTTCCACAGAAAATATATTCAGAGCGTACTTGTCCATTAGTCACTTACTCCTATTGCTTTTCCAGCTGCCTTTCATCTCTTCACTTGTATCTCCTAAATATTTTTCCTTATATGTGCAATTGTAAAAAGGGCTAAACACAAGCTGTTGGCAATGCCTTGTCCAGAAGTACAACACGTAATTAGAATTAACCCTGGAGTCCAAAAGGAACAGCAATAAATGTGTATCTTTTTGTCTGAGAAATGGGCATTACTGCAGGAATGAATCCATTGTTATTAAGAGATGGTTAACAAACCTGATGCTTTACCTTGTGAAGGCACATTTTAGCTCTCAAAAATGGCTCTACCTCGTTCTCTATAAAAGAGGATTTTTATCTTCCTGAAGACTTTTCCTGTTCAAGTTCTTCTTGGGTAAGGAAATTAGGTGTACGGTCCTAGATACACCAATTAATATTGGTTTTACTTTATGTAATCTACTTTATGTTAGTACAGCTGGAGAGGTTTGTAAAGAACTTGAATTTTCCAGTCTAAGAGAATGGGGGTAGAAATGGCAAATGAAACTAGCATTTCTGTGGCAAGGTAATTTAAGAGCTGTGCCAGACTCCTGGGAGAAAGGGTGCAAAGCTATCAGTGCCCTTTCTGATTCTAGCATGCCCCAGTGTCTGTGATTGCAGCTGCGTGATGGAGAGGACTCCATTCCTGCCACACAACCCCCACTCACCTCTGTATTATCTCCCTGACTATACCAAGACCTTGGGAAATCTGAGCAAGAGGAGCCTCACATGTATGTGAGTGCCTGATCTGACCAGGGAAAAAAGCCTTGCTTGGAGTTAGGAATAGCTGCATACATGTCTAAGGGGAAAATTGTTAGTAAGAATCATGTATGAATGGGATAATGTTGGAAAGCAGCTTGCCTTTAGGTATTAATCAAGATGTATTTTTGGCACAATAACATCAGATGGATTGGTTATGGTCCCTTAAGGGAGTTTCTTGCTTTAGTGTTTAAAATGTCAGGGCTACAGTGCAATGTGGGACTAAATGAACAGTCAGCTAAAGTTCTCTATTAGCTTGGATATGTGCTGCTCAGTGCAATGCAGTGTTTCTTTAGGAATCCCCTTATTCTGGCTTTAGTGCTCATATATTGACATGCCAGAGCAATGACATCTCGAGTACATAAACCAGTCTACACCGACACAGCTGCACCATTCCCTGAAGTTCCATGACCTGTGGTTTCCCACTGGTGTTAGTGAAGGCTGCTGAGGTGGGTTGTTGGCAGCTGGAGTCCTTCACCAGAAAGAGCAGGGTTTTCCTCTTGATGTCTTACCATGGGTTTCTTCCTGGGCTATACTTTGGGATACACTTGGGTTCCTTTTTATCTGCCTGCAACACAGTTGTTCACCTTTGCTTTTTCTTCGCTGTTCTGCAGCTCCATGTTACATTCAGATCTGCTATGTTTGGCAATTTTTACTTATGTTGGATACTATTTCTTTGTTCCCTTTTTTACTTCTAAACTAAGATTTTTCCCAGTTCATTCTATGTTTCTTGCCTGACCACTGGTCCAGTGCCAAGGCTGTGCCCATCTCTTATCCCATGCCTGCCGTTCTATACTGCCTCCTGCGACTGCACTTCCCCAGGCCTCTGTCACGTTGGGCTGCATTGTTGTGTTAGACATATAGTGGTACCATACAAAAATACCCAGAAGTAAAATGAATTAGCCAGAGACATCTAGTCAACTAGAAAAAAATAATCCTATTCCAGGAAGATAAATGAAGCTGAAGCCAAATTGCAGGTGGAAAAGGATAAGTTCAGACAGAGCAAGGCTGGTAAGTTCCAGTCCTGAGTCCCCAAAAATTCAGTATAGCCCTTATGGTCTGTTCCTAGCAATGCCAAGACTCTATCACAGGGCTAGTTGGTTACATACTACATTGTGAATATGCCCTGTGGTGACAGACTGTGCTAAATTAGGACAATTGTTCACAGGCTATTTTCAGTAACGCTTGTTAAAAGAGACAACAGCTGTTTGAGCCAAACTTTTGGTATTTTCACAGTGATTCTATAGCTTAGTAGTTTAAATCTGTAAAACATCAATTTCTATCAATGCCATGTCATTGTTGATGATTACTCATCTGATCACTATGGGCTCCTAAAAGAGGCATGCTCCTAAGAAAAGTAATTCATCAAAGAAGTTAAAGCAGTTTCTGTAACACACTTGGCAATTTCTTATCCAGTCTGCAGAGTCTGGGGAGCTGCAGGCAGCTGACAAGGGAATGTGTGTAGGTGCCATAGTGTGTGGCTGAGCTGGTGGTTTGGGAATTCTGTGCTCTCTTACCAGCCTTCCTTTGCTGCCAGGTCTCTCCTGCAGAGTGAAAAATAGGAGCAATATTTTAGTTATTCTCCTGCTTGGCCCTCTGGAATAGTGGAGAGCCAGGAGTGCTGATTTGGAAGTGTGATGCTGTGCAGACACAGCAGGAGATGCACGCTTTCCTTATGGAATCAGTGTTTAAAGTCTTAGAAAGACATGAGAAAAGAGGCAAAATATCCCTTGGTGGAACGTTACTGTCAGACAGGATCCTTTCAGTTGCTTCTTCTGTCTCCCATTGCTCTTGTGCTTTCTGCAAAAGTGAAGAAAACTTATAAATAGTCCTTTTATAAAGCAGGCTAGCAAAGATTTACGGGAGCACTTTTCTTTTGGCCATAGCTGGTGATGTTTTCATCTAGGACAGCTTCTCTCTCTGCTGTCTGCTGCTCCACATGCTTGGAAAGAACCCTCCAAACCCAAGCTTTTGTCTATAAAAGTCCAAAGTAAATATTTCAGCAATTCATAAGTGTCTCCTAACAGACAGGCATGTTTTTATCCTCTCTTTTTGACCCTGTTTAAGCCAGGTGAGGTGTTACAGATGGTTGTGAGCAAGCTTCAGCTTCTGGTGAACCTGCTTCGTCCAACCAGTGCTGCAGTAATCATGTATGAGGGGGAAAATGGAGGGCAGTGTTCTGTCTCACTGACACAGCATGCTAAGGTTGTGGGAATTCTCCCAAATGATCCTATTTGGCATGGCTGAGCATTTTTTTGGAGTGGCATGTAGGTCTTTACCTATAGATCTCCTACTATGGGTTCTGAGGGCAGTTTTGTGCCTGACACACGTTATTTCTTTATTGGTTGGCAACACGAAAGGGCACTTGGAATTTTTCTCTTCTTCTCGGGCTGAGGTGTATTCATATGAGCAGGAAAACACAGCAGTGTCTGAAATATGAGTAATTAGGAAGACTTTTTATTTTTATTTTGGATTATTGCAGTCAGAGACTAAACCTACTCATTTGTTGTTCTTGTACTGATTCCCCTCCTACCCCAGGCAAGTGAAAACATCCTGGTGTTAATTCCTGTTAGGGGAACGGAACATGTGACTGTCTCATACACTGGAATGAATATTTCCATGTAACTTTTTGGCATTTCAGTACCTCCAGTGTCTAATAACTTAGGAATAGAAATGACTGGGACTGTAATTTTTCAAAACATTTCACAGCACTTTTGGAATATTGGGAAGGGGTTAAATTTTGGGAGCTGCCATTTTAGTGTGGGGAAATGTTCACCATTGAGCTTTAAAGTTATGTAAGTGCATTGAAGGAATGTTGTTCGTACCCAGTGCCCTTAAGAGGGCGCTTATTCACCACTGCATTTGTTTTGAACATGATCTGTTATAAGAACGTGATTTTAAAATAATCTTCCACAGCACTAGGTTAACATCTGACTGCGATGTATTTGGGCTAGTAATGGTTGCTGACACCGATAGATACAAACTGTCCAACAATATTGCCTTAAGTAGGCTTCGTTTTCACATTATTCTGTTGGTTTAGGGGAGTGCCGTTCCCAGCCAGAGCAGCAGGTGCAAAGCAGTTCCACACCTCTTAAAAGAAACAGCTTTTCCTTACACAGCTGGATTCTGGTTTGATTTGGGGTTTTCTTTGGCTCTGCCTTTGCTTTTCTGTGACAGTCATCAGCTGTAATAAACTTTGATGCTTCTTCCTCTGCAGTTGTTTTCCTTTGAGTGAACTACTGCTTAAGTAGGGGTGTAGTAGAAGACTGAAGGATAAATAACAGCTATATAAGAAAATAGGGCTATCAAATGCCTATTTTCTTTCTAAGGCAAGTGCTGAGAAATCATGTTGTATTTTCTTGGAGTGGTACTTTCTAGTAATTTCTACCACAAAATGCTTGTTTGCAATCTTCATGGCAGCTGGGTGGATGTGCCAATTAATGTTTGCTCTCAAATGTAATAAGATTTACCAGAAGATCTCCATTAGTCCAGACTTAGATCTTGGTATCACAGTTTTCCACCTAGAACTCTGGAGAAGGGAAGTGGTTGGTATAAACCTGGCATCATTGTAATGGGATTATGTCTCATGACACTATGAGTGATTTCAAAGTAAATACATGTGCAAGTTCTACCACATAAATGATCACAAAGTTTACTTATGCATTGTCTGTTTGGAATGAAAGGAGAAGTGATTTTCACTTCTCCCTGCTTTACCATCCTTTTAGATCTGGCATTTTCATGTGGATCTGGAAGGCTGCTTAACTGGAGATGGCTAAACTGTGTCCCCAGAGCTGAGCTCTTCAGTGGCAGGTCCAGAGAAGACCTTCTGCTTCATTTTTAAAGCCTCCATTTTCCATCTGTGATTAATTCCTTTCATCTGAGTCTGACGGAGTCAGAACATCTCAGTGGCCTGTGCATAAATACTAAGACTGTGTACAGGCCACAGACTGATTAACCAGATAATCACCTTGCAGGTTGAATTCTGGAGGAACATGGGATCTTGGGTGGTAGATATCCAAACTTCACACCGTGAATATCTAAAGGTATCACTGGTTATGCAGTTTTAAGAGCAAAGGCACTTCTAGGTAACTAGTTCCTTCTAGGCTGCAATGAGAGATGGGTTTGTGTTGTTTTTAATAGTCCTTCATAAGTAAAACTCACTCTGTGCATTTATTTTTCTGCCACAGGTGTCTGTGTGGTGCTCTCCAGCTGAAAACACTCACTTATTCCAGTGGTGTATAAGAGGGACTGGGCTTTTTAATAGCTTTTCATATCTTGTTAGCCTTTGTTTAATATTCATCTACACAGAGACCAGTGATATTAAGAAGTGCATATCTCTAGGATATCATTTAATTTTTTCATTACTAGACAGGATATAGCTTCTGATACTGGAATAATTAGATCTTTTTTTTTGAGATGATGAAACATTGCACCTCTCTCACCAGGTAAAACTGAATCTCATGAAATAAACACTACCTCTTGTGCCTGAGGTTAATTGAAGAGGACGTTTAATTACTTTGCTATAGTCCTGTAGGACTGCTATGGCTTTTTTTAGACCTTGACCAGGTTTATGCATACTTTGATAAGAAAACTGATGAGAGCAACTCTTTTTTCTTTCAATAAAGTTACCTGTTTAAATGGTTTCAGCCTTGGGGATCCTACTGCTCACAAGTGCAGTCCTTTGGCAAAGGACAATAGCCTGGCTGTGTCATAGGGCCTCATAGCCAATATGAAATGGTACAGGCAGAGCTGCTCCTGAAGAAAACTGCTGGAATTACCACTGGCAAGCATGATATTCCGTCACAACTCTATCAACTGCTAAATATTTTCTAACCATTTTAGCTGCTTTTGTTGCCAAAAGGTGAGAACCGACCTAAACCAATGTGTGGAAAGCTCTGGAGTGATACACGTATCAGTGTGTGCAAATACTGCCTTTGAAGAGTGTTTGTAAGGAAGAGTTCATCAATACAGAGCATAAACAGATAACGTAATGATACTAATAATGGCGTTGCTCAGACATTGATTACAGCTTCATTAAGTGAGATTACTCAGTGTGATCTCGGCAGTACAAATTAGGTTTTGGTAATTTGACCTATTCTTTAATTTAGCGAAGCAGAAAAATAAATTGCTAGAGCAGGACACTTAATGGTAGAAAAATATTCTTTGAACGTTTTGTGAAATGTTTATTTAGAACAATAAAAATTACCCTCATGTCTGTTTATTCAGGATAGGCAAGACCATCTAAAATATTTTTAAAGGTGCTGTTTTTAGATTAAAATCTTTGGGAGTCTTTTATTTCTGTACACTTTATTTCCCTAGTCATAAGAAATCTCTCTCAATCATATTGTGGGTATTTTTTGCAAACTATGTAAGAAATATTTTGATTTGATCAATTTCTTGATAATCTTTCTTCAGTGTGTGTCAGGGAGTTGCAACCCAATCTGGTAATCAGCTCTGGAATTATTTCTGAGGAACTCTGTGCTTACAGAGATCTGTTTGCACACAGAATCAGAGATGCCACATCTCTTCTATCAGCAAAAATGAAATTTGCCAGCATGTGTCATAAATTAACCTCACAATCAATGAAGGGCTTTTGCTCTAAAAATAACCCAAAACCTGAGCAACATATTCCCAGTTCTTAAAAACTTTATGGTCTGCAGTATAATCCAGAAATGTGGCTGGGATGTCAACATCAGTTAAACAATTTGGTTTGTGCCACAGTGGGTGGGACAAAGGCTGTGTCCACCTCCCATGGGGTTTTTTGCTAAGGGGTTGTGAAGAAACGTTATGAGCATCTTGCTTTGATGTTATGGTAGCTGGACCAGCAACTATTACAGGGCTCAGCTTTCTAAAAGATCTATCTCTTATTGCAAATGATGGAGCTGATTTCCAGAGGGCCTCTGAAAGCTGCACTGGGCTGATGCATGTGTGGCTCTTTTTGTGTGTAATCCAAATGTTAACTTCTCTTATGTAGTTCAGCTCCTTAAGGGCTTCGTCTGAATAGGGTGTTTTGACATGTCTCTGAAAGGTTTATTGTAATCATCTTTACAGCGAATTAAAACATGTTGATTAATAGGGTTACCATTAACTCTGAGGAGTGCTTAAAATGGATCTTGATTCATGGCCTGATTCATAGAAGGCTATTGCACAGTTTAGAACTTAGCATAATTCTCTCAAGTTTGAGTGCTAATTTTTAGCCTGTTGTGTATCTCATATCATCTAGTATCCTTTTCCTGTAAATAGAGAAATTTTTGGCATCACTCCAAAACTTACACAGGATTCTCTTCCTTCCAAATACAATGCACATTCCTTAATATAACTTGAGCTAGATTCTTAGTCTATTACTATATAGACAAAACTATCAATCTTCAATCATATAATTGACTAAACTATACTCATGACTTTTGCAAGCTATAGGAAGAAAACATGACACAAGGAATGATCCTGAATCTTTCATTCCTCACAGACTCAGTTATTAAATACATGGTCTTGCACAAATTTAACTTATGTTTTTTATGTTTAGCTCAACTTTTTTAAACTGTCTGCTGCTGTTTTCCCAGAACGCAGTCAGAAAGGTGAAAGTAGATCCAGTGTCACTCGTGTGCCCCCACTCTGAGCTGGTCTTTATTGACAGTGTTCTCTCTGCTTTTCCATTGTATCAGCCCTCAGTGTGTCAGCTGAGTATCAAACTGCTGAATTAATAGAAAAACTGTAGTAAAAAAAATACTATCACAAAAAGGTGCTAAACACCTCCACACAAATTACCCTCAGCACTAATCACTCGGGCTTTGTGAGAAACAGCGCACTGAAATGTTGGTGAAATAACCTTGCTGTGCCTTCAGCTTTTTTAAAATAGTCCCCAAAACATGCATAAACATCAGCTGCTGTGAAACAGACCTCCCCTGCTAACCGTTTGTAGCTCTAATTAACGCAAATGTACACAACTAGGGATTTGAATGCCTGCTAGTATTGTTTGTATTGTTTATAAACGCATGTTGTCAGATGTATATCGATAAACCTGTTTCTCATAGCAGACTGAAAAGGGAGAAATGTTGATACTGTGACAGACGTGGAAGTTTTTGTTATTATGACTGTCGATTTGTTACAATAAGCCAAGCAATAAGATTTCAGGGCAAATTCATCACTTTTAGTCGTAAATGATGGTGTGTCAGCTTACAAACACCCGAACAGAGTTTATAATCTCAAGATGATGGGGAATCCTTCAGCAAATTCGTTATCTTTTCATAGATGCAATCCATGAACACGCAGAGTGATGCTCTTTGTCATGTCCTTGCCATTCCTTTTCCCTCTTGTGGAAGTGCATACTTCACCAGATGTCAGAGGCACCACCCTGGCACATCTGCAAGCACATGGATGGGTGTCTAAAGGATGTATGAAAGATGTTTGAGTCTCTCTGCCTGGGGCTTGGCCTTGGTGACCAGGCAGAGCTCTCTTCCCTGTGTTATGCTAGTGACAGTGACTTTGCTTCTAGAGAATGTGAGCCAAACACACTGTACCCAGAGCCATGGATCTCCAGTCCCAGCATGGCAACCTGTCACCCTAGCTCTGTTTTTGGTTCAGTTTGGATGTCCTGCAGGTTACAGGTGATTCTTTTTTTTGGGTCTTCAGATTCCGCTCAGGGTTTGCCCATGTTTTGAACTCTTTGAAATTTTGTCTCTTGTCTCAGGAAGGTTGATCTTTAAATCAAGCTTTAAATAAAGTGTAGCATTATATACAGTGAAACCCCCAAAGCCTGTAGTGGAAAGTAAGAAGGTTTTTTAATGTTCTTTCATATCTAGATCAACTTTATGCTGATTATAACCACCTCTGTCTCCCAGAATCCCTATTTCACATTATATATTTTTTCGTCCTCCTTCTCTTTTAATCCAAGTTTATACTTTACTCAAGGCTAATTTTCTGGCCTTATACTCTCTGCAGTGTCGTGGCTACATGTAGATTCCTACATTTTGGTATGTACTAGGGCTCTGCAGCTTCCTTAACCAATGTACCATGATAAATCCAGCCCTTGTACTGAGTTTCTTCGATGTTGTGAAGCTCAGATCTGATCACCTCATGGGTAGTTTAATGCACCCAGTGGTGCAGGAGGTTTTTGGTTATTAAAGACAAGCCAAAGTAGCATAGAATGGGTTATTTAATCACTCAGTAAGAGATTTCCTTAACCATTCAAAGCTGATGTAAAGAGTTGTCAACAGGGAACCCGTTTTGCATCATTCCATCGTGATTTTTATTGGTCCAGCACAACCATAAAGCTCCATCTCTGAAAGCCACCTGGTAGTGTTTGTTTAGCCTCTTGCTGGCACAGCAGTCCCCTGAACACTTACAGAGGCAGGAGGCAGACCGTGAAACAACTAAAGTAGATGCAAATAGCAAGAGTTCTCCCCTAACACCTGAAAAATCCGCATGGGGAGAAAAGGCTACTTATTTAGGTGCTGTGCATCTGCCAAAATTAGAGGTCAAACATGATTTTTCCTCTCTCTTTTGAGATCAGGCTAATATCTACTAAAAGATGATATTTCTTTTCTTTCTAGGTTATGTAATGGATTGCATGAGCCTGCTCTTATTTCTTTGTACCTTGCATTATTGAAAGGTGATGAATTAATAGGAATATCCCTGCAAAACCATTTATTTTGGTTGAGATTTCACTTTGAGATATTGCTGTCAGCAAAATACATATTATTTTTACATTTATTTTATTTTACCTTGCTTTCAAGTGGTTGCACCAGCCCCCAGCATTTTAAGGACCAACCAGTATTTGGCTGTTGCATAACAGGACTTCCCTCTGAGATCTCTAAATGATGCTCATGCTTTGCTTACAAACTAATCAGAACTGCAGCAGACAATGCTTAAAAATGACATTTATTATGACGTTTTGCTAAACAGCAGATGTGTTTTTGCTCAAGCATGTAAATGTCAAGGAGCAGAGCACCTAGCAACCAGTTTGCAAAGATATTTTCAGCATGCAAAGAAGGTTCATAGAGCCTGTTGGCAGATGTACTTTCTTTAGTGCTCAATAACTGTCCCAGCTGCAGCCTTCGATAGGCAGGCTCTTCCTCACCTCTTTTTAATGAGTTATTCACTAAAGGAAATAATGTTGCAGCAGGATAGGTGTGCTCCAACCAGATGTTTTTCAGCTACCCCAGATTTCTGAAACTGCTCCAGAGACTTTTCATGCAGGAAGGGTGGTGGGTTAGCCATCTTTCAATATTAAATCCTCATAAGGCCTGATGGTCATCTAGTCCATTCTTTCCAAAGGCAGCATTTGTGTCACCCCTGACAAGAATTTCTTTTGAAAAACTTCCTTTGATGGAAATCCTACTTTTTCTCTGACCATTCAGTTAGAGGAACCATTGTCCTCTTAGATGAGGGAGACCTTTGGTTCTCCTTTTCTTCACAATTAACCTGAATTTTCCTTTGTCTAGACTTAAGCCTCACCATTCTGTCTTTTACCTACCATTAGCGTGGAGAACATCTAGGATTACAAGAGCTGTTCTTGTGGTCTTGCTGCTCCAACAGCAACCACAGGGGCCTGAGGAGTGGCAGGATTAAGCATAGGACATTGTCCTTTTCTGGAAGGATGGCTTGATCTCTTTGGGCTCACAGGATTTTCTGAGCCTTTTGTACCTTCCCCACTTAGTAAATTGCAGTGGATTTCTCCTCCGAGATCTCAATTTGATTATTTCTCTCCTTGGGACAGTTTTTTGTATTTTTGAATGCTTTTCCATCTTGTCTTTTTTTGGATGATTCCTCTTTAGGCTGCACATTCATTTCAGTCTCTCACAGGTCATGTCTTCTAGACTTCTGATCATTTTCCCATTGATCTATGCCTTTCTTACAGCATACTTATTGCACTGGCCATATTACATCAGCCCAACCTTCACCCATGACGATTATGTACCTTCTTCATGTCCCATTTATATCTTATTGATCTCATTAGCACACTGTGTTTTCTGGGAAGTGGCATAAGCAGGATTTTTGGCTGTGATTTACACAGGACTTGTGACTTGCTTTTGAAGATGCTTCCATTCTTATTAAACTAAATAGAGACAAAAGCACTCACTCCTCAAATTATGTGTTTGAAATCTGTAACCATGGAGAATATTTATACATCTCCCTTTGCATCTGAGACCCATTCTCATTCTTACTGAGGCTATTGTTAGTGAGCCCTGACAAAGCTTAAGTTATGCTGAAAATGACCTTTCCTTTTGGACTCGGCAATAGGGATCTTTTTTAGGCACAAATTCCAGCCTGTCCCTGCAAGTTTGGAAGGGATGCTCTTGTGCAAAAAGAAGGGCTCATGCTTCCCCACTTTGGTATCAAGTAAGTGAGGTGATCCTCACGTCCAACAACGAGTGTTTCTATGTGGCAGTGCATTGAAATGCATTTAATATTGTGGCTAAAATAGAAGGTAATCTGTAAAAACTCACATCCTCTTTATCTTTTTATATATTTTGTTGTGGGAAACAACACAGAGTCCACGAGTTTCCAGATGAGGGAATTATTGTATATATAACAATACTTATATGTCCAACTCCTCATTAGTTTTCTGTGTTCCATTAAGTATATACCTGTTAGACTTGTGTTGTAACGGGCAGGAGCTTGAAAATGTCTTTTAGATATGCTGCTGTCAAGGAGGGCTAGCCCTGAAAGTCACACTTGCTCATGGACACTGACTAAATAGAGCTTTAAAGGTGAAATTGAAATGACTGCAAGATGCAAAGAGCGGTAAGTCTAAATGAGTCCAAGGGAGCCCAAATACGTGTGTGGAACTGCTTCCCCTTTCTCCAGAGGAGCTCTGCTGCTCTTTGCAGGAGTATTGAGAAACAACAGGTCAAGTGTGGGGTTCCCAGTGGGGCAATGATGGGAAGGACGGAGTGAGGCAGACAAAGAGACAACAGAAAATGCTCTCAGTTCTGGGTGTTGTGGTGTGCTCTGTCTCTGTCACTGAGACTAGGTGAGATGTGAGTCACTCTCATCCATCAAGGCTGAGTGTTGTTCAGGACTGGGGCAGTGTTCAGTGTCTCCAGGACAGGTATTTCCCCGAATATCTGTTCTGCCTCTGAGAGGAATGCAGTGAGGTGGAAGCAATTAGAGCCGGGTGTCCTTGTTCTATGTTTCTGCACAGTTTTTAGAGAATTGTTCCCTGTGCTGGTTTAAGGTGATATTTTTGTTTAGAGTTGTGTACAGACTGTCCAGTCATATGTATGGTAGAGTGTGTTGGGTTTTTTTTTATACAAGGATTACATTTGTGGAAGAAAAAAACCCTGCTGCTTTCTTTTGAACCCCTTTCCTCCCTTTGCCCAACCAAAATCAGCAGTCAGGAACTGTTGTGGGTCCCAGTGCTCAGCAAGTGCCTTATCCTCGATCTTAAAGCTGTCCCAGCAGCTGAGAGTCTGCCCCAGACATTAGAAACTCCATCAGCACTCCTTCTAATTCAAATCTTATTAGCTTTCATTTGCAGAGAGGTTGCCCTGACATGGCAAAGATCGTGAGCTGTTTTTCAGATGCTGTTCCTGCATAGCAGCCGAGTTGGCCAATGGATCTTTAATTTCCTTTTGGCGTCCAGCCCAAGGGAACATGCAATGAGCAATTTCCTCAAACATAGTATCAGTGGGAAATTCAGCTCGTTCTGAGCCAGCTACGTGATCTAAGCAGGGGACGGTATGATTTTCGGCTTTGATGCTCTGAAAGAGAAATTGGAATAGAAAATCATCCTCAGTGCTTGGCTGTCTGTACTTGCCCAGGGGGCATTTCAAGCGATACAACTGATTCCTTATCCTGACATTTTCTTAGAATCTTCTTATACAGTAGCTATCAGCAGGTTGTTTACTAAGTACTGTGTGGTCTACCAGACCTGTGCAAATACTGTATTTCATGGTAAGGAGAGACAGTTTACAAGACAAAACCAAAGCAGGCGGGTTGGTGTTAAATTCTGAGCCTTCGGAATCAGCTCCCTCATTATTAATTGACCTCCTTAGCTTCTAATTCTGACTTGTAGGAAAATCACACCTGTTTTTTCAACACTTATTTCACCTGTCACTAAATTTCAGTGTTTTCACCTGATTCTTGTCTTTACCTCTCTGTTTTCTCAGTGGTTAGACTGTTCAAATATCTGTGGTTTCAAAAGCATTTCTCACACTTGTTTCTTTCCACTGATCCTTTTTTAAGTGATGGAAAGCTGTATATGCGTTACTTGTGATATCTTGGATGCAAGATATCTCCTGAGCTAAAGATTTCTGTACAACCTCCCACTCTACCTGCATAATTGTATTTCATAGTTACCATGGAATTTTTTTCTTCTCTGATCCCTGTTACTATTGTATCGCCAAAGTTCAAATGTAGGGCTTGCTTTACTGTCAAGAGTTGGCAGTAACTGCTATTGCATCTTAGCTGTGATTTTTATCTCCTTCATTCATTTTTTTCCCCCTTCGGGTTGGATCTTTGGGATTAAGAATGCTGTCCCGGTGAATTCTTGACCTTGTTATGTGTCAGAGATGGGAACACAGGTCATCAGGATAAAAAAAAATTAATTCTCCCTTTGGTTTCATGTGATTTCTGTTTTCATAACTCACTGGTGCTCTGTACATCAGGCATCAGCCCCTCTCAGCTGGAGTATTTTGTCTGTCCATAATGTATAGGATTTTTGGGGTAATGAGATTTTGGTGTGAATGACTGTCCTCTTCCACCTGATGATTTTTGAGTCAGGCAACTTCAGCCACATTTGATGGGAACAGTTGAGGAGCTGGGCATCTACAAAGAACATGTTGATGCATTTCCTGCAGAAAGGGAAACCAGCTTGTAGATAATTTTGTTCCTTCCTGATCTTTATTCAGGAACAGAGGGTATGTTTGCATATCTAGTGGTTATTATGTTTCCCTCTGTATTATTTCCCTTTCTGGGAACTTATTAATGTCACTTTCTTGAAAGAGATCCTACTACAGTGCTCCCTTTGCTGCTTCCATCATCTTTGCTCCCAAGGGCCTGACTTGCAGATCCTTCTCTCTTTGGAGAAGGTTTATACACTGATTTACACACTCTGAAGATGTTCACCAAGCCCACTTATTCAAAGCCTTCCTACAGAGAGAGGTGTGAGCTTAGGAATTATTCTTTTGTCACCTTTAATCTGAATCCAATGTGATTTATTGTCACCATGCTATCTTGTCCAGCTTCACCTGTCTTGTTCTTGGCCTCCATCATGATGTTTCAGATGTATTTGGATGCAAAATTACATATTCATAAGCAGCTTTTTAACCTCAGGCTGGTAACAGTTGACTTGGTCTTTTTTATTCCAGAAACTGTAAATGCAAGTCTTCTTGTTCATGAGAGTCCTCAAATGAATCAAGTTATTTTTTGAGTGATTTTATAGTGATTTGTAAAATGAAGTATCATCAAGCTATATATAGATATAGCTGTACTTTTAGCAATTGTAAATGTGTTGTCTTAACTTTTCAATAATTAATTTCTACTAAAGGAAGGTTTGTGGTCTTTTTTACTTTTTCCTTATTTCTTCGAAGCAGCTGACTTTATTTTTTTTTCATTTTTACATTATATTTGTGTGCATTTCCCAACCCAGAGGTAAACTCACTTCTTTCTTTCATACATCTTTGTAAGGCATTTGTGAGATTCTAATTATTTTTCATGATGGTCTCTGAATGTTGTGTGTTTTTTGAGAAGGGATGCCTAAGTTAACCCAGAACTCAAGGTGGGGCAGGCAACTAAGGTACACTCCCTTTCTCCCATAACAGTTTGAGTCTTTATATTTTGCCTTACATTTCTTCTCTAATTACTCTCGAGCCAGTTTTATTCAAGTAGCTTGGCTGCCCTTGCTTTGTTTTGTTCTCTTATTATTTTGCAAATGGCACCGGCTGTTTTAGGAGTTGTTAATGATTTTTCTTCTTCAAGAGAGAATATGATTTCAGAAAATAAGCACAAAAAATCCAGCCCCTCTAACTGGATGAATTATTTCTGTAGCTGTGGCATCCCTTCAGAACAAGGGAATACCTGCCTCTCAGCAGGATCCTAATCACAAGGAAAAGGGGAGCAATAAGGGAGTTTGTGCTGTTGAGTTTCCTTTACACTCAGCTACTATTTTAAGCACAAATACAGAGTGTGTGCAGCATTCTGCTGGTACAAATGCTCTGAGCAGTGCAGTAATTATGGTTTGCTGCTCTTGCAGCACAGTCAGTTGTGACCAAACTTGTCAAGAGTTTGCTTTTATTCCCAAGAAGGAGTACCACATCAATTTTTTACTATTTCTAGTGTCCAGAACCTTCTTGTTAAGGGCAGGACACAGTTCTTCCAAGGCTTTTGTTATTAGTATCATGCTGGGTCATCTTGCCTCTTTTTCTTCCAGAGTTTTTGGGGGTTACTTGGACCAGGGCAAAGATACCAGAAGACAGAAAATCAGAAAAGATGAGGCTCAGGAAGTTTTCAGTCCTTTTTCCAGTGGCCCAAACTTTGGACACTTAGTTCAGTGTTTTGACTTTTGGGGTTTGCACATTTGCTTGGGCTTGCCAGTCATCTTTGAATGTTTTTGCATCATGTAAAGATAATGTTTCAAGAACATTTTGTAAAATTATATTGAAAAGTTATAGGTTTCCAGATTTCATTAAACCATTGATCAGTATTAAATTAATGATTAGCGGTTAAACTCTGTCACAGTTCCAGGCAATAATTATTCTTTATTTTGAGTATGATAGACTGTTCACATGTAGCATCCAGAAATTGTCCTACTCCTCCCTGGTGCACAGGCCTGGGATGGTCTCCACATGCTCTTCTGAACTATTTATCTTATTCACCCAGCTGGCACTAAACCCATCTAATATTTGCCTTGAATGTCATTACTTGTATTACTGTTTTTAGTATTATTTGTCTTCTCTGTTCTTGATATTTGCCCAGGTGCTTTTTTAGTAATGTTTTTCATAAGTCTGTGCTCTTGCTGTTACCCTCTGCCTGTATCGTGTTTGCTGAATTGGAACAACCCTGCCTGACTGTAGAGAAGATCTGTACTCTAAGTGCAGAAGAAACAGGCCATTTTTATTAGGAAAAGTAGAGTAACTAAAGAAAGCAAGTTTGGGGAAAAAAATAAATTTGGATTCTTGAAATCAACTGCCAAAAAAGTGAAATGGACTGGGGTCAGTCTTCATGCCAAGAGCATTGCTCTTCTGGGACATAAAGAAAGTGTTTCCCATGTCAAATTGTTGTGGGGAGTTCTTCCTCACTGCACAGGGAATGGACATGGCACTTCATACGTACCTAAAGGTTGGAGCTTTTTGGGGTTTGCCTAAGTAAGGGCACGGGGCTGTTACAGCTGCAGAACCTGGGCTTCCAGTGCTGCCTGCTTCTGTTTCCAAGGACAGGGATTCAAGTCAAGCTTCAATTTAGGAGTGTGGGGCAGGTCCTGGATTGATGGAAATGGGTGCGTGTCAGTGGATACAACACCTTTACTTGAAATGAGGATTTACATGCAGGGTTCTCTTCAGCATCTGGAATTGAAGCAGAGTTACAAGATAGATTCAACTCATGGCCTCTCATGTCAAATGATGTTTGATGGGTTTCCCCCCCCCCCCCTTTGCAATTTAATGACACTTTCACAAGTTCAGCACCATAAGGAAAGATTGTTCCTATAAGGGTAGTTCTTTCATTGCAATTAAAGATTGTAGAATGATAGAATGATTAGGTTTGGAAAGGGCTTTCAAGACTGTCAAGTTCCAACCCTGCTGCCATGGGTGGGGATGCCACCCACTAGGTCAGGTTTCTCAGAGCCCAATACAACTTGGCCTTGAACACTTCCAGGGATGGCAAAACTAAAACTTTATCCAAGGCAGCTGGCAAAGGGCAAATCTCAAAAGACTACTAGACAAGTGTGTAGCTGTTCTGGGAGGTTAATCAGTACACACTGCTATGAAGGATGGGATAACTTAAATGACTATTTCTGTTGTGATTTCATCTTAAAATGTCTAGATGCTTTTAGTGCAAGCATAGCAATAGTAAGTACAGTTTCACTGAATTCCAGTCCATGTTCTCTCTTCAAACTTAGGAAAATAAATAAACAGGAATTATTTTAGAGTTCTTGGTTCTTATTCTATGTTAGAGGCATTGTTTGCTATTCCAGATCAGTCCAGAAGTTGATCCACTCTGGTAAATGCTCTCAACCAGTAGCTACTTGGGAAACCTCAGGAAAACAGTACGTGAAAAAATGTCTGCCTCAAATAACTTTCCATGTGTATTTCTATTTAGCTCTTGTTAATCTGCTGAGTATTGTTTTCCACACTGTGTGACTGTGGGTGGGCCATCCTGATTAATATCCACCAATGATGAATGAGTCTAATTTCTTCTTCAACCTATTTATAATTTGGCTGCCACAACACTGCTGTGGAGAGCTCTGGAATTAAACTAAGCGTTGCATAGGGGAGAAAAGGATCTTGCTTGTTTGTTTTCAGCACGCTGCCAAGTTATTTTGAGTACAAGCACAAGAAATATAAGCCTCTCAAAATATTTCACACTTGGGCTGAACCTGCCACTTTACTAATGCTGAAGTTTCCCATATGGTTAGAAAAGACTCAAGACTGGTGGCTGTTCAGCAGTACCAGCAACTGTTGATATCTAAACCTAGGGCCTCCATCCACAGTTCAAATATTGTACTTACTTCTGCTAATTAGCTTTGACATTGTTAATGTGCCTGTTCTTGTAAAGGAGAGTACTTTGTTTTGGTAGCGGAGGGATCCTGGGCTCTGTTGTGGAGTTCTCCAGGGAGATCTTTAGGAAGTTAATTGTGTATCTGAAAATAGTTGCACCAAATGGTAAAAAGGAATTAAGGATTTTTAACAAGTCACGTCATCCATTATGCAAGCATCACTGTTTAATTTTGCATCATCTTTTCCTGTGCCAGTTTTGCTTTCCTTCCTCAGAAATATCTGCTCTGGTTTAAATTAAAAAAAAACAAACAATAAAAAATAGGGGGAAGAGGGGAGCAGAAGAAGTCAGGTCTCTCCTTGGGGTGCAGTCTGATAGATGGTGCAGGTTCTATTTGTTTCTCTCTAGGGGATGGTGGCTGCTGGTGAAAAACCATCATGTCTCAGGAAAAATTGCATGCAGTGGGTCACTGATGTATTCTTTGTGCCCAGCCATTTGATTGCAGTTGTTCCTGTAATAGAGCATAATAAGACAGAGAACCCAATTAACAGTCCACCAGGAGCACTGATGATGGTCTTTGTGCACTGCTGGGGTGAGCTTATATCAGGATTTAGTCAGGCTGCAGGCACTGCATTTACACAATATTTTCCCTTGGTGGCAAGAGATGCTGGCTTTGTTCCTTGAAGGAGAGGAAGAGATATTAAAACCAAAAGAAAGCATGACTGAGGGTTGCTAGCAGCAGCAGAGGATGGATAGGCTCAATTCAGTTTAATCTTGTTTGACAATTTACTTGATAATTGCAATTTTTTTCCCCCTAAACCCCAAATGAATCTACAGAAATAGAACAAATGTTCTACTCATTAAAAAAAGGGCAAAAAAATAAAACCAACCAAAAAACTTCATACTAACTTGGGATGACTCAATTTTGTTGTTTCTTGATGCCCTTGAGGTCAGAACGCTCTAGGAAGGACAAAATATTATTTTCTATAAAGATACATTTACATATTTGCCTGAACAGAGATCTTCATGCACTCAGCTCATGCAGATGCAGATATTTCATATGTTTATCTCCTTCTTCATAGATATTTTTCAGTCAAGTTGTATTTGCTAAGCAGGAATATATTTAGAGCATCATCTTCCTCAAATAACTTCATTTCTAGAGAGATGGGCAGCTCTCAGAATGACTAAAGTACTTTTCCTATGACTTTCTTGCTGTTTGTGGCATTGTCAGTACCATAAATCATAACCTTTTCTTTGTTTCATGATAGGATGAGCTGTTCAACATGGCACACAGAGTTTTGCTGTCTTGAGCAGGACCTGAATGCTCACTGTGGAAGTACATCTCTGGCTGACATGGCTTTCTCAAACCATTGCCTCTTTCACCCTTATTGGCTCTAGGGATTCACACCTGCACAAAGGGAGAAGCCCAAAATACTTAATTTTGACACAGACAGATAAAAGGCTGGTAGAGAAGAATCTTTATAGTCCCATTTCCCTTTAGGAATGCTGGTCCTCTCCCCCACGTAGAACTGCAGAGGAAAACTGTTGTACAGTTGGGAATTAAACCTTGAATGAACTGGAAACGTGCCCTTCTTGCACCTTCAGTTTGCTGATTTTTACCTTCTGTGCCACTGTTCTTTGATAAATCCAAGCTTAGCCTTATCTTAAAAAGTCTTGGGTGTTAAGTCTCTAAGTTGAAATGTAAGTTTCGAAATGCCAAAATAAAGCTGCTTTTGAGTTTGACAGAGTTGTCAACAACCGAAAACAGCATCTTATTGATGCCTAAGGATTTTTATGTATTTTTGGTGTGTATTTTATAGATTTTTAGAGCTTTAGAAGTAGGGATTTCTTAAGGGATTTCTTGCTCACATATTAA
>JAWWEW010000112.1:17545825-17559179 GCA_035583185.1 Anabacerthia variegaticeps | reverse complement strand
ATAGGTATTAATGTATTAAATATGCTAATTGTTTGAAAGGGTATAAAAACTGTAACTTTACTGAGCTCTGGGTCCTTTGTGCTCGGAGGATCAGAAGAGACCCAGACCTTTCGAACTCCCAATAAAGGTATTGTCTATCTTTTCTCCATTAATTTTGTCTTGAGCGTCTATTTTGCAGGATTTCAGGCATCATTATAATGGGAGGTGTTTGTGAACTGTAGTGGCAGTAACCACGTCCTGGATTGTATATGATCCCTTGTAAGAATAACAGTAACAAGGTTAAAGAACAAATCTACAATGATCTCTTTTCATGGTGATAAAAAAAGTCCTGCTGGCTTCATGAATTATGCCAGGATTAAACCACCAGAAATGGAGATCTTGTGCTTTCCTCATTTTCATGACTTGTTACCCACAGCAATGTCTGATGGAGCTCTTTCTGATCCCTGCCAGAGAGGCTCGTTCTCTTTGCCATGCCCTGGAGTTTCCAGCATATTTTAATGTGAGCTTTAGTTAGGATTATTTTCTCTTTTTTTGACAGTCAATTTCCCTTTGTTAAATCCTGAGTGCTTTGGCACTCAGTCATTTCAGTGTAATTTATTCTTGTTCACTTGAATAATAAAAAACCTTGTTCACTTAGTTTTTCTCCATGGAAAGTTAAAAGATGCTCTCACGAGCGTGCCCATTACCCTCTGGAATTATGTCCAATAAACTTCCTCTCCCACTGGTACCTCTGGTACAGCCACAGCTGGGAGAGACTTTTTTCTTCAGTTCTATTGCTCTCCTATAAATCTATTTTGCTTTTCTGCAGGTACTGCTCTCATTTGGGCTGCAAAAGTATTGCTTTTGTTGTCTTTTTTCTTGCTGATTATCTTTGAAAGCATAATATTTAGCAAAGGTTTTTCATCCTCTCTAGCACTTTTGTCATGCAATGGAGCTCCTCTTGGTTTAGGTACTTTTATACACTCAAGTTGTGACAGGACTTTGTCAGAGCTTCAACCTGTGTTGGAACCGGTCTTTTTAAAAGAGCCTGAAATCGAGCCACAGGTGCTCTTCCTAAGGGATTTGGCAGTTTTACAGGTCCCCTCCTAAGTGTGTAACTTTGCAAAAATACTAAAAGGAGTTGCCTTGGTAACAAAACCTGTGAGCCTTCATTTAATTTCAGAGGAGCAGAAGGTCGCATGCCCGGTCAGCAGAGCTCTGTCTCAGGTACTAACAGTGAGGGGAGAGTTTGTAAGACAAAGGTAGTTTTGTTTTCAAATGTCAAGAAAATTGAAAACCATGTGAGAAGTAAATGATAAATGTCCTTGTGTATGATAATTGCTGGAGCAAATGCTTTGCCTTAAAGAGAGGAGTCAACTTGCCAGGAAACCACCCTGTCTGCACCTGTGGAATCCATGCTGTTATCACAGGGGACATTATTATCAGTGTGGTCCTGGGGACTTGTCCTGCTGTTCCTGATAGCATGTGGAAGAGACACACAGCCTTGGACATCACCAGCCCACTGTAGTTCTGGGGAATTACACTGAGACCAAGGAAAAGACACACTTGTCTCTGTAGGCTGAGAAGCAGCAACCAAATGTGGAAAGCACAGCTATTAGAGGTTGGTTCACAGAGGTTGAGAGCCACACACCAGCACTATACAAAGACTGAAAAGCCCAGCTCTTTACCATTCAAATTTAGGCATTTTTTCTTAAGTTCTGCTCCAGTCTGTTTGTTCTCAGAGGAGAATTAGGAAGAAGTTATCTGAAGGCCATAACTAAGATATCTATGCAGAGACAAACCAGTAAATATTGGAGGAGTGGGAGAGTGCCTCAAGTGTCTCTTCTGGGTCTGCTGGCCCACACTTTCCTGTCTAGTTGAACTAGAGCATTGGCAACACTCTTCATCTATTGTTCTCCAAAATCTAGAGAGCTTATGTGTGTCTCCTTGCCCAGACCAGAGAAATTGGGAGTAACAGAAGAAAGGACAGACTGACTTGGAGCCATCTGTGTGTACACATATTTCATTTGCCTATCAACTTGATATTGACATAGCCCTTGACCCTTTGCCTCTGGTTCCTTGCCACATTGTCCTGTTTATGAAACAAAACTAAGTGTGGTTGCTATTTAAGCTGCAACTGTTCATCTGCCATAGTTTCTGATGAGCCATTTCCTTCCCTGTAATCTTCTGTATAGGCAGAGATTTTGGAGAAGGAGCAAACTTGAAACCACCTTAAGAGCAGCCAGTAAAGTTATGGATAACAATTCACGCTTCAAAAGTCCTCAACAAACAGGATGTTCCTCACCACCTACCAGCTCTGTCTCCGTTACATCATGGGCTGGTGGAGTTTGTTGAATCTCAGAAGAACCCTTTATTCAAAAAGACTTTGTTATGAAACTGACAGTTCCCTAGGTTGTGTTGTCCCCGAGGGCTGAATGGTGAGGTGGGAGATGGTTTTACTGAGAGAGGATCTGCTAGTGTGAACTTTTGTACAGGTGACTGCATCTTCATTCTCCTGCCACTGGCTCTTGACTCAGCTGTGACATTTAAAACAGAGAAGTGGAAAATCCTGGGACACACTGGCAACCCGGCATAAACACTTTAGATATGGTATCAAGAGGATTGAAAGAAGTCAGCATGTTGTTGTGTTCCTCTTGTGTTAGTTAATTAGAAAAAGAGAGGATCAACTGTTCTGCTTGCTCAGAGCCCTGGTTTACTGCCCTACCAGGTGCTCTGCCTCCCTTCCTTCTGGGTATAACCATGACTGAAGAAGCAAATTTCCCCCCCAGAGAGAGGGTGCAGGTTGTCTGCTGTGGTCATGGGGATCAGGGGGAGCTCTGCTTGGGTCTCAGTTGTTCTGTATCTGGAAACAAAATAGAGCCTTTTTGTGATTCCTTCTTTCATACTGTGGCTTCAAGTTCTTTTGTACAAATCCATGACGTTCTCGACTGTCTTCGAAGCTCGGGACAATCCTGCTTTTTCCTCTACAGCCACTGTGTGATTGCTCCCAGGAATCCTGTATGCAAAACCTTTCCTGCTGTGGACCACATGTGGCTTGGAGGAACTTGTTCTGTTTGAACAGACACGGTACTTGCTGTAGCAATGTGAAAAGTGGCATGCTGGATACTTTCACAAAGTCTTACTAATCTCACTATGCCAACCAAGGAAGGAAAAAGAGGCTCAGAGCAAGAACTGGGCTCCCTTAACTGGGAAATGGAAGGGCTGTTTGTACAGGGCAGTGCTTCATGTTACCAAAGTTTGCAAAATCACCTCCTGTCTGCGTAATTAGATTGAGGTTAAGTGGGAGATATATAAGAAACATCTTCCTGGAGGTGATAATTATAAATAATTCCTTTGGTACTGCTGTCAAAACAGTCCTATTAGGCAGCTATTGTACAGGATGGTCACTTTCTGCCACTTTGGCACCTTGAACTACATGCAGTGCTGCTGTTTGGGGCATGAGAGACTTCTGTGAGGCCAGCTTGATGCCTTATTTTTTTCTTCTAAGTTCTGCTTTGGAGGCTCTAGATATATATATTGAATTCTGATTGCCATTTTCTTTCATTTGTAAAAATTAGGTATGTGAGAGTACAGACAGACCGTCTGGCTCTCAAGAGTAGTATCAGCACTATTTTAGTTCACAGTCACAAGGTTGTTTCTCCCCCTTCTCAATTTTTAACAAGACAAGCTTATATAGCACAAAATTATACCTGAAAAGCATTTAAATTCAGCTTGGAGTGTCATGAAGGATTTACACTTATATATGTAGACAGAACTGGAAACAAGAATTATCCAGGAGCATTATCTTTTAATGGCTGTTTCTATTTTTGTCCCGAATTCATTTGCTTAGAATAATAGCTAAAGTCTTATGGGGTCTATGGAGAAAACGTCACTGATGGTGCAGTTAGCAAAGGGATGAATAAGTTCAATTTCATGGGAACTCTGTTCAGTTTCAAATCAATATTTAGTTTGTTTTTAGCTAGAAATACTTAAGCAGGATTGATGGATAGCAAGTTGCCACTGGACTGAAATGAATCATTGGCAGAACAGATGAGTTCACAGGGAACAAAGAAACAAGATCACTGTAAAGTATCTTGATTATCTCAGCATATCTCAATATTATCAGCTATTTATCTTCTGAAGTATTCTGCTTTTCAGACCTGAAAACTTTTAAAGAGGGCAGCAATTTAGGCTGAACACTCATGGTAAAGGCAAGGAACTGAAACCTCTTTTTCTACAGGATGTATTGAAAAGCTTATAAAATACGTATACATTTGGTAATGTTGCATTTTTATAGGATTTTAGTATATTTGCACCCATTTGTTTTTCTCTCTGGGGGTAACTCTACATCTCACATTAAATTTAGGTAGCCTTTTAAAAGATTTTAGAAACTGCAAACTAAGCTCTCTCGTCTAGTGCTTTCGGATGCATTTTACGTGGTCTCATAAAACAAATGCTGTCTGTGTGTCCAGCTGTAATAAGACCTTCAGTTGGCATTTCCATTGGTCAGATGCATTATTTGATGCTCTGAAGAGGAGCTGCAAAGATTAATTTCTTTCCATCTCTTTCATCTCACACAGAAATCCATTCTTTATTATACACCCAGCACAACCTTCAGGTTATTTGATAATGCAGCTGCTGGTGTTTTCTCCATGAAACCAACAGCCTTCTGAAGGTGCTGGGATTTTTTGTCCTGACAGTTTTCCTGTGAAAAAAGCAGCACTCAGTTTCATAAATGTGTGCTAGACAGAGCTTTATGATATACAGTTATTTGTAAAGAACAAAGTAACAACAAGGCAGCCCAGGCAAAGCTCTCCACATGCAGTGAGTAGAGCTCAGTCACGTGAAGATACCTCTTGAAATGGATGCTACTGAAAAATTCATGCTGTGAACTACCTGCCATTTCCAAATGTCATAGAATTCTTTGCCCTCAGAGAGGGACAGTAAAGCCTAGATCAGGTTAGCTGTAAATTTAATGTAGATTGCTCTCATGGTATATCCAGGCTTAGGGTTGAGAGAAAGAGAATGGATTTTTCAGTTTTCTACCAACAGTCTTGCAAGATCAGTAATGATCTGGGCAAATTGTTTGATATACATTTGTGTATTTTGCAACCCATATCTTTTAGAAGGTCTGGTTTTTCTTGATAGATTAATTCACTGCAATAATGTGGGCACTAAATTTCATCTCAAACATATTGACTTCCTCTTTTGTGGCACGTAAAGGAACGAGTCAGAGCTAAAAGATGTGCATAAGAAGTGCAGTCTTTGATGGTGTGTGTGTAACACAGCCAGCCTGCCATGATTAACATACTAAGCAGAGATGTCCCACTTCCTCTTTGCATTGGCATTCTCAAAGAAACTGTTAAGAAGTGCCAGTGGCGTATATTTTTAGGCAGATATGGATACAGATGCATGCAATAACCTAATATGCATCTTTACTGGACTTTCTTAATGATTTACCATATTCTAAGAGATTCCCAAAGGCTGCAGAGGGCAAACTGAGTAGTATTTTCATCTTAGTTTATCAGTACTAGGAGACAATGTTATGTGTGGGCTTGGACACTGTACTATTGCCTGAATAAAGGTTTTTATTACATAAAAGGGCTTTCTGAGCTCTATTTGCCCCTTGGGGAACTGCAATAGAGGGGTGAAGTGTTTCTAAATCTGTTTTGTTCTCACTGCAAGTTGTTGCCTGCTTATATTGGACCTGCCTCCACAGGTAGCATGAGGTGCTACTCCATTGCTTCTCTTCATTTCTCCAGCTTGTGGGGTCATTTCTGCCTACACTGAAGAAGAAATGTAAAATCCTAGTTTACAGGAGGATTTTTTTGGTTCTTATGTAGGACTTTATTCGGGGAAGAACTTTGTAAGTGGAAAACCTACTTGAAGATCTACCCAGCCCTTCTTCTTTAGAAATTTCTCATAATATTGTTTGTAGAGGCCATTTTTCCTTGGAATACACTGAATCTGATATTTGGATTGGATGGCTTGCATAGGAATAGAATCTTTCATTTAGACTGAATGTGGTTTAATGGGATGTTTTATAGGCAATTGGGTCTTAATTTAAATTTAAAAAGGCTCCAAATTGTGGGATGGGCTTTGACCCCTGTTGTTCCCTCATTTGGGTCTGCTCTGGCCAACACAGCAAGAAGGGAGACTTCCTGTGGAATGGCTTTTATTGTGAAGCATGGCAGGAATGACTTCTCTGACCCAGTGTGTGAAGTGGCCTCCCTAACAAATGTAATTTTGATGACATAATGCATATTTATAGCCTGCTGCAATTTTTAGTCTTGCTCAGGATCAGGGTGCCAATTTGCAAGCACACAAAGTGTTTTTGTTTAAGTTGACATAGCAGACAAAGGGATGGGAAAGGAAACAGGGAGTTAAAATGTCTTTTTCTCTCCATGGACAGAAACAGGAGTAAAATCCTATTGTCCTGATTCCCAGCCCTGTGCTTTGCCTTAAGACCTGCTCTGCTGGAATCGGTTCCCTTGAGATACCCCAGATGTCATAAATTTCAGATATGAGCAGCTTTCTGCTTATCTCCTCCCTCCTTTCTTGAGGTGCCCAAGGCATACAGGTTGCAGGTTAATTGCTTCCATCTCCCACAGTGAGGAATACCCAACCTTCCCAAGTAGGAGCACTTCCAGCACTCGCCAGATATCCCTTCCTGTCCAGTATCAGTCACTGACTCCGTGGCTTTTCTGCCCACCCTCTAATTCTCTTGGATCACACGGGGCAATGAGAACCAGCCTTCAGTTTTATTTCTTGTTAGTCTTTCCTGCTGGATTTGGATATTTTGAAGTTATTCAGAGACTTCAAATGTTTTGATGACTCAGAGCAAGACACTCAATTAAAGTGTAACCAACTTGTTCCTGTGACAGAGGACCTCTTAATTTTGCCCAGGCGGGAACTGTAACTCAAGCAGCACAACAAATTAATATCTCATTGATGACTTCTGTGGTCTGGAGGTGTATTAACTAAAAGTTGGCTTGCACATCAACAGGAAAACAAGCAGGATTTCATTGGGCAGCTTGCAGAGTTGATGTTGGAGGCCAGTAATTGAAACATAAACCCTCAAGTACAGTCATCTCCTCCTGGGAGGACTGTGCATGGGAAGAGAAACTCAAGCAGCCTTATCCTAACCTAAGGACACTTTGGAGATTGGAAAAAGGCCAGTGGAATGCTGCAGGAAGCAGTAGAAACAGTCCTGCTCAGCACCCTCCCCACCAAAGGAGAAGGGCTCAAGAAAGATGTTGGTGTTATTTCTTTCTCAAGGAAAGGGAGATATGACCCTGTATTGGAGGTTTGACAAGATTTGATTGAATCCAGTGTTGACATCTGTGAATTTTCGCTCTCAGGATGGTTCGGTAGCTGTGGTACTATGGGGATAAAAGATGCTCCAAGGCAGAGGAGCTCTTTCATCCTCTCTGATTTCAGGAGAGAACTGCCAGTTCTGGAAGAGATTTGTGCCAAGTTTGAGGATCAAAACGCTTGGATGTTTTCTAGTGTGTGGAGAGTTCATTGTTGTCAGTACCGATAACTGGCTGTTGGAGAGTGGGGGCTCCCTGAGCCCCAAGGAGCTCTTTGGGAACTTTCTGGATGTCTCCTGTAGCTCCTCAGGATGCTGTCCAGTTTTCCTTTCTGTTTCATGGCCTATAGACTCCCTGAGAATGATTTCCTTTTAGAAATAATGCATGTTGCTATATAGAGGTGGAACACTTCTTCCTCCCAACCCCAAACTTCTTTGATCTTTCAATTTTGAGAGGAATATTTTATTTATTTATTTATTTTTAATACTTCTGGCCAGCTGTAAACAAAACTAGAGTTCAACTTTTTTCCTCCCCCATTAGGCTCTTTATTTTCATGACTTGGGGGGTTTGATTTATTTTTTATTTTTTTAATTCTAAAACAATTCTGCTGTCACGGGAGTGAAAATGTGGTGTAGCTGATCACAGGTGTCAGGCAGCTGTTCTGTGAGTGGGTAATGCAAGGAGAATTCCTAATTTACTGTAAATCACTGAGGGCTGACAATTTTGCTACGATTTGCCCCCTGAAAAACCTGTTTTCTTCAGTCTTTTAATACTGCCTGACAAAAAGTGTAACAAATAAGGAGCACAAGCACGTTCACATTCTCCCCCATTAGGGGATGATGAATAAGGTGTCAGGTGAGTTTGTTTACTTGGAAAGCAAAATAAAGGAAAGCAAGCCAGTAAAAGGAGACAATCCTTCAGGTGGAAGACAGTTGCTGAAGGTGCACAAAGCTGTCATTAATTATTTGCAAAATATTATTTATGTGAATTAGATTTGTGGGGGATAAAAACCTATGACCAATTTCTTTTCTTTATATTTTGTTTATATATCTCCACTCCACCACAAGGTCTAGTTTATTTCTGCTACAAACAAACTTTATGGAATTCACTGCATCTCAGTCCATAGAAATTATTTGGTAGTAGGAAGAGATCAAGGAAATATTAAATATGGTGCAAGGAGTGGCTTGGAAATGCAGGAATTATCTTCTTCCAAAGCTGGATTTATACAACTTTCATCTAAGAATTAGAGTTGACCTAACTCTTCAGGCAGAAAATGAAACCTTGAGCTCTCTGTAGATTAAACCTATAAAGGGTGATATGATCTGGCTGGTTTGCTATATTATTCTATTTTCAAAGTCTGGTCTGGTATTTTAAAATGTCACCTAACTAAAAGTATAGCCTCACTAGAATAAGCATAAGATATTACTTTGTTTTTCCTCTTCCAGATGCTTTTTTATTTTCTTTGGGCACAACAATGGTCTTAATTTTCTACTTTGATAATTACGTTGAGTTGTGTTTTATTTAATATTAAACTCATTTATTGAGTTCTCCTTGGGCTGGTTGTATATCTCTGCTTAAGAAATAGATGTTTATACAAGAAGTAAAATTATTTTCTGATTGGGTGATTGGATCACTGCAACTCAATTAGACCCAGAGTGTACACAGAGAAGTCAGTCTCACGTTTGCTGGATGCTATTTTTAATACATCAGCAATGAGCATAGCTGACAACATTTATTATTACCAGGATAGTTTCAGAGAGCTGTGACTGACAGTTTGGTTACTGAGCTGATTCCCTGGAGCATTAATATATTGCCATCCCTTAGCCCAGCCTTGGCACTGAACCAGGACAGCATTACTATTTCATAAGATAAACCCCTGATAACAAAACGTTTTGAATACAGATAAGGTAGCAGAGAAATGAGAGAAGCAGTCTGGGTCAGGTCCTCAGCCATCACAAATTGGCCCCATTGGGCTGTGGAGGGGCACTCCATTTTGACACTGTTCCTTTGAGAGCTTCCCACTGGAGAGGTGCAGATGAGGAAAGCAGTTTTCTCAAACTGGAGGCTGCAGATAAAAAAAAACAACAACCAAATACACAACAAAAAAGAATAAACAGCACGGTGTTCCCCCTACTTATTTTTAAGCCAGGTGCCTGGGAAGTTGTGCTGGTTTTGACTGGGGTAGAGTTAATCTTCTTCACAGTGGCTGGTAGAAGGCTGTGTTTTGAATATGTGCTCAACACAGGGTTGATAATAGAGAGATGCTTATACAGAGCCAAGACCTTTTCTGCTTCTTGAACTGTGAGACTGGTGAGGGATTGATGGTATGTGGGCAATTGGGAGGGGACAGAGCCAGGACAGCTGAATCCAACTGACCAAAGGGATATTCCATGCCATATGACATCATGCTCCATACATAAAGCTGGAGGAAAAAGGCAGAAGGGAGGTTTGCAGTGATGGTGTTTGTGTTCCCAAGTAACCATTACGTGTGACGGGGCTCTGCTCTCCTGGAGATGTCTGACCTGGGGAGCAGTGAATGAATTCCTTGGTTTGCTTTGCTTGCATGAACAGCTTCTGCTTTCCCCATTTAACTTTTATCTCAACCCAAGAATTTTCTAGTTTTTACCCTTCAGATTCTCCACCCCATCCCACTGGTGTGGGAGTGAGTGAGCAGCTCTGTGGTACTCGGTTGCTGGCTGGGCTTAAACCACAACAGAAGTCAAGCTGGCTGCTGCTGTTCCCAGACAGGAAACTGCAGTTTGGGCTGGGAGAGACAGCTGTGGCTGTACCTCATCTCTCTGATTCCCCCTGAAACAGCCCACTAAGGCTCCACGTCTCTGCCCCAGCCCTTCCTCTTTTCTGTTGCTCTTCAATTCCTGTGACAGAAGGAGCCTAGCACAGCCAGGTTTCCATAACATTTCACCACATGATGATGAGAGGAAATCCACACCAAAGCTGGCTGCTTGCATAAACTCACAAATGGCTTTTGGGTCTGTTCAGGTCCTGCAAAAATACAGCAGACCCAGCTGAGATTGTCTAAGTCCATGATGATCCCTACACACCATGGACAGCTCTCCCAATTTCTTGGCTCCATCTCTTTCTCAAAACAGATGCACTTTCAATCAATAACATGAGCTCAAAAGAGAGTATGATTGATAGGGAGCTGCTTCAAAATATTTGTTCCTTAACTAGGCAGTTGTGAAATTTTCATTAGCTGTAGACACAGCAGAACAGATAGCAAAGTGTTTTAGCATTCAGGAGATCAATTGTACCTCGTAAGGACCAGCGTTGTGCTTTACCTAAGCTCATCCAGGCAGAAAGTGAGCTAAACCTGCTCTAATTGTTGCTGGAACATAACCTGAAGAGAAACAGATCTATCCTATCAGAGCACCATTGATAAAGGACCACACAGACTAATCAAGACTTATCAAGAAAATTATAATTCTTGTAAATATTAATCCCTTTCATTCAGTGGCAAGAAACTCTGGTGCTTCATAACTTTTAGAATAAAATTCTTTAAATCTCACAATGCAGGCCATACAGCAGACCAATTTCCAGCAGATTTTAGCAGTGAAAGAGGCACCCATTTTCGTGCTTTTAATATAGAGGTTGAGTAACTAGAAGAGAAGCAGAAAATGTAATATATTTTCCCTGCAGTTTTTTATCCTTCATAATTAAAATACACCTGGCTGTAGCATATGTTTTCACAGCTGCCAAGTAGGCAAAAGTGGGATTTTCAGAATGGATTAGGTGGACAAGGCATGTTGAAATGCAATGTGAGCAAATTGCACTGAGAATAAAGTAGGTGCTGAACCCCTAAAAAAAAGTCAAAAGGAGCAAAGTTGTTGCTTGTATTTGTGCAAAAAGAAACTCTTCTTAATGATATATTCAGTCTTCAAGTCCCATTCACACAGGTCTGGATGGGTTTTTTTCCTTATACATTGTGGGTTTAAATCTATTTTTTGCAAAGCCAGACTCCTGGGTTACCAAAGGGATGCACATTATTTGAGACTGGATCCAGCAAGGGACTTGGGTATGAGGAGTTGACCTGGCAGCTTTCTGACACACTCAGGTGGAACCCATATCCTGTAAGGGATGTGGGGAGAGCTCAGTGCTTGAAGAAGGAGCTTGAATTCTAATCCAAACCAGACAAGAAGATTTAAAAAGAGGTAGCCTGAGTTGTGAATCTGGTCCAGAATAAAAATAAGACATAAAAAGCTCTTTTATGGTATTCTTTCTTAGTGGCTATTTTTGTTCCTTTGGGTTGAATGCCCTTTTGCTGCTACCCCACTTCATTATGGGCTTTTTATTTTTACTGACAAACCTGCAGGTTTAAGATGAAAACAGTTTGCAGCTGATTAAGGGCAGCGTGCCTGGCGATTTCTTGCTAATCTTTCTCATTGTGCCCTTCATAAAAATGGCAGTTATGGTATAAATCCTACTTTAAATCAATACCTGCAAGTGCTAATCTCTGAAGAGGAAAATGTCAAATACCTCCTGCTGTGTGCAAGGACTCAAATTGTACGGCCTCAAACATTAAGGCTGCTGAAATTGTTCCCCTTTTCTTCCTTTGCATAATGCTTTGTACTTTCTTTTCTAGCATTCCACATGTCATTAACCATTCTTACATAAAAGGTGGCGGGTGCCTTGAGGTGACTGACGTGGTCATTGCTCACCCTGTGGTGGAGCTTCCAGTGGTGCTGCTCTCACACAGCAATGTCTTGGGCTGTGCCTGGAGCTCTGGAGCCAGCTTCTCTCCTTACCCATGGGACCTCTTCTGAGAAACGTTTCAAAATCAATGGTAAATTTAGTCTGTTTTGGGACCCTAAACCCAGATTTAATCACTAAGGGTCAGCATCTTATTCCATCCCCATGGACACTTTTCTTGGTGATTAACATTGGGATACACAGTGTTTTTAAAAGCCTGGTCTTCGTTTTGAAGTGCCAGAGGGGGCAAGGCAAATAAACAAACTAAGACTGTGAAAGATCACTTAGAAATGAGAAAATAGTGTGTTTCAAGGTAAAAGACTTTACCTGCCCACTGCATCTGTTCTATCTCTGCAGAAGTATGTGCTCTGGTTTCTAAATTAAAATTATTCTCATAAAGCTATTTCTGAACGTAGAGAGCATTCAGCTTTCACTGATATCTTTGGTCCTCTGGAAAGACAAGTTGCTTGTGAACCTCAGTGCACTAAGGACCCCAATTCTAGAAAGTACTTGAAAGTGGAGCTTTTTTTCACGATTGAGATCAATAAACTGAGAAAGAGAGGAACTGTGTAACTTTTACAACTTTTAGAAATTTTATTGTGTTTTTATAAGGTACGTGCCTGACTTTAGTTTGTCACTGTGTTTGTTCCATTGCGAAAATACCGAGCCAAATTTTGAAAATCCTTAGTCTCCTTTCATTAGGTCCTTGGATAAAAGCATCACTGATGCTATCTCAGCCCAGGGAAGAGCCAAGGAATACTGTGTCATTTGCACCTTCAGATAAGCCTGAATGCTCCGTTTCTTCAGTTTCAGACAAAGACTGTGTCAGGCAGAGGCAGAATCTGGAGGATCCTGCTAATTTTGAGTAACAAATTAATGAAGTATTAACAGATTAGAGCCTATAGCTGCCCTGGATGAAAGGTGTCCTAGGAAGAGACATCTGAGGTTTGGTGTTTGGTTTTCCCTCAGCTGTGGAACAGCGTGAGAGAGGGATGACTGCTAGAAGAGGGGCACAGTATTTCCAAATGGATGGTTGCAGATACTCCAAGACTTGGTCTGAAGGGACTCTTAAGAACTTTTTGGGAGATAAGGAAGAGCTTCCTTTAGAGAAGCAGCTCTGGTCTCTTGAGGATTTTGTGTGTTTTCCCAAAAAAAAAAAAAGCTGCTTTCAACTAGCATCTTTGAGAAAGTGACCTTGGGTTGTACATACCCACACCGGTTTCCTCCTGTAAAAATACAGTCAGAAAAAATATGTCTAACAAGCCACAATCTTTCACGGCTCTACAGCTGGGAGGACTGCCACTTTTCTGTCATTTCACCAAAAAAGCTGTAGTTTCTTTCTGGTTTATGGCAAC
>JAWWEW010000112.1:17457240-17545725 GCA_035583185.1 Anabacerthia variegaticeps | reverse complement strand
GCTCTACAGCTGGGAGGACTGCCACTTTTCTGTCATTTCACCAAAAAAGCTGTAGTTTCTTTCTGGTTTATGGCAACTTTTGGAAGGCAGGAGCAAATAAGGGTTGCAGAAATAATACAGGCTTATGAGCAGCAAATTTGCAGCTTTATACCTAAGGCAGCTACTGCCAAATTCTGTTCACATAAGCAGTCCTGCTGGGGAACACCAGGTTTGTGTGAAAGTGCACTCCAGGGCACAGTCTGCTTTAGAGCTGTTTACTACCAAATAAAAACAGTGCAGAATTGCAATCCCTTCTTCCCTTGCATCAGGGACATTTCTGTTGAGCTCAGCAGGATTTGCAATGGCTGATGATGCTGAAGCAGCACCTTTCCTTTTCCTGAAATGAGGCACTTTAGTTGATTTTCAGGAGCAAACTCACACCTCAACATTTTCATATTTGCAACAAAGGTGGAATGTAATTCAAGGCACCTCCCAGGAATTTTCTGTGGTGATTGAACCTTCCTGTGGCTCCAGGGAACTGCATGATAAATCAACAACTATTCCCTAATTTGGATTTGTTTGCAGTCTTAAGGGCATGCTGTGATGGTGCTGCATTCCAGCCCTTCCAGATGTGCAGAGATGGCACCAGCTGATTATTTAGAGCTGGTCTTGGGTGCTTTGTAGGATGCTATGTCAAGTATTAGAATTGATAGGTTTGGACATGAACTTTTAGGCTCCTGGGTAGATGTCCCAGAAAGGGAAGCTGGTGCAGGGAAGATGCCTGGTAGGAGGAGGTCATGTGTGTGCAGTGACAGAGATATTCACCTTGCTCACACATTTGCTCAGCTTTTTAGTCTCCCGCAGCAGTTACTTGCAGTGGTGGGCTCTGCACATATTTTGGCCCCATCTCTTCTTTCTGACCATTTTTCTTTTCTAATTTGTCTTTGGTTTATTCATCTTTCACTTCTCTGCCTCCTCCATCCTCTCCTGCATTGCCATTGCCTCCCTCCTTGCTTTTCCTTTCTCTCAGTCTCATACACTCTTTTTTCAGGCCCCTTTGCCACTTTTTCTGTATTACTTCTATCTCTACATTTTCCTGGGCAGCATGAAAGGGTCAGCTGGCAGGGTGTAATCAACCTGGCCACACCCAAACGTGAACAGGGCTGAAGCTCCTTGAGATCTTAAAATCATTATATCCTCCAGGCACCCCTTGGCTCTGAGAAAGGAGGGGACCAGCAGATGATGCCTCCTGTGCTAACTGTTGTGCAAGGAAGATCAGAACAGGAGCTACAGTTCAGTTTCCTCTTCAGGGAAGCTCTGAGACCTCCATCCCTTCCTAGTGGGGGCCTCAAGGCACAACTAGTACTTGGTTGTCATATTCAGATCAAGGCCTCACCTAGGAGGACTTAGACCTCCTGTACTGTTCTGTAGAGAAGGTCAGGTCAAGACATACTCATCAGATATTTTGAGATTTTTTTGCCCTTAGTCATCCTTGGTCTAATGTAGTCAGAATGGGTAAAGTTCAGTACAAAAGGTACAGGTGTTATCCTGCCAGAGGGATTTGTACTACAGAACATGCCTTAGGAATGAATGTTCCATTGTGTTGGAAACTGTCCCTGCCTTTGGGGGCTTTCTGTAGTCTGGAAAAGATCAGTGCCATGTCTGGCATTTGCTCAACCTACTGAACTTGGTTATTCTCTCTCGTGGCCTTGTAATTTTTCCATCAGCTGCCAAGCCCTGCTGGGAAGACTTTTCAGAGATCTGTCACTCTTTGACAAAATGCTTAGTCTTAATCTTTGCCTTTCTTCATACAGCAGATGTTTTAATTGTAATGAGGGAAAACCAAAGTTTACCAGATATTTTTTTGCAAATCCATGAGGCAAAAACTTCTGTGCAAATTATTTCATGTGTGTGTTGCTTAGGGGTAAAAAAAAAAGTCTTCTATGAGCCCTGCCCTTTTATTTTCCTTTATTTTAAAAGAAGCAATGGTACAAAGAACTGGGAGTGTTCTACCAGGTTAGCAATTCCAACCCTGTCTTGCTGAATGTACCACATCGTGGCCTTTCCCATAAGCTTAGCAATTTATATCTTAAAACCTACTTCCCACCTGTAAGATCTCCCTCCTTTAATGCTTTTCTTTTACTGCTTAATCTTTTAATTTTCAATGTAGTCATGTCTGAATATGGATTATTAATATGTTTGTTCTTATAACAGTAATGCACCTGGTTTTAAATGTCCCTTCTTTGTCAGTGCTTTCTCCTAAATGTGTGATTCTGTAATTGTTTTTTAGAGCAGCTCTATCTTTTCTCTTCTGTTGTTGTGGATGGTTGGAAAAAACCCAGCTGGACTTTGTAATTTTTTACGTTATTCCAAGTATTCCCAGTGCACCTCATCAAAGTCTTGACTACAGAGAAACCTTGCTTTTGTCAGAAATGTTAGGTAACTACTAATTCCCAATGACTATAAGCAGAAAGATAGCTAATAAGTACTTTGATTTCAGGAGCTCTTTCACTTTAACCTCGCAACAAACACTGATTTTAAGATATTCCTTTAGATATGTGTGAGTCGTTCCTATGATGTTATATTTATGCCTTCTTTCCAGAAGTCATTCTCCCTCCTAGCATTTGCTTCACTTTACTTTGTACACTCAATAAAAGAAATTCAGACTTGACATCTAAGGCAAATCCTCGGAGGCCAAGAAAGCTGCAATAAGCCCATGTGTCTGTAGCCACAAAGCCATCCTTCTCCTGCTCCTGATGTGATTGCCAGCTCAGAGCCCTCTCCTGCTTTGATTTCCTGGTGACCTTTCCTTTCAGTGCTCAGCCCTGTTGAGACTCTCATGAGGGATGCTACAGAAACGAATGGAATCACTTCCTGAGCAGAGAAATGCCAGACCTTAAACAGGCAGCTGGAGAGGCCAGGGCATAAATGTGAATGCTCTGCTCTTGAGTAGGAAAAGCTTATTTCTCTGCCAAAAAATTAGAATCCCTGTAGACCCCAGTCAGTTGCTTCTGGAGAGAGCAAATGTGGGGCTTTGTATTTCCTGATAATCTTTCATGCAAGTGTTTCAATACTGGGTGTCTGATTAAAAAACATATCCCTAATTCATACAAATGTCCCCAAAAACACATGGGTTTTCCTCTTTAAATCCTATTGTCAGCATCATCATCTGTCATGGATACATGGGTACTGCTCTTAAGATGACTAATATATTAATAGCAATCACTGTTCAGTTTTTAGGTTATTAACAGACTATTTAATTATCCCTCAGTGGTATAATGGGTGTACTCTGCACAGCAGTGTCAGGCTGTGATAGTCACCTGTTACCCATGTGTGATACTGGTCCATCTGCACCAGGCTACTTCAGGAAGAAATGGTCCTTGCAAGGCGGCAGGAGTGGAAATGAGATCTTAATCAGTGGCTGACATTTCCTGGATGGGATGGAAGAGAAGAAAAAGATCAAAAACACACACACAAAAAAAGCATACTTGTACCCTTCATGCAGGAGGGGCTGTTTTCCAGCTGTATCCATCAGGGAATTTGTTTCAGCAAAGGAGGAGGAGGGAGAGGGCTGTTGTATCAGGACATCAGCACTGTGTGCCATGTACCTTGGGCTCAGAGCACAGCACACAGCCCTTCCTGCTCCCTCTCAGGGGTTCAGAAGCTGATTTACAGATATTTTCATGAGAGCCAGCATAAGGGAGGTTCACTGATTTTTATCTGAACTGTTTCTAAACCAATTCAGTTAAACCATTGCAACTTTTATTTCTTTTTTCCCCAGCATGTATTCAAGGCCTTTGTAGATTAAAGACAATAGGTACCATTAGTGCTAAGCTGCTTTCATCCCTAGAGCTCAAGTGCTTTGCAAGGGTGAGTAAGTGTTATCAATCTGATTGAAGAGTTCCACATGCCCAGTTACAAAGTCTTGAGGCAATTGTTGGAGAGCCTGGTGAATAAATCTCAGGCTGTAGGAACTCAGAGAGGGGGGAAAGCTTCCTTGACCCACCTCTGTGAGACCCTGTCTTGCTCCTCAGAGATGGAAGATAGTTGGGTGAATGTATATTGGATTGAGAGGGCATATAAAGAGGAGTGTAAAGGAAATAAAGGCTGTTTAATATAAATTCTTATACTTTTGGAAATTAACTCTGGAATATTGAAAGTGAAAATAACTACTTTTTCATTCGAGTGATTTCTTTTCCTCTACTGAACAGCATCCTGTCTTTGCCCTGAAATGGTTTAAAAGCAGCTGGAATGTATTTCTCCTTAAAATTTCTCCTTAAACTCAGTGATGCTGAGTGTTACAAATCATCTCATTCCTGGGATAAAATCTGTGGAACAGGAGCATTGCTGGTCATAGCACTGTTCTGACCTCTTGGTGTTGATCTGAGCTCAGGAAAATGTGAAGGGTCATTTCTGCTGCCTTAATAAGTTCATTTGTTGAAACAGAGGCAAATCCAGATCAGCTTGTCAAATCAGTAAAGCAGACAGTACCATCCAGGCCTCAGAGTACATTTTATTAGAGGGCTTGTCTTGGAAAGGCAGAACTCTGGAGCTGAGAATGTAGGTGCTAAGACAGCAAATGTGGAGGGATTTCCTGTTCTTGTTCCAAGGACTGAATGTTCTCACTAGTTATGTCTTGAAAACGTAAATATGTAAAGGTCATAATTTATTTGGTGCTTGAGGTCCTCAGCTGAGAATGAGAAGTTGTAGGCTCTAGTCCTTTTTTCCAAGACCTTGCTGTATTTCTTATCCAGTGACTCCTGAATGTGAAGTGCATAAATAGTCGCTTTGCCCAGTCCATGTTTTAGGGGATTTCGGGATTTCATTTCTGGACTTGGTCAAGCTTTACCTCCTTGAAGGTTTAAACCCCCTTTGGGATATGGTAGCATTGTTCATTGGGTCATAAGCCTCAGACACAGTACTTAGGATCTGGTTGCTGGAGTCAGAATGGGATTGCAATAGCTTTCAAATTGAATTGGGGACGCATTTTGCTAAGGTTGCTTCAAAGTGGAGGTTTGAGGACTTGTATCATTTCTATGCTCTTGAAAACTTTATTCAGGTTTAGAGATTACACAAATGTTGATGCTTTTTTACTCTTCTCACGCTGTTGCACTTTTCATTAACAGTTTTCACAGACAGCTCAACTGAAAAAAAAAGAAATTGAAAATAACTTTTAAGGGTGTTTTTCAAATTCCACAGGCCAGTGAGTCAGCCCAGTGGTGCAGTGAATTGGTAAAAAGCCCTGGCTTTACAGCTGTCGTGTGACACACGAACGCGAGCTATAACCAACTGTGCTGTCCCTGGAGGAAACATTTGTGGGAGTGACTTGTGGAAGGGAGGGAAATGTCAGAGGGGGCTGGGGTTGTTTTATAAATGCTTCTGAGTAGGCTGAGGCTTTCAGCTGGAGTAACTGAGCATCTGGTTATGGACTGTGTTTATTTCTGTGGTAGTAAACAGAAGAGCTGAGGCCAAAGGAGAACAAAATCTCGCATGGAATAGGCTTGCTGACACGCTGTGCACATTTTGAGCAGCGTGGCTGGTGGCACCTCAGTGAAACCTGTGTTTCACCAGCTGTTAGAGCATTATCCATACAGTAAAGAGCTCAGAAAGGAGGCACTGAAAGATTTAGAGCAATGCCACCTAGTGATAAAACATAATCTCCTGAAATACGTAAGTTTTAGTTTTGTAGGCTTTCAGCTTTTTATTTCTTCCCTCTCCAGCAATTCCACTTGTTAACATTAAACATAGACATTGAAAAAGAAACCAAACCGAACCCACTAGAGATATAGTCAAGAGATTTTGCTGAGCCCCAGTTTGGATTTGCAGGTATGGCTCATATCCCACCAGGAGCGGTGGGCAGAGCTGGTCAGGAGGAGCCCTCTCGCCTCACTTCTCCTCTCCTGTCTTGTATCAGTCAGTGGCTGAATGCTGATACCACTGCTTAGCAGGAGGGAGTGCATCTGAAAGAGTGCATTTTTAGCCTTTGATGCTCGATCGTGAATCATTTCCACCCCCCCCCCAACAGCTGCTTGAATAAGGTGACCATCTGTTCCATATTAAAAAAAACAAACAAATAAATCCTTTATTCAGTGTTGTGCAGCCCGTATCAGTTGAATATAGCAATGTACTTTGTCCCACATTTCAGCAGTAATCACACAGAGGAGTCTATACAAAGATACAATGGTGTGATTGGATAAGATCTGTGATTGTTGCATAGCAAATAGAACACTGCAGGCTTTTCTTTTCCTTTTCCAGAGTTCATTTGTCTGTGGGTTTTTTGTTGGGTTTTTGTTTCTTTTTCATATTTCCTTTCATTTTTTGTATTTTCTGGTCATACAATATCTACAATGCATTACTGTGATCCTTCAATAGTTTAAATTATTTGGACTGTTCTATATTACGCACTTTCATAAGAGGACAGAATAGATATACTTCCCTCTGAGATTACTTTTGTCTCCTAATGTCCTTCATGATGTTGGTGATCCTGCTGCTTAATTTCTTCATGCAAGGTATCACCACGTTTCAAAGGGATGGCTCCTGAGAGTAACCTGAACAGGATGTGACTAAAAGAACCTGCCAAAACAAATCTTCAGGCAAAACAGCAATGCACAGTTGGGGAGTGAGATGCTTTTTTTCTTTCATTTTTTACAATAGTGGTCTATGACTCTGCCAAGAAAAGAGTCTTACCATACACAGTAGACAAGATATGTGTACAAAGGCAAACTTGTCTTAAAGATTGTTTCCTTTCCTATCTAAATCCCTTTGTCTTGAATTTGACACTGTTTCAAATGAAGTGTCAGCCTCTCCTCCTTTTTTGGAACTGGTGTACTCTCTTCTCTGAGCTGAAATGCAAATGGAAAATGTTCTGAATCCCAAGTCCTCCCTTTGGACACTGACACAGCTCTGCTCCCATTGGGAGATAAGGGATGCAAAGAGCTAAAAATTAACGAGGAATCTCTTGAAAGGCCCCAGACTTTGAAGCCAGCATAGTAGTTGTGGTGGAAAACAGGTTCTCAGTCCTTAAAATCTGGTTGAGCAACAAAGTAAGACCCAAACCCCCAAACAAACTAGATGTCAGTTTTGCCATACCAAGCTGTTTATTGAAGACTTGAATTCTCATCTGCTCCTTGTGGCTTCTTTATTTTCTGCAAGTGAAATCAAGACGTAGCTGAGCACCAGGGTCTTGCAGTAGTTGAGAAGTGAGCTCTTGAGCACAGCCTGCACATGTTTTTGTGATAGTCATTAGAGTTATCTCTCAGCAGAAGTAACAATAGGTAATGCATTTCTTTATGAAGAGAGTGATGATATGAGAGGAGTTTAGGGGACAAGTGATGTGTTTTCTCTAATATTAATTTGCTCGTTCCTCCCCCCCCCCCCTTTTTTCTCACACTGTCAGAATTGACTTTTTCAATTATGAATGTGTAGTGGCTTATTATTTAGGAAGTCATGATACTGTTTAGTGTGACAATATGCATATACACGCTTCTTAATGATGTGGAAAAGGACAGCCCTAGAGAAGGGAAGGTGGAGGAATAGATGTGTTTGTTTTCATGCCAAAAATCCAGGCAAAATTACTTCTGCCAGGGGAGAATTTCAAAGAACAGACAGCCTTTGTCATCCATCTCTCACTGAATTTCAGCAGGTTTTGTATGGCCTGCCTTTTAGATTATCCTCCATTTTCCCTTACAAAAGGTTGTTTATTGTTGTTTACGGCACAAGCTCTTCTGAACCTCCAAGTGGAATGAGGTTCCTTTGTGCAAATCATTATCAGAGGTGCATGTGAGATGAAGGGGAAAATTCAAGTTTCCATGTCTCCCCATGCCTTTCCCATTGCTGAGCTGTCTCTTGTGTGTCAGCTGTGGCTTCTGTCAAACAGCTTTTTGTGGCCCAACTGGTGACAGAGCACTGGGCTGGTGGGTGGTGGCAGCCTAACCTTAATCCTGGCAGGGCCTGGGAATGAGACAGCCAAATATGACACAGTTTAAAAGGTAGCTGTGCAGAGATCCTGAAGGAAATGAACCTTAACAGGGGTAAACATCTATTAATTCAAAGCATCCCACCAGAATGTCGGTATTAAGATGTTTTGGGGTTTTCTTTTAATTCACAATGACACGAGGGAAAAGCTGCTGGTCTGCAGCCTTTTCCAGAGTGGGAGGTGAACTGTAGGCATGTAAAACTGGTACAAGAGAGAGCACAAGCAGCACATTCACCTCACTCATGTACCAAGCACCATAACTCCGGTAATACTTGGCAGCTGAATTATGAGAGGTGATCAAAGCAGCCCAGCAGAGATGGTAGACATCATTTACTTGTCTCTTCCTCTTCTTTTCTATAGGTTGGAAAGCTTTTTAATTTACAATACAAAATACAGAATTTTTGTGAGCAGGTTCCATCAAAAGGTTATTTATACAATGAAGTCTTCGTATGTTTATTTTCCCATCAACAAGGAGAACAAAGTTAGTAGTGGAGGAGTTGAATTTATCTTTTATAAAGTTGGGATTTCAAAGATAAACCTGGAAGAAACCTACATTTATCTGGATATGTGGTGCCACATCTCTAATTTATGGAAGCAAACTAAAGTCTGTCCACAGAGAGCTTTCAGCTCAGGAATAATTTCTTGGTTTATTTTCAGTCTTGCCTCTATAAATTATTTTCTTGTGATTATATGCCTTGGTTTTTCTTTAAACTCAAGTGCTAAAAAAAATTATGGCTTTTCTACTGAGTTGTTGCTCTTGGTTGGAAGCAAAGTCTGAAATTTTAATACACAGAAATTAAAAAAAAATTCTGTAAACATACCCTTGTTTCAAACTGATGGTTTCTACTGCTGCAATAAAAAATGTCAAACATTGTGAAGAGCGTAATATGAAATCTAAATGAAAAAGACAACAGTAAATCCAGGATTTTTCAACATTTTTTTAATTAGGAATCAAACACCTGGTTTTCACCCAACAAAGCTGTCATGGATCTGTCAACACCACATATGTCTTATGACTGCAATAAACTGCGTTTTTGGCTGGCCCATATTTCAGCCAAATGTCCACTATTAATGGTCCCCCACCTGTATGTTGTCACCCATTCCTCTCTGTCAAGGAGAAGAAGACTTACAAGGGCTCAGAAAGTTAAATGAACTGGCATTCTCTTCCCCACCTTCCCTCAGCCTTTCTGTAATTAAAATTTGAGCCACAGTCGGGAGCTTCCTGAGGCAAACACTTCGATTTGTTAGTAATTCATGAAACTTTCATCACCCGTGTGGGTGGATTTCTTGGAGACCAGCTTTCTGGATCTTTTGATGTTTTGTCTTGAGTTCCACTTTCAGTCTTTTCTCTGCTGCATGACCTTTGTCTCTAATTCCACGTATCCAATCATTTTTCCTTGGCTTTTTTTACCTTTTCCCTTAAGTCTTCTGCTGTTGTTGGGTTTGGGGTTTGTTTAGCCCTTTTTTTTTTTCTTTTAAACTAGTATTTCCAGGTCTTGCTCAGAAGATTTCTCTCACCCATTGTTATCTTCTAAAATGTCACTGAGACCATCTGCTCCAAAGTGACTCTGCTGAGCAATTCTAGCTCTCTAAGATGATTTGCACAGGCCTTGTTTTTCCACACAAACTCAGTCTTCAGCAAAGGACTCAGTAGCATAAAACTCAAGCAAGCTTGGGAAAAGTGACAAGCATATCCTTTTAATACAAATGAAGCACATATTTTCATTACTTTTAGTACCTCTCTGCCACAGCTGCCTAAGCTGAACATTATGGATATTAAGCAGTGCCTAAGAGTCTGATTCAGGAAACAACTTCAGCTCATGGATAAGCATATTGCCATTTAGCAAACAGAAATGCCATAGTTTCATAAGGCTTCCAGCACGGGCCTAACCTTAAGTCCTTCTTTCGTGGGCTTTATTTTTCTGGTTTGTGAATGTGTGTTTTATCTGTAAGCTACTTCTCTCTGTCCATTTTGGATTGTGCACTCATTAACGTGGGAGATGGTTTTTATTGGTTATCTCGACAGTTTTCCCCTGCCTGTCAGGCACCATGTTGCTTATCAGCCCCTCTGTTCCTGAGGTCTGGAAGGAACAAATCAAAGAAAACTCAAACTGCTTGAAGAGGTGATTAGATCTTTCCTTCTCCCATTCTCTGTGCCCATCCATGGGCAATGGATGCTGCAAAGCACACAGTTTACTATTTGCATTATTGTGTCACTAAATTAGTATATACAATTCCTGTTCACTCTGACACTTGGCACTCTAACACTGATATAGATAAATGTGTATTGAGAGGACTCTGCCTGCAATTTCAAGTAACTAGAAACTGTAGATTAGGCCTCCAGTTTTCAAATGTCTTTAATCTTGAAAGATCCATGCAATTTCATACACTGATGGCATGAAATATTTCATCTAGCTTCTTAATTCCTGTGCCTGGGAAGTGCCAACCTTCTGGGCTCACATATCTTAGATGCAAAGGGGTGCCTCCTGTCATCCTCTCTCTTCACCAACAGCATTTAACATAACCTGTAGCAGATCAGGAGCCACATGCCTGTAAATAATGATGCCATGGATAATATATTTGTAACAGTAATAAAATATTCTGATAGTATAAAGCAATGATAATGATCAGGGGAAGTATTTTTCAATAACGAAAATGATCTTGAAATCATCTAAGATAAATGTATCCCAAGCTTTTTAATCTAGAACCTCCACACAGAAACACTGCTATGACTTGGCTTCATCATTTGCTACGATAACTCATCCATCCATCTTTTTATCATTGTGCTCAAATGGCCCAGATGTGTTTTATTAAAATCCCCTGTAAGACAGTCATGGCTGATTGCCAACTCAGCCCAAACTGGACCAACAGTAGCTGTGCTCTCTTTGGACTTGTTTACTGTGGTTGCAGCTTTTATTTCCTCATACCTGTGCTGCTCAGTATCAAAACAAACCAGTTTAAAAGCTTGCTTTGTATAGAAATATATATATTTATATATAAAGCTCGCCCCATTAGATGACCCACACTGACAGATACACATACCTTTAGAGTACTTCTGGAATCCTTCTGAAGTGACTTTGATCCTCTAGCTGAAGTGGGGCAACTCAGCAGTGAGTTGGTTGGCTCAGCTTCTGTGGTAGTTCCTGACAGTGTTTCACTCTATTCTTTTCACTCTGTACATTCAATTACACAGGTGCTCTCGTTGTGCAGAGAATATAAATTCTATATTCTTCTGTATTCTCCAGTTCTTGTTTTTCTTTAAACATGTCTGGTCATTCCCTTCTAAATAAGATTGTCAAGAGATACTGTCTGACTTTGTTTCAACTATGGGCTTTTAAAACATGCATCCAATTGTTTCCTTTTGAAATCTCTTCTCCTGCCTTTTTAATCCCATTTCTGTTGCTCAAAATGTAGGTATTACCTTTGAGCCTGCTCCCACATCCACTTAAGGCGTATATGCTCACTTCACAGCTTCAGAAATATAGGCTTAAGGGAGACTCAGACTTATGCCAAAGGACACTCATGTGTTTTGCTCTCTCATAACATGAAATTTAATTATTGCAATATTCTGTTTCCAGCTCTTGAGAACATTACTGCTCATGTAGCAGCTAGGATGAACGATTAAAGATGAAAGCAGTGTAAATCTTGTACTTAGGACTGACTTCCACAGCAAGGAAATGAGTTCTTACAACTTCCTCTGACATGCTGGTCTCTTGGCATGGTACCATCCTGTGCAGTCCCCAGGGAAAGAAACATCTGTAAAAGTTAGTACTTTATTGACCTCATACCGAATGCCAATTACTTGTTGGAAAATAATTGTAGTAATGTAACGGTTGTTTAAAAATGTAGCCAGGAATCCATTTGGGAACTAGAGTTGTTAAACTAATTTTGTATCATTTTTTTAAGCACTGTCATAGTTGTGACTGGTAAAGCTAATATTGTTGTTTATTTGCTTTCTAGATGAGCCAAAATTTAGGAGGAATCTTAGTCTCTTTTACTGGACTAGCTGATGAAGTTGAAAAAAATGCAGGGTTTTTTGATCCATCATGTCTGTGACACTGCTTGTGTCTGGGAGACCCCCTTAATATCGTGTGACATGCCAGGGAATAAATAGGGTACAAAATCAAAATGGCCTTTATGACACAGACTAAAAACTGATTAAATGCTAGGTTCTTAAGTATAATTACCAACTGGGAATCATTGCTGGAGCTGATTCAATTCTGGAGAAGTTCCAAAGGACTGGGGCCAAAAAATGATCTCTGTAAGATCTTGCTAATCCAGTACATCAATGTAAACTCATTACTGATAAAGTTTGTAGGTTGAAGAAGGAAGCCATAAACTATAAAAGAGAGGAGTGCTGAGTGATCTGGATTGTTTGGAAAGCTCCAGGGAGGTAAATGATCAAGTGAATTTTGATCCAGTAAGGTAATATATCTGTAGGTACAGAGTTCATTGGCCATGCAGGGTACAACAACCTGTCTCAAAGAGCAGCAGTCCTGAGGAGGGTTCGAGGGGGTGAGGGGTGTGTGAGTCAGCACGGACACTGCTGCACATCAGGGAGACTCGCTGGTATGGAGGCTGAACAAAATCCTTGGCTGGGGAAACACTGGGTTCCCAGTAAGAATAGAAATGTGATATAATATCTATTTACCACTGGCCTGACCGCTGCTGAAAAAATACCTGATGCAGCCACGGTTCACAATTCAAGGAGTAAAACGATTTAATGGGAACAGTTGAAGGGATGGGAAATATGCCTTACAGAAAGAGACACAGGGAGTGCTGTCTGTATGTCTTTATCACCACAACATTAAAGCTATCACCTGGGGGTAATAATAGTTCAGTAGTTCCATGAACAAATTTATAATAAAAACAAAACCTAGAAGTCAATGCAGGACCAGTTGGTGTTTTAAAGAGAGGCAGAGTTACAACGTTTTACAAATAGCTCTAAGCAATCATTGGAACATTTCCCCAATGGCTGTAATAGATCAATCTTGATTTTTAACTCAAGATCGGTACCTTAAGGGAAAAAAAGGACTACAGGCTAGATGCAAGAATTATTACAGATAAGCCCTACAGTTTACATAAAGTACTAGGTTAGAAATCCCAGTGGTTCTGTCTGGTCTCAAAATTCTGTAGTCATCAACATAATGACCATTTTTCTTTAAGTGGCCTCTTTGGGTGGAGTTTTCTCTGTGTTCTTCAGATTGGACTTTTTAACCCGATCTTTGCTAACAATCTCTTTTTATTATTATTTTTTTAAGCATAACATAGACAAAGCCATCAAAGCTTGTCGTGGTGAGGTTTATAAGCTAGAGCCAGTTGGTGCTATCTCCTTGGCAATGTCTCCTCAGTGGCAGCAGCTTGCAGAGCAGCACTGTCAGACGGCAGTCGGGGCTGTCAGAATGTGCACAGCAAATGATTTAGTCACACCCCTCACCCAGACCTGTGATATGATCCCAGTTTCTGAATGTGTGCAGGATCTCGCCTTGCTGGTTTGAGGGAGTCAGGAGGGCTTCTCCATAGCCTTTGTTATTGATGTTCCTCTTTCTGTGGGCTGGTAACAAAATGGAAAGTGGCATGTCAACTAAGGGAAGACCTCTGGGAGAAGAATTTAAAGTAGAGAAAATGACTTTTCCCTTCTCCTATTTTATTTTCCTTAGTTTCTGATCCCAAGGAACAGCTGTGGATGGAAACCGGTAGGGTCTCCATTGGCTGTCAAGCAGTTGCCAGCAGTCATTACTGATCCAAGAGTTTCACAGGCCCCGAGTTACCTGGATACACACCATGCAGCAGGATCTGCTTTAATACTGGGAAAGATACTGGAAGGAGAAACGTTGCTGAATATTGATGAAAACAAACAACTTGGCTTAAAGAAATAATGTATAAAGTTGTTTTTAATAGCTGTCTGTGCTTAGAACAGGCATCTAAAAGCTGAGCTCTATTGACATAATCTCTAAATGAGGCTGCAAAACTGTTTTCCTTCTCTACTGTGCCATTTCTCTTGTTTTACCTTTCCCTTGTGTTTGATTTCTTTTCAACATCAGTCATTCATTTACAGCACTTCTGTTGATGTAAATGGGCTTTGGATCAGGCTCCAAGTTACCATTTCCCTTCTGTTTGAATAGGGATTTTCTTTTATCCAGAGGAAGGAAATCAATAATTTGTCATGACAAACCAATGCTCATTTGGATTCATAATCATGCGATCAGCTCTTCTGTCATTTTCTAAAGCATTTTAGGATAATGGAAGAAGAGTCTCACTTGTTATTTCTGCTGTTTTCCTTTGTTTTCCTCAATTGATTTAAGGTCTGTACTCCTTTTCACCATTTGTAGGACAGATTACAGTAAATCTATCATTTTGTTTGCTTTAAAGGCACTACTAACTTTCCATGCTTTCTGTGCCCTGAGTCTTTCCCAGGGGATCATTCAGGGATCCATCAAAGGATTAACCTTTGGCATGACAAATTAACAGATCTATCTGTAGGAACAAGCTAAACTATACCTTGCTGTAAACTTGCATAATCTGTACCGTTCCTTTCCACTTGGAGCTTTGCAGATGGCAGATTATTTACAGAAAGCAAGCTCCCATCCTTTTTAGGTGCTGCTACTTCTGCAATCCCACCAGTGCACGGAACACTGACAATATTGGCTGTCACAGTATGGGGAATGCCCAGGTGCTTTCCTGCCAGTCATCCCCTGCAAACTCATGTTTGGGGATTGCTCAGGGACCCTGGAGCTCTGTGTGCTCCTGTGCAGGCTGGGGGTCAGTGTAGAGTGGGGAGCCCTGGTGCCTTCCCCTGACTTTTGCCTTAGAACTGCTTGACGACCTCCCTGTGCCTTTGACATTTGCAAAAACAGGGATGGGCACAGGTTGCTGGTGGTCCTGTGAGCAGCTGGTGTAGGGTCCTGGCTAGAGAGGGACTCGGAGGGGGGAATTCCCTGACACTTTGTGTTCGCTGGGCTGAAGAGTGGGCTTGGTCCAAGCGCTTCATTCTCCGGTCCCCGCAGCCACCTGTGTGCCGGCTCCTGCTCTGGCGAGGGGTGTCCGCCTGCCCCCCGAGCCCCAGGGGAAGCGGAGCTGGAGGGTTTGGGGCAGGTCCGGCGCTAGGCTGGAGCTCTGGGGGAGCCGGCTGTGCCGGGGGAGGACGGCGGCAGGTGGGTGTGAGGTGTGGGTGGGGTGCCGGGGAGGCGAGAAGGGGGTGTAGCGACAGCCGTGGGCCGTGCCGGGGAGGGGGGCCGGGGCGATCCTCCCCGCCCGTGATTGGCAGCGCGGCGTGTCCCCCCCTCCATCCACCCCTCCATCCCTCCATCCGCGGCTGGTGCTGCCCCTCGGCCGCCGCGGATCGCGGGGCTCGCACAGCGCTCGCACACGCCGCTCGCACCGCTCCCCTCCTGCCTCGGCCGCTCTCGTTTAATTTTAATTTTAATTTTTTTTTTATTTTATTTATTTATTTTGTATTTATTCCCCCCGCTCCCTTCCCTCCTCCCATCCTTCGGGCGCTCCCCCGCTGGCCCGCCCGCCCCGGCGGGCAGCGCTCCGCGGGCGCGCAGCGGGGCCATGCCGGCGGGGCCGCCGCTGCTGCGGGCTGCCCTCCTCATCCTCGCCATCCCGCTCCTGCTCGGCGCTGCCCCGCCGGCCCGCGGAGCCGTGTTCACCAACCATTTCTTGGTGGAGCTGCGCGGCGGGGGCCGGGCGGAGGCCGAGCGGGTGGCGGCGGAGCACGGCTTCGGAGGGGTGCGCAAGGTAAGCCCCCCGCTCACCTGCGGGGCCGGGCGGGGCCGTGCCCTTCGCGCTGGGGCGGGGGCGGGCGGTGTCCTTCCCGCGGGCATCTCCCCCCCGGCGCTCACCTGCGGGCGAGGGATGCGCCGCTGTCCCCGCCTCGGTCCCCGCGTTCATCCCGGCTTCATCCCGGCTTCCCCGCGGGGTTCGGAGGAGTAGCGGTACCGAGCGCTCCTCGGCTGGGTGGTTGCCTTGGGCTGGAGAGCAGAGGAGTTTTCCCCACATGGTAGCTCGGTGCCTTTTTGACTTACTATGTAAACATCCTGCCGTTGAGGAGCTCCCACCCTGCGGGGCCGGGGCTGCCGCCCAGGGCTTCCTGGGGTGCCGATAGAACTGCTCGGAGAACCTGCGGAAAAAGAAAAAAATTAAAGCCTCATCTCCATGGAGAAGCTTGCACACAGTTTAAATGGAAGATTTCGTAGGGGTTTTGACGGTCAAGTTTGTGAGGCTGGTGGCTTTTTTAATATCCCTGTTATTCTGCTGGAGAAATGGGATGACCTTAGGCTGAAGAAGCTGCTTGATGTTACGCATGATAAGCAATCAGTGCTTTTCACTAATGAACGTAAATTGGGAAACTTCAGGTGCCATTAGAGGTTGTTTTCACTCCTGAGGTCCCAGGAAATCAAATGTAGCTGGAGTGGCAGGGAGTCCCCTCCTGGCTTCTGGAGAGCCCAGCTCTGCTAGAAATCTCTCTCATTCAAATAATAATTAGATCTCTGAATATATTAGGGTACAGTCAGACCTGGGGTGAAGACAGGGAGATGCTGATAGAGTGCTCTGGTCAATATAGTTCCTGGCAGACTCAGCTTGGAGGAACTCGGAGGAGAAGTGGGTTGTGAGCATTCCTGCTGCTTGTTTGGTTTTTGTTGTTTTTTTTTCCTTTCCCTGGTAGTTATGCAATGAGAGCCTGATCCTACTTCCAAGGAAATGAATGAGAATAGCACCTGAACTTGGATGAGTGAAATGGCTTAAAACCTCAATTTAAAAATAAAAATTAAAAAAGCGTATTAAGTGAGACTCCCTCCCTCGGGTCTGCCTTGTTTCAACTCCAGTGGGAGCTTGTTAGAGAAATGAGGACAAGATCATTGTTGCTGTGACCACAGCCAACTCCTGCTGCTGATAAGATGCTTTTATTTTGGGCTCACAGCCTTGTCCTGATAGTGACAGAGGGCTGGACTGCTGATGCCTTTGGGAAAGGATTCATTGTGGGGAGGAGGTTTTGTTACATGAAATTTAGATACAGCTCTCCAGTCAACAGTTCTCCTCTTTTATTCCCCTCCTGTTCATGCCCCCTCCCTCCTATCCTGGGGGTATCTGGTAAGGCCTTATGAGGAGGGAAGGGTACTTTTCTTCAAAGCTCAATTTCTTATGACTTTTGCTAGATGCTTTCAGATGAGCCTGTCATCCATGGGGGGAAGAGACAGGGAGAGAGGGCATTTTGTAGGATGGAGAAATGCAGCCTCTGGGCTGTCAGAATCCTTTCCCCTCCACCATGCCTCTCCCCAGGATGCCTCGGGCACGTTAGGAGATGTGCAGCTTCCTCGTGGAAATCAGCCTTGTAGCTCATCTCGGCAGAGAGCTGGAGGGAAATCCCTCGGGTGAGTGAGAGGAGAGTACCTGCTTTCCAGGACATGTCACGGGGGAAGCTGCTTCCCACGTACACGGGTGTCTCTAGGAATGAAGCCCAGCAGAGCCATGGCATGTTGTGTGGGTGCTTGTAGGGTGGGGCAGCAGGTGCACATGCCATCCCAAAAGGTTTCTGCGTTAGATCATCCCAGTCCCTGAAAAGTTAGGAAGACTCCCACCCCTCCTCCACACGTGTAAGAGGAAATAGCACCCTATTATCTGCAAGGCAGTAATTTTAGGGAAGAGGAAAAGTCAGTGGGGTTTGACATTTTGCCAGAGGATAATCCATGAGAGGCTGATAGCGATCTCTGTTCTGCAGGGAAACCCGTAACTGGGCTTGGGTGGCAGTAGTTGGCTGGTAATAAAAGCTTGTGCCATGTACTCCAGTGGCTCTTCAGTATTGCTGAAGAGTCTCCTCTGTGTTTTGCTCTCATCAGGCTTGTCTGGCATCCCTGCTTACAGTCTGCAGACTCAGCTTTCATGGCGATAAAGACGGTGCAGAAAGTTGAACGTGGCCATGTGTGTGCAGAGAGGCAGAGCTGATAGTGGGAAACTCTCGGGGGAAAGTGCCATGTGGAGATATGCTGCCTAATGAAATATTCAACAAATACCAGGAAAAAAACCCCCAAATTATGCCACAAAATCGTTTGATACTTCAGTGACATATGCTGTTAGGATGATATAATGAAATTTTTACATAAAACAAATCCAGTTACCTCTATCCATATTGGAGAAAAGCCATTGTCTGAATATAATCACCTTTATTTCAGTGCAGGGATTTTCCCAGTAGGAGGACAAGGGCAGATTCAGCTTTTTCTCTGTGTGTGAATTTAAGGCATATATGAGAAGGATTTTGTTTATGCCTGCTATGTATCACAGACCTCTTTTAACATGACTTTATGGGAGCTGATTTTTAAATTACATATTTTTAGTGCACGTGTTTTTTTTCCCAATAACAGGCAATCTCTGAGCAAGTGCATATTACATTTACTTAACGGCAGATTTCTGCAGAAATAAATGAGAAAGCGTTGCCTTGAAGATTAATGTTATGAACTGTGTGACGTGCTTTTTAATTGATTTTTTGGCCATAGTTCCTACCCTCATTCTGAAAACACTACAAAACTTCAGGTGGGTTAAATGTGTATTTAAACTCTGTGCTTGATGAATTAAGTAGGGCTTGGTACTTACGTAAACAGGTGCTTATGTTTAGATCTGGGATTCTAATGTGAGTCAGAATGTCAAAAACACTGGTTCATTTTTCTTTAATCTATCCTGAATGAATCCTGCACTCAGAACTCTTTTTTTCTTGAAACCATTTTTTCTTAAAATGGTTAACGTCTTATCGTATTCGGGCTTTCAGGAGCCATGAGGATGCCCCCTTAGTATTGTGAGAACTGCAAAAGGAACAAGTTTTGTAGTTTTGTTTGGGTTTTTTCCCCCCTTTTTGTCTGCCTCCTGGCATCGTTGCCACCAGAATACATTTCTTAATGTGGACTGAAAAAAGCTGCTTTCTGACCTTGCCTTGCAATTCTTAATTCATTTCTAACAAGGAGAGTTGGAAGAAGCACTTGGAAATGCTCCTATTTGGAGATCAGAGTTGAGGCATCTCTTTCCATTTCATCAACAATACTGAGACAATCCACAAAATGCCACCATAGCTAAACAGCTGAATATTCTGCTTCTGGTAGCATTGAGGTGAATGGTTTTAAACAATTAGCATTCAGTGGCTTCAGATTTGAAAAGAAGAACCAAACACATATTTCAAAGCACGGGGAATTTTATGTTCTCCAAAGCTTGTCTGTTTTTTTCCTTCTCTTTCCTGATCCCTTCACCCTCTAAATCTTGTAAAACTCAATGTACCTCTCACAGAAGTGACTTCTCTGCTTCCAGTTTCTGCTTAGGAGGCTGCTGGTTGAGGATCAAGCTTTGTGGAGCCAACCAGTAATTTCTTGATGAAATGCTGTGAGGTTTCAGGAAGGTTTGTTTTTGTTTTTCTTTTGCGTTGCATAAATACAGACTTACTGAAAGCAGAACTTGCCAGGTAAAGAAGCTGTATTTCTTGCTGCAGCAGCCCACTTCTCTGCATCTAGGCTTGGAGCCTGTGGGGTGGGAGTTGTGATGCAGAAGGCAGACCAAGAGGCAGAATAATGAGTTTGCAGCCTTAGGAGCTCTTTGAAAATTTCAGCCTGGGATCCACACACAAAAGCCTCAAAAATCCCCTCCTGTGCAGATCAGCCTCTAAGTCTGGAGAAGAGGTGTTTGCCCAGGTTGGGTGTCTGAGGTGCCAGGCTATGCTTCTGCATGCCCAGGAGCCACTGTGATGGACACATGGGATTCTGTGCGTGTGAAAAATGCTGGTTGTGGATGTGGCCTTTCTGTGTGTTTATAGATGTGTGTATTTATATACATTTGTATGTTTCTTGTTCCTTTTCCTTAAATACTTATGCTTGGAGTAAAGAATAGCAAAGAAAGGTGACCTCTTAGCCAGGCTCCTGGCTGACCCTCTGTGCACAGGCGTTAACCAGCCCATTTGTACATGTAGATGGTGGTCCATAATTCACAGATAAACATGCCTGTGTTACCTTCACATGTGCTGCTATCCCAGGTGCTCGTGCAGGTGTGAGCTGTGGCCAGGTGAAAGCAGCACCCAGGGTGCAGGAATACTCCCATATGGGAACAAATGCTGAAGCAATAGAGCATCCCACCCAAAAAGAAGGCAGAGAGCCCAGGGCTCCCCACATGAGGCAGGCTGGAACCCAAGGACTTAAAATCCAGCCTCAGACTGCAGTGTTTCCGTGCATTAATACGTGTTTAATAATTTATTAGCTTTGTGTTTTATGCTGGCATACAAGAAAGGCTGTTTGCTCTCAAAAGCATTCCTTTATTATAGAAACAGAAAATCCTCTTAGACACGGAAGGTACAATGTAAATTTTCCGAGGAACCCAAGAGCTTTAATTTCCTAGATTTCGCTGTTGCAATTTTGTATTACTAAGACAAAAAAAATGTAAATTGCATGCAAATGCTAATTGTGCAGCACTGAGATTTCGAGAGGCCAGCTCACCATAGCAGCAAACGCTTCAGTTTCCATCCAAGAGACAGTCTGAGCTGCTGTATTTAAATTAGGGGGAAGAAGCAATTAAGTAGCAGGAAAAGTTTGATCCTCCTGTGGACAGGCACACTGCTGGGTAGGGATGTAGAGCTCCCTTTTCCAGAAAAGCCCTGGCAGAAAGTAGCTGGGGAGATGCAGAGAGAGCAGTTCTGCATCTGGAGGGAGCCTTGTCAGCTCCTCACAGGTCAAAGCCACTGGGCACAGGCTGGAAAGGCCTGTTTGCTCCTATTGACACCCACAGAGAAGTGTTAGTGGAATTAAATAAGACTTTTGCTGTGCTAGAAGTGAGTTTTCCTCATAGATGGAAGTACTGCGTTGCTTCAAAATGTTGCCTTTTTTATTTTATTTTGAATTTTTCCTTGGGTGCAAAAACAGCCCCAGGAGCAAACACTGTAACTGGCTAACTCAGAACAAAAATAAATAAATAAAAAATATCCCCCTTTACTGAAATGTAATCACTTAAGCACATGAAAGCTGTAAACTGTCAAGAAGAAGACTGTAAACCACAGGCTCAAGTATATCCCTAGCCCAGTTTCTGTAGAGCTCCTTCTCTACCAGAGACTCAAACCGACTGTTTGTTGGCGGTGAGTGTTCTGTTTGAGCTATAAAATAATTACCTTGTCAGATTTTTCAAAGCATTTAGTATTTGAGTGTAAAACAAGAAGGTCAGACTCCCTTACTAGAGATCCCTGCTGTAATTGCTCTATTACTGTTTTGAATATGTGGCGTAGTTGTTTCTTGGCAAAACATGCACATTAAACCTTACCTTTACAGATTTTTGGTTTGTTTGCTGAACTACAGCTCAGTAAACACAAAGATACGAAATTCTGGCTGTTTATAAAGCTGCCTTCATTTATAATTTTGTTTATTCCATATTACTTGACCCCATTGGCAAAATAGAACATGTGGTAGAGACCCAGGAACTGCATCATGAGTAATTCTTTTTTCACTTTGTTGTTGTTGTTTTGGGGTTTTGTTTGTTTTTGTTTTTTAATGCTGCAGCCCAACTGGGGACCTGCAGTTACCTGTTTTCATGTACATTATATTTAGTTTTGCCAGTGTCAAGGAGAAAACATACGAAGAATGTGTGATCCCAGCACACCAGAACTGAGCATGGTGTGTGCTACCCCATCTCTGGCCCTCTAGCCCCAAGTGCCTGCCTGATGAAAGCTTGTGGTGTGCTTTGGAGGCATCTGGGACACCTTTCTGCTCCAAGAAGTAGCTCCAGGTCTGAGGGCCATAAGCAACTGAGGCAGCTGTGCTGGAAGTGGGGATGTTGTGGTGTGCCACCTCCTGCTTTCCCAACCTTGCAGAAGAAGCTGGTGGAGCAGGAGCAGCTCCCTTTGGCTCCTCCTGGCCAGGGGCTGCCTGCATGCCAGCAGACCAGAGCCATCCTCCCAGGCCATCACGGGCACCAGAAGTGGCCAGTAGTTTTCTAGAGTGGTTTTTTAGAAGCCCTGCTCTGGAGGATGCTTGTGAGGTGGCGGACCCACCCAGTTCTTTGCTGACACTTTGTGGGACCGAACAGCCTGTTGCCCTGTACTGTGTGTCCTAACCCTGGTGATGCTGTTTTCCCTAGTTTTGTGGAATCTCTTCAAAGCATTGCATGGAGTGACATCAGCTCCCCAGGCTCTTTCTCTCCTTTGTACATGTCTCTGGAAGAGTTGTGATGGTGTGTGGAGATTGCTGTGCCATGCAACTGAGGTTCAGGATTTGCACCACGAGAGACAGGATTCATATATAGGAAACAAATCTTCAAGTGAAGCCAGTTCCTTGAGCTATTTCAGACCTGTGCAGTGGAATTTGTAGTCAAAGATTTTACTTCAGTATCACCACTAGATAAACAAAGATCATTAGTGTGGTCCTGCTGTCAGTTTGGGGTCTCCTTCCTTTTGCCCAGATGGCTTTCTTGCAGGTGACTTCCATGTTATTTTTGGGCTCTACAACATATAGAGATCTGTCAGTTGCCTGTATGTGTTTGACCTTTGAGATCCCATATGCTGTGGGTCTGTCTGTGGTCCTTCTTAAAGCTTTCATTCCCCTGGGTGGGCTTTTCAGGTGCTTTGAGCAGTCTGAAGGCCATTTTTGAGAGGCAGTCTGGGTATCTGTAGCTGTTAACCTACCCAGAATTGGATTTTTTGTCTGACCTTAGGCTGCAGAGCTGTGCAGTAAAAGGATAGCCGTTTATGCAATAGTACCCTGCCTTTGAAGACTTGGTTTTTGGTATCAGGCCAGGTGGACAGATCCCATTGTCATGCCTGTGACCAGACCCAGATGGTTTAGGTTACTGTCAATGAGGGAGAGCAGTTTGTTTCTAGTTTGGCAGTTCAAATACAAATTAGAGCTCTAGACGAAAATAAATTATCAGTTCACTCCCAGCTTGAAGTGCTTCCGTCTGAGATCGTGTGTCATTCTTGGCATTTGTTTATTAGCGGGCAAATGTTCACAGAGACTGACTACACTGCTAGGGCTTGGCTCCTTCAGAAGGGGACAGAGGTGTTAGAATTTGTGTTATCTCTTTGAAAATCCAGCTATTGTGTGGAGGTGGAAGATAGCCTTCTATCCTTTCTCACAAAATATGACAGGTGACAAGACGTAACACCCTACCCACTCTTAGAAAACTTTTACTGCTGTAACTGTACTGATGTAGTTAAAATGGGAAAACAAACCCAACTGCAGTGCTGTTACTATCAGTGTAGGAGTACTGACATGCTCAACTCATTCCAAGGCAGAACTATATTAGCAGAAATTTAATTTCAACTAGAGCTTTTACCAGTTAAGACCATGTTGATTAAAAATAAAAACCCCAAACCAACCCAACAACAGCAGCAAAAAAAAAAAAGAGAGCATCAGACTTCCTGGAATAGTTATACCAGTAATACTTTACAGTGTGGCTAAGTAGAAGTTTGCCTGTGATCCTTTCCCTCATCCATCTGTGGAATGATTCAATTAAAATTAATACACACCGCTCAAGTTTCATAAGCCTGTAATAAAGTATTTGCAAAGTAGTTGCTGAAACGTATGTAGAATTTATTTGGTAGATAGTTTTCAATTAGTAAGTTCTGAGAAATATCCATGCTCATGGAAAATTCTGTGAGCTGGAAATCAAGCCAAAATGCTAAAATGAAAGATAAATCCTGCCAGTTCTTATTAAAATATTATAGCTGGGAAACCCTCCTGTGTAGTTCCAGTCCATAGCATGGGTGGGTAGTTTCTGTGAGAGGTGAAAGAACAAATTCAGGGCTGTTGTTAATGGATGTATAATTTACCTTTGTCCTGCAATGTTATTCCAGTCGTCAGAAACCCTGTTCTTTTATTTTTTTTCCATTTTCTTTCAACTTTTTCAGATAATTAAATGGGTCAGGTCTCTACAGGATGCTGGCTGCTTGGTGGCTATAAATATTGCAGTGAGCAGCCCAGAGCTTCCATCCATCCCTGGCCTCTGGTGGGAGGAAGCTGAACTGCTCGGCTATTTGTCAAAGACAGTCTGCTGTGTTGCTCTTAGAAATCGAGGCGAGCTCTCCATTTAACTCTCGTAAGTTTATTGGAAAAGCAAACCCCGTGCTACTGAAATGGAGATTTAATTTCAGCTCAGCGGGCTCAGCCCGTGCTGTGGGACTGTCCCAGAGAGAGCTGAGTTTGGTGTGTGCTGTGTGAAATCCTGCATGGCCGTGACACACAGTTTATCATGCGGTGTGAAATCCAATTTGGTCATGGATTTATGACAGTAGCTCAAAAGTGTAACTCAGCTGAACACTGGCTGTGTCCAGCAAATAGCAGCAGCTTGGACCTCAAAAGGAAGTTATGAGCTTTGCCCAGTCTTACCATTTATACACCGAGATTATAAACAAATTGGGTAGTGATAGCTCCAGCTTACTCTCTCAAGGAGTGAACTGGGACATAATGTTCTTTGTCATGCGTTACCTGTCTCCTCAAACAAAACTTCTGTGTAAATGTTGCATTCTTAACTACTTTGTAGTAGAAAGTAAATGGAAAGAGTGACCTCAGTGTTTACATCAAACCAGTGCGTCCCAGATAGTCACGTCTGAACTAGGTTATTTGCTTACCTGATGAGTAAGATGGGAACGTGTCAGAGATGCTTTCTCCTGTAGAACTAAACTGTAAAAACCTGAAACCCAACAAAGAAATAGTTAAATGTTACTATTAAGTAGAGGAACTGGTACTGTTGCAGATGGTCGTTGGGTATCAAACTAGAGCCAAACAGGTGAATCTCTTCCTTGAATGGGTCAGAAAGGAGGTGGGATCCAGCCTTCCCTTTCCCAATGACAGAGCATCCTTCTTTCTGCCTACTCACTCTTTATGAAATGCCAGTGAAATGAAGGAGTGTGACTCTGAAATCTGCTCTAGGAGTGAGCACTGTCTTTGTCACCTACTGTGCAACACCAAGTGCAGCAGAAGCTTCTTTTTAAGGCTTTTCACTGCAGCCAAGATGTGGTGAATTAGCTGTAGCCATGACTGGTGGATTCCCATCTATCCCACAGAGAACTTATGCTTCCCTGTATCAATTAATTTTAGAACTGTGTTTCAGCTGAATTTAGTTATTTAGAACTAACTCTGAACCAGTTGTAAAGTGGAACTGTCAGTTCAGAATTTGGGTGACAAAGTATCAAAAATCAGAACTGGAACACAGCTGCAGGTTTGGAAGAACTGGTTGTTAACATTGGTGGAATGATGGATTGGGATACCATCTGAAGTTTGGTTTCTGCAGTGTTTCCATCTATTAATTTTTACATTACCATTTAAACCCCTCAACTTCACAGGCAAATGTACTTTCCTTTTGACTGTAAAACCATTCATTTTCTCCTACAATTAAGATATAGTTCAGAATAAAACCTGGACAGAAGAGGAAGTGTTTTTTTATTTCTCTTTCTTTTGATGGAGATTAAACCGCTCAATTTCATTCTGTAAAATCCCCTTTTTCTCCCTTCTAACTGAACATATTTCATTTGTGTTAAATATATTATACCTTTGTAGAGAAGCCAGTATTCCAGGCTCCTGAAATGTTCAGTGATTAATTAAAACACTATGTTTTCCTTGCTTGACTGATGTTGTAAGAGCAAGATAACATATAAGCACATGCTGGATTGACCACAATTTCTGCCAGCAATAAACTTCTGTCATTTATTAATTGGTAGTAACAAACAGCAAAAAGACTTATTTCACAGCTGTCTGAAAGGTCAATGAGGTAGATCCTGGGAGGAAGGGGAAGGGGTGGTGGTGCTGTTTGCTTTCCTTTCTCATCATTATTACTAGTGTCGGGGCAGGTTTGGGTCATCCTTTTTCTTCTGTCTAGTACAGAGCTCTTGACCTCACTCAGAGCAATTAGTCCTTGTTGTGAAGTGACCATTGAGCTGTGGTGCACTGGAGCTGAGAGAAGCTCTCCCCAGTTCATGATGATGTAAGTAAAGGCAGAATTTGCCTCTGACCTGGCCTTGTAATAGTGGGGATTAATGTCTGTGACTTCCTCTTAGCAGGGTCAAGAAACTTTACCAAAATAAGGAAAACAGCAACATCCCAAAACGTCCTCTTGGCTCTGCTGAAAATGTTTTTCTTCCCCTGCTCTTCTCAAGCCTACATGTTGTAAAAAAGAAACAAAAAGGAGGACGAACAGTGTGACCCTTCTGTCCTTTAATGTCGCAGTTTTGCTTCTAATTGTTACCCATCAGTTTCTCTCCCATAGAGAACATATTTTTCTCCAGGAACTCGGTGCTTCTCTGGTAACTGGAGGATTGTTCAGTGTGGTGTAACAGCAGAAACCTCCCTGGGAAGCACTTTCTGTCCATCGGCTATGGCTTGGCAGCCTAGCATTAAACAGACATGGAGGAAAAAGGAAAGGATAAAGGTTTTGAATTGCAGGAGAGCTCAAATCTTCTCTAAGTGTTGGTAAGGGCTAGCATCTTTGCATTAGAGCAGTTCACCTTTTCTGTGCCTTCTTGAGTAGCTCTTGGCAGTAACCAACTAATTTTGATCTGAGCTGCTTTTCTATCACCACTTCATTAGGGCTTGAGTTCCTGACTGTGCTTTTAGGCACATGAGCTGGGCACTTGCACACATATTTATATCTTACTCACCTTGTTACTTGGACCTAGATTTAAAATTTATGCTGCAGTACCTTGCTGAAGTTCATAGTATCAGTGCGTCACCATGTCTTGTCCCTTTATCTGTGACATGTGAGTGCCAGGAATTTGTGTCACCATGTCTTGTCCCTTCATCTGTGACATGTGAGTGCCAGGAGTTTGCGTCTGGGGCACACTGCGTCTTAACGTTGGTTTTTAAGCAGCAAACTTTATCTCTTGGCTTTTACCTCAGTGTTTTTTGGAGCTGATGTGACACCAGGTTCCCGTGTGACAGTAGTAGTCAACCTGTTTGGTGATGTGCTTAAGAGGGCAGATGGGTTGTAAACCAGGAGCAAGGCAAAGCGGCCTTTGTTTGCAGTGCTGACTGCTGTCAGCAGTATTGATCCAGCTCAGTTACAAGTATAATGTGGTCATTGAAATTTGCAGACTCTAACTGAATCAAGCTGTTTCTTATAATATGAGTTTTCCCTGAGGCAGATGCACTGATACAAAGAAGAGACTTCCGCCATATATTATTTAAATATTAAATATTTACCAAATATTTGCTGCTGAAGAAGTATCTGATTGCACACAGATATATGTATAGATATACCCATTAATATGTTTACAACGGCACTTGGCATTTTATAGTTATAGTTTTATAGCACAGTCTATAGTGCTGTGCAAACATAAATTAAATGAATCCTATCAATAAATAAAATAACTAAACAGGTGCTTATTAGAGTATGCCATTTTACATGGGAGGCAACTGAAACAAGAATATTACAGCCCTAGTGGCCTGAGATTCTCCTCATACTAGGAGGTACTGAGGTTACCCAGCATCTTTGAAGATGCTGAAACCCATGTCTTGAGAGTTTTAGTCCCGGCTTTGTCCTACAGCAGAATGCCACCATGTGAAGCAACAGCAGAGAGGGAAATGGCAAAGAAACCAGTCCTGGATTGAATGATCTTGGTGAGAAGGTTATCTGAGGTGTGAAAATTTTACAGAATGTTATCACCTTGAGAGATGCTTTGAAAACACAGCAGAGCATTAGAAAAGTGACGGGATACCCAGAGGAGCCCCATTGCTCCAAGCAGGAAATGGGCACTTACAGCAAAAGTTTTATTCACCTTTGGTAATGAAATGTAGAACTGGCAAAGCCACTTTTGGGTTTCCATCCTTTCCCTCCCCTTTATTCTTAAAACACTGACTGCCACAGGCTAAATGAATTATGGTTAATTAACTGGGTCAAGCACTGACCGACTTTCTGTGCCTCTAAAGAATGTCTGGAGTCTGATTTGTCTTTTTTTTTTAAATTTATTTTTTTTCCCACCTCTGGATTTTGTTTGGCTTTTTGTGGTGGTGGTGGTGATGTTTTTGTTTTAACAAGATGGTAAAGTTCTCCCAAATTGTGAAAATAATTCCCTTTGTGTTACACATACCTGTTTTCAGAAAATTTAATCAATCCGACTTCTGACAGAATCATATTTACTTCATTATTCTAAGTGATGTGTGTGTTTATTTGTGTGGTTGTGGTTTATCTGTGTCTGTTTGTTTGTGTGGTTGGTATAGAGCCCAGGAGCTGAATGATTGAAGGGGGATGTCTCCTTTTCCCAGTGGCTAAAAATGTCAACACAGCTGAGAGAAGCTCACAGTGACTTTTCTGGCTGCTGAGCTCCAGGATTTTTCCTGGCACCCAGGGCTTGACTGAGGTGCTCTTCTTGCAGGATACTCAACATTTATGTAAGAGTGCATAATGATGATTGCTCAGCCTTCACTTCAGGCTGCCAGCCAAACAGTAATAATCACCTACTCCAGGTAATGACAATCTGGATTAACCCAGACAAACCAATATAATTGCTGGTGTACCAGCAACAACATTCTCCTTGAAATCTGGGGACTATCCTGCTTTTAACAATTCACGTGGTAGAATCGATAAAGGGGTTTACAGTTACCGGGGGGGTAACAGATAAAACTCTCTAAACTGAGCAGATCCATTCACATGAATTAGAATAACTCTTTTAAAAGCCTCAAATGGCTTCTCCAGTTCACTGATAAAACTATCAGCAAATCTAGTCTTGTCAGTGATGACTTATATGACTGTTGGGTGCTTGCAGGATGGAGCTCTTCAGTGGCAAACTTAGCAGTGATACAAATACAGCAAAATGTTACACCTGTGTGATTCATTCAATTGCAGATCCAAATCCAAACACAGCAAAACTGTAAGCAGACCAGCGGAGCAGTGTTTTGTAAGTGCTTGGAAGCACTGGGTGTGATAATGTAACAACAAAACTGATGAGAAAATTAGAACTAGCCATTTAACATCAGAATTGATCTACCTGAACACGAACAGCTGTGCTTCTCTTCCAGACTGGAGGGAAGGGGATGCTCCTGGGGCTCAGCTCTGCTCCTATTTTAACATGGCCACCTAAAACAGGTCAAATGAATCGTGCTTTGAAAGTGCCTTTTTTTTTCCTTTTTTTTTTTTTTCTTTTTTTTGCCATGAATTGTCCAGGGAATTCAAATGAATTCCACATGGACAGACTGGACATATCAGTGTAATAAGTCCACAATTGGTTCTGTTTCTTCCATTTACTTCCATGTCTTTGCTAAACTCCTCACATCCAGCTGTTGGGAAGACTGTTTAACCTTGTGGTTGCTACATGCAAGAGGAACTAGGCAGAAGGCTTTGTTTTATCCTTTTGGATAAAATAAAATCCAGAGGCATATCTTCTGCAAAGACTTTGAGTATCACTTTTGACTTTACACCGTTTCTAGAGGAAAAGCCATTTTGCTGTGGAGGTGAGGGAACCCTTCAGAAACCATTGGCAAGTACTTCTGTTGGCTTGAGAAAGACTTAATAGAATTTTTAAAGCAAGATTTCTTCTTTCTTATAGGATAACCAATATGCTAAGTAACAGTAACAGATGGCCTTGTTATCATGGGTGTAACAATATTTCCATTGACTTCTGGGTCTCTCTACTTAGCCATGGTCCTTCCTTACTACCACCACCTATTTTTAATTCCTTTAATAGATGATTGGATATTTATACGAAACAGATCTCAAAACTTACGAAAGTATGTAAGCCAGACATTTCTGAATTATTTTGTGGGAGAGTGTTTCACTGGGTGTTAACCAGTTGATTTCACAGGGATCATCTGATGATGTTTTAATATGAAATGTACATTTTGGGAGCATTAAAGTGAGGGCTAACACCTCCACCTGCCAGATTTGCCAAGACAAGGCTTTGGTGGAGGCAGCTGAGGAAGGCACAGGTGCCATGAGAAATGAGCCAGGAGGACTGAGTGGTGACACTCAAACCTGGGCCTGACTGTGCCAGCTCTTTGGAGCTTGTGCAGATCCCTGGCTCCACCTGAGATCTTCACGCCAAGCCTTCAGAGTAATTGTAGCACACTAATGAGGAAGTGTGAAATCCTTGCCTGGGGCCGTGGGGACATGGTGGACTGGATCTCATGTTGGGGAAGCTCGGGCATAGCTTTAGTCCTCTGTGCTATTTCACATTTCTCCACCAACGTTTGAATTAATCCTTTCTTGTTCGTGCTTTGTTCTGTGTTATTTCGGTGCCTGGGGCTGCCTGTGTTTCTTCTCTTACATGGCCCTCGTCGCTATAGTGAGCGAGTGCTTTTGACTTCAGACTTGGCTCCCATCTGTGTATTTAAAAGTAAAACGATTTCTAATGCTAATTGGGGTGAGGGAAAACGAGAGAAAGAGAGTTTAAAAATTCATATTGAATATTTATAAGCATCCTCAGTGCATTTGGTAAAACTCGGATGAAAAGGTTTCTAAAAGGTTTCTAATTTCTGCTGCGAGGCACTTTGTTGTGCTTCAGCTACAATGGCAACTGAAAGAGTGAGGCCTGTGGGGCCCATGAAGGCTCCAAATACATTTACTTGGCCCAGGTTTAGGTCATACTTTCCATTGGTGTAATTACTGAGTGGTAATGGGATGGAAGAGCTCACCTGTGCTGATTTAGGGCTCCTTTTAAAGACAGGAGTGATGCTTGGGCAGTGCTTGAACTTTGTGGGGGAGAGATGTTTCATGGTATATTCTTTTTAAAAAAATAATTTTTAAAAATTATTTAGGGGATGAGTATTGCTTTTTTTTTTTCCTCCTCAAAGCAAAGGGGTTTTTCAGGACCAGCGTTTGAACCATCACCTATTTATACTAAGAAAGGCAAGGAGCCCTGAGGAGGGTCTTTGTCAGCCTGGCTGGATGAGACTTTCCCATAAAACTCATTCACTGGCAGATCCATTGATGCTGATTTTGGTGACCAAAGGAGGTGTTATGCTGGGCTAACTTGCTGTAAATCTCCCTTTGCATGTGTTCATAAATGATTTTTCCTCAAAGAAAGTTGTTACACACTGTTGTCCCCATTGGTAACATGGGAGAGGAACCTTAAAAGGTTCAAGTAGACTGGTCTTAGGTTATTACATTATTGAGGAGAAAGCATTGAAAATGGTGCCCAAAAGCTGGCAGTGTGCTGTAGGGATGCTCCATTGCATGAAACAACATGGGAAGGCTGGGCAGAGACCATTCCCATTAAAATAGCAGGGACCAATCCAGGCTGCTCTGAAGCTTTTTGTGGGCACCGTCATTTGCTTGTGAGACATATGTAGATAGAGCCCTGAAGTGAGTCAGTAAAATTTAATGTTAAAGATAAGGAGCCAGTAAAATTTAACGTTAAAGATAAGCCTGGGAGCCAAGATTCCTCTTTAGTTTCATATTGTATTTGTCACCTCTTAAAACTAGTGACAAGCTGTGAATGCTGGACCTCTCACTGAGAGCCAGGTAAAATACTGATGCCACTGGCAGCTTTATTCAACTTGGTTTTTCTTTTTAAGCATTTATTGCTGCCTCATGATGCTTTTGCTACAGATGGGCTTTTCTAGCCAAGTGATGCTGATTCCTTCATGGTTGTTTTCAGTGTTAGCTCTTCCCAAGGTGGCCCCAGTGCTGCAGTTTTAGAATGAGGAACAGTGTCTGAATTTAGTCTGACTGTGGTTTCTTTTCTTTAAATCCCTGCACTGCTTTGCAGCTGATACTGCTGTCCTTTGCTTTAGGTAAAACTACATCTGGTGCCACTGTGTATGTTGTCCAAGGCAAGACCAAGAAAGAAGGGCGGTTTGGTTTTCTCTGTCCAAGGGAAAAGATGGGATGGGAGCCATCAGCTCTGGGAGAGCCATGGGTGCTGCCCCATCCTAGATCAGGTGCCTGTGGGGAACAGGCTACCTTATACCTGATTTTTCCTTCTTGGAGCAGATCTGTAGTTGGGGGCTCACCAGTGGACTATTTTTCCCCCCCTTCTTTTCTCTTTCAATACCAGGGAATGGCCCCCCAGAAGCAATGCCTGGGCCTGGCAGGGGGGAATTGTAGCTGCCTCTTCACAGCCCTTCTTCCCATCAGTGGCATCTAGGGAAGCACAGAGTGGATTTCCTGCTCCCTTTCCTTGCTGGGGAAAGACTGTGATATGTAAGGAAGAGGGTGCAGAACTGTTGAGGACCATGAATTTAATTTATTTTATTTCAACAATAATTACACCTGGACTTCTGTGGTGGAGCAGTAGTCTGAGAACAGCTAAGATACCTCAGTCAGAGGTACTGGTGCTAAATCTGCACAACATGAAGCATTTCCTGCTTCTTTCTATCATTTGGATAGAATCACAGAATTAAACCTGGAAAAGACCTTTGAGATCATCAAGTCCATTTTTCTTTCAGATAAGCCTCTTCCATTGCAAGAGTTTTTCTTTCCTCCATTTAGTTGAACACTGAATTTTTAAATGGGATTTTCTGGCCCATGTCCCTTCAGGAATGAGGTTAAACAGATCTCATCTTTATTCAGAAAGTGTTACTATTAACCATAGGGAGGCTGCAAATCTGAAGAAAAGGAGGAGTCAGGTGGATATATAAGGTTTTGGTCTCTTTGCTGTGTTGTATTTGTGATTCTGGTTTTGCTTGTGTGTATCTTTCAGCAGTAATTCTCTACAAATATTGAAAGTAACAAAGTGCCTGTAATTGCTCTGAGTCCTGCTTTGTACTGGACCACATTTATACATCCAGGCAATAGCAGGTCCTTTTCTAATTCTAAATAATCCTCCTCCCTTGAATATTCAAGTGCTTTCCAGTAATTAGTTATCTTCCTTAATTGCTAATTTTTCTCTGAGGGCAGGAAGCTTTGCTTGTGTCTCACAGAAAGAACCTGAGCCCCAGGGCTGAGTGCATTGCTGTTCCACACTACATGCCGAGCCTGCCACAGCCAGAATAGGGGTTTTACTCCACTGCAATTCCAGCTTTACAACGGGAATATTACAGAGTAGCTACTGCTGGTGACACTTTGGAGCCTTTATGTAGAGGAGCCCTTCTGTTTTCATTTCCCTTCATTACATGCACTGTTCATTTTGCTATTTGCCCTTCTTGCTGCAGCTCCAAATCAGGGGAGACCTCCTGGGGAAGTGAACAGTGGGAATGTAAACCCTGCTGGGTGCTACCTGAGTCCTGCAGCTTCGTGGTTGCTCAGGAGCCACTGGCTTGGGAGCAGGAGTTCATCAGAACTGGAGGCTTCAGCCCTTGCTTGTGGTTTTTGCCATTCTCAGTGCAAAATCCTCGTCAAAACCTGTGTCATTTTAGGCCCTTTGCTGGTGTCTGACTTCTCCCATGCATGCATTCATTAATTTTGGGGTTTTACTGCAGTGTTTAGATTATTTCTGCAAATTGCTTGGTTTCTGGTATGAATTATTCACAATCCATGGTATTTGATCATGTCATCTTTTAGGTATTACCTCACTTAGCTGCCTTCTTGTGTGTGTCCCCCCAGTTTCATCAATCCAGTGTGAAAACCATGTGAACTGTAAAATATCTGAGTTCCTCAAAGATTACTGGGGTAACTGTGGAAAGAGTGAAATAATCAAATTTATTCATGACTTTGTCCATAAAACTGATAATTGTTGTGTTAACTGCAATTGCAAGTCAGACTTGAATACATCAACTTTAAAAGTTTGCTATATAATATATTGCTTCCTTCTAAGAGGCACTGGGAAGTAACCCCATACAGAAAATGAACAGCAGAGATATGTTATATATTTCCAAATTGCTGAGACTGTTCCTTAGTGGAAGAACGTAAAGATCAATATTTGACTGGAATTGATTTCAACGGTTGATACTGAGATAAAAAGAAGGAAAATGGCTCGAGTTCACTGAGAGAATTACAGGGGTAATTGGGCCACATCTTGCGATGGATGGTAATGGTTTGTATGCCAGGATGGATTTCAAGCTGTAACTGATCTGGCTATTTAGATGTTGTGTGGTTTTCTTTTTCCCCTTCTGTGTTTTTTGAGGCAATGAGGGGGAAGGGCCTTTTCCTGGCGAGTCAGATCTATTGCCAAACTCTGGATTATGGAAATACCTGATTACCCAGTTGGTATAGAGGTCAGATACAAGCTTCAATGTAAATCTGCTTTTTAAAACAACTACCTGAACCCCAACAGAATTTGAACCTTCAGAGCTGTGACTCTGAGGGTTCATATGAAGTGTCAGAGGTTTGTGCAGCCACTGCTGTGAGCTTTCATAGCCTTCTTTTTCCTTCTGCCTCATCTGTTGTGTTCTTCACATGTGTATGGAGCCGATGCAGAATATTCTGATTATTCGCCTAGAAAAGCTCTCCAGTTGGCCGTGCAGAAGCAAACCGAGGAACCACAACGATTTTCATGAAATCTCCTTAACCTTTTATATGCACTTAGAAAGGGATCTTCTTATCATAACAGAATGATTTGATTATTTTTTTAAAGCTACTTTACATTGATGTTTTATGTACCATACACAATGGAATTTTAAACATGCAAATGAAGTGCTTTGATTTCAATGATAGTAAATGCTTCAATTAACATAAACAAGGACTTTGTAGGGGAAAAAAAAAAACAACCCCAAACTTGCATACTTATTTTTGGACTGTGATTTTACATTTTCGGAATTCACTATCTTCCATTTCCACGCTGCTTCACATGGTTGTGGAACTGCACCAGATCTAGTGATACATTGACTGAAGCAGGAGATCATTCTGTAGAAGGAAATTTATATTTGTGCACTGTATATGCCTGTATAGAGGAACAGAATCTGTTTTTATGACAGCAGCATCCTTCTTCCCTTATTCAGCCCAGGTTTTCACAGTGGTTATTCTATCTAGGCATCAGCCTCAGTATTTCAGTAAAGAACTTTGCACTCCTGCTAAGATGTTTACGTTATCATGAAGTATAGATAATAAAAAGGAGAGGAACAGGGCTGTCACAGCTGTTCTGGAATATCTCTTTTAAGTAGTTATTTTACATGCAGGGTAGTCAAACCTTTGAAGTTGAAATGTTCACAGTGTTAACATACAATGAAACTTCCCAACCATTTTTTTTTTTTTTTCAACTTTTACAAGAAGCTTAGTTTAAAAATGCATGGTTACTTGCTTAAATTTAACCAGAATGTCCCTACTGAGTTGGGACAGGGAAAGAGATGTGGAAGTTGAGATGCAAGTGAAGCCTTCTAATTGACTGCTGGAAATGGGATGCTGTTCTCCTAATATCATGTCTTTTAGCCCTCTCAAAGCTAAATGTCTGCCACCCTTCCAGTCACTCTCTGCCAATCCTGAGGAGAGAGATGAATTTAATAATGGCCATGCACCTTCCTTCCCCAGCACCTGCCTTCAGTAGGGCTGGGAAGCCCTCAGGAGGTGTTTGCTTTCTAAATGTCTTGGCCATTAAAGCTGTACCGGACTGTTCCCACCTGGACATTGAACTGTTTTCTTGGTGTGCTTCGTATGTTCCATTTCGTGGTGTTCAGAAGAAATTCCAAGTATCATATTTTTCTGGGAATGGAAATCTCTTTGCTCTGTGCCTTACTAGTTCCAGTGTCAGCTTGTGTGCTTTATAACAGCTCAGCAAAGGCCTTGCTGCAGGATGCTCTGTGTCGTTTCAAATCATTTGCAGCTCATTTCGTTCTTTTATTCCGGCTTTTTTTAGGAAATAGAGAGTCCATCCTGTTGTGGTTTGGGCTGCGTGTCAGGAATATCGGCCCTGTTGATCTTAAACATAAGGTGGAAATAGTACTGGGTGTATACAAGTGAAGTTACGCCTTGTAAACCTGCGGCAAACAACTTCAGTGCTGCTGGGCACGCTGTTCAAAAGTAACTTAGCAGTGACATTTCAAGAGGGATTTAGGCTCTTTGGCATAACCCTTTACAAGTCTTATTGTAAATTCCTGACTCACTTCACGGGGAAAAGTTTTCTAGTCGTCCTTATTAACAGCTAGTAGCTCCATGATGTTTTGTTGTTTTTTTTTTTCTCTCTTCCTCAGCTCCCTTTTTTAGAATCTGGATACTTCTTTTATCACAATGGCATTCCTAAAGCCAGGAGAAGACGCAGTCTGCAACACAAGCTTCGTCTGGAAAAGGACTCCAGGGTAAGTGTTTCCTCTTTGTGTGCAGCTCTCACGTTTTCTTTGTGACACAGATCATTTTTTATGAGGTCAGTGTGCTGATCAAATCTGTGGTTATAGCTGCATTCCCCCCCTCCCCCCCCCCATGCTCATTTGAAGCTTGGTGGCTGCTCTATGCACACACCTCCCAAACAGCCTCAGCTTTTATTTTTATTTCCCTGCTGCAAATCGTCCTACATTCTCCGAAATGTGTCCTGTCTCCAGTAAGACACAGTCTCCAGGACCACTCTGGACACTCTGTAGTGTGGGGAGAAGCCATGCAGGGCACATCTGGTTGTCCCCTCCATGTGTGCTGCTCTCCATGGATTCACCAGCCCAGAATACCTTGTGGAGTGAGTGGTGCCACTTTCTCTGCAATCACGCTGGAACTTTTTCACAGGGAATGTTGGACACACCAATTGCTAAAAGAGTGCTTGCTGTCAAACCTCAGTAGTTCTTTTAGGGGCTTTTGATTGCAGTCTGCAACTGGTGTGCTCAGTTTTCAGGAGCACAAACCACTCAGACAGGAGAAAAAGGCCCCTTTTGTGAAAGGCTATGAGTTGGCAAATTCCTTTTTCTTTTATGTGGAGTTTTCACGCCAGTTTAATACTGGGCTGGAGTTGTGCCAGGCAGCACAAAAAGTGTATTTTCTGCCCAAAGAAAGTAGATAAGCTTGAGGAATGATATCATGACAGCAAATAGATTATTTTTTAATCCTTCAGTAGGATTTAAACTCTCCACACTGTGAGCAAAAAAGGAGGGGGAACAATCTTATTCCAGACAGAATTTGACTGTCAGCTGTTAGGAGGTTTTGGAGCACCCTATGACAATGAAAAACTTGAGTAGGAAGAGAAGGACGACAGGCTAAATAAGACCATAATTGTTGTTGTGACACCAGAGCAGGCAAGGTCTGACGAACTGCCAGCTTAACTTTCCTACTTCTGCAATAGTTTCAAATGGTTTTGGGCCCAGGTCCAGACGGGATGCCCATGGCTGGTCTCTCCTGAAACTGAGGGCCGTGTGAGTGGAGCAGCTTCCAGGTGCTCCCTCAGCCATCCCTTTGTGCTGAGGTGCTCATAGCTGAGTGCTGGCAGGTTCTCAGGGGCTGTTGCTAAGTATTCCAGTTCTCTAGAATGCCTCTTCTTGGCCCCCTTCTCCAAAGCTGGTACTGGGTACAGGTGTGAGGGGGTTATGAGGACCCATTTAACCTGCCTTGAGTAGAAATTCTCAGGCTTCCATGATTTTGTTTACGAAGCAGGGATCAAAGCAAACCACTGAGGGAAATCTACCATTGGTAGATACTAAAGCAAAAGTCCTGAGAGGGGTGTTTCATTTCCCTGAATCGCCTAGTCTTGTAAAATCATTTCAGAAAAAGCACACAACGAAGTGAATACATTGCAAACTAGTGACTGAGTACAGTCATTGTTCAGGTGACTCTCTATGGGAAATAAATAGTTCTTAAGCCTCTGAAAATGTTACAAATACCTGTAATATTTGTATGAATCTACTAATTCTGTCTGCAGCTTAATGTTACATGTCTGAGCACTCCTGTACTAATTCCAGACTGCCTCTTGCAATGATTACCTCTAGACTAAGTGTCTGCACTGCTATTAAGAACAGCTTAAATGAGTCTGCCTTCTTGTTCAGAGATATTCCTTTTTGTAGTCATCTGATATTTGCAGTCTCTAGACTCCTGGTTGGCTTCTGTCACGTGCAGTGAAATCTCATTTTTGCTGTTAATCTCCACCTCATCCCGGTGCTGCATACCAGTGGCTCAGCTCTCTGTGGCTTCCTCCTTTGATCTCAGGGAATAAAGCTCTGTGTTTAACTGAGAATGTCTCCCATGTGAGGAAAAGGATGATCCTGGGTGTATTTTGACTTTGCACGAGGAATATGCTGGAGGATGGAAGGGGGATGAAGCAACATTTCATTTCCACATGTAACATGACATTTTCCCATCTATCCCTCCTACTTTCTCTGTCCTATTGGGTAGTCTTTGAGCTCTTATGATGCCATATAGGCCTGATGCTTTATGTAATACAGTTTGAGAGCAATTAAAATCATTACTCTTATCTCCCTTCTTCTTTTATACGTGGAGTTTGGAGAAGTCATTAAAATTCCTGTCATATTTGAATATAAGTGGAAACATGAGCTGTGTTGACAGTACTTAATTTCAAACTCCAAAAATAATTTCTAAATTTAATGGCAGCTTTCTAGACCATTTACAATCAATTTTCCTTAGCAACAAATGTCAGCACTGTCATGGTTAATATGTTAACGCATGAAGCCAAGAATAAAATGTTCCTGTTGTCAGCCTATCCAGGAAGAAAACTTCCACCACAGGGCTGTAAAAATCTCACAGGAACAGTTATTGTAAATGCTGTAGTGGCTTGGCCCTACCCAAATGTTGTGAGAAAGTGGGCTGCACCTATTCTGTGTACTTTTCACTTTTAAGGAGGTTGCAATTCCTAGCTAATTTTAATTATTAGTAGAAAAACAGCACAGATGTTCACTCAATTAATTAATGTTCTTTAATCAAGTAAGTCCCTTGAGGAACCATGTCAGTTTTTCACGAGTCTAGGGAGACAGATGACAGAGCACTATGCAAACAGGTTACTGCATGATTTCCACGCTCTGCATGTCTTCTAAAATGCTTTGTTGTGTAAAATTCGCTGTATGTTTTGACCAAAATAACTTGGAGATACACTAAACACATACAGAAGTTGTGTGATAAACATCATTGCTGTCAAGGGGTGGGAATGGCACATCATTAAGATGCCTTTCTAGAGATCCAGCAAGAACTCCTCCTTGTGCTGAGGAGCAGCCTCAAATACCATGGCTTTGACATTATTTAGTACATTTGTGTTGCTGAAGCCTGACGAAGTCCTGGCAGCAGGTGAAGGCACGTTTAATGGTGTCTCACATGGTCTGTGGGGTTACTGAACTGTTCAAGAAGAAGGTGCAGGCACATGAAGCACCTTGGCTCTCTCTGTCAGTTCTGTCCTGTCAGGGTAGCAAATGCCCCAGTGAATTGGGCTACTTCCTATGGAGACTCTTTAGTTATTTAAATTACATTCTGTGAGACACAGAGAACCTTCCAGGAGAGGTTTGTTCAGGAATAACTCTTTTGCATCAATTGCAGATTTTCGTGATTTCCAGATGCATTTCTCTTTTGTTATTTTAGCTTATGTACCTTGGGTGCCAAATAAATTGGAGAGAGGATTTCCTTTAATATTTTTACATGTTTAAGCTGGAATCCTTAACGAGCTAACAAATAACAACAAGATCTCCAGCATTCTCCGCGTGAAATTGCATTTTTTCTCGGCCTTTATCTGTTAATTGCTTCAGCAGAAATGTCTCAGACCAAAAGGGCAGCCATTAGACTTGTTTGGCCTTGGGAGACTTCACTTAAAGGGCTGCTGCAGGCAGGGAGACAGTCCTTGCCATGACCCATGGGCACAGACAGCTGGGAGGAGGTGACAGCAGGGACAAGGGCCCCAGGCAGCATAAAAAAGCCACGAGGAGCCAGAGTAGGATGGGACCAGACATCGGTGTGAAGGTGAAGGGATAGGCTGGAACAAGAACCCAGAGTCAGAGAGAAATTTGAATTATTTGGCCATGGAACTGAGTGGGACATGGAGGTGCACAGGGATAGGCTGGAAAGATTGGAAACAGGGTGTCCACCTGGACATCAAAACATGCTGCCTCCTGAGTGCAGGTCACAACACAACCTTAGGGCAAGGGGATCTTTAGAGAGTCTACCCCGTGAGCAAGGGGAAATAAAGCTTATCTAAGAGCAAAGTTAGTTTTTAATAATGAGGGACAGCGCTGTGGTTCTTCATGTGATTGCCCTGGAGAAGTAAATCAGAAATACGGAGATATTTCATATTGTCTTGTTTGTTAGTACAGGAGAGGCAGAGTGGGAAGGGGAGACCTTTCCTGCTCTACTACAGCTAAAAGAAAAGAAACCCATGGGATTTGCATCATTTTGGGCTTTTTCAAACCTGACTTACATTCTGTATTAATACAGCCTCAGCTGTATTATTAATAAACATTTTGAAAAGCAGCCACATAAGTGAAAGGAAAGGAAAAAATGCACGGTCATTATGTTACCTTTCAGAGTAATACTGCTGTCTTTTTGCTGTTGGTAGGTATTTCCTGCTAGTAAACAGTCTTCCACTGAAGGAGCAAGGGTTGAAACATAGTTTGTTCTCTCCAAGATTATTTTGCTTTCTTTCAAGTTTTAGATAAAACCATTTTCCTCCCACACAGTCTCTCTTGTCAGACAGCTGCCAAGATTAATCCCACTCAAGAAAGAGGCTTTAATATACGGAGAAGAGCTGAGTCCCATTACTGATATCTGTATGTCAGTGCATCTGTGTCGGTGTTGGGGGAATAAATATATATGTGTGGAAGGGGGAAGGTGAAATGAGAATCTTCTAGTGAGAGTGAGTGAGTTTGGCACTGAGATGATGACTCCTTTGGGAATAACCATCCCAGTGATGGCAGAAAGGGATTAGAAGGGGAGACTTGGCTGATAGCTGTGCTGATACAGGAGCCTGGGGAGGTGGATGCAGAGCTTCTTCCAGGGCTAGTTTGTAGGTGACCATGGTCAGCAATACTCCCAAAATGCTTGTCTCACGGGACAAGGAAGAAAAGAGGGCTGTAAATACAGAAGATCTAAGCTTTTAATTGAATAAATCAAAATCTTCCATACCCTTCATCGTCTGAGGTCCTTCACATACCCTCTTAATGTGACTGGCTTGTTTGTGATGGGACTATTGCAGCCTGTGAAGGCAGAAGTGTCCTCTGATGCCAGGCAAGGGGTGGGCAAGTGCTGCAAGAGCTTGATATTTCATCCATGGCCACCTTTAACAAAGGAGGAATGGATGGCAGCTTGGGAAGAAGGAGCACAGCTGCTTAACAAGCAGCAGCAAGATAAATCAACTTGCCGTGCCTCTTCTGGCAGCATTGGTGACAGGCTGGAGCTGGATTAAAGGTGAGGACTTTTGCCTCACTCCCTTAAATGTCAGTACAAATGAAAATGAAAAATTAAAATCTTCTTAATAAGATCAGGAAAACCCCATTTTCCTCAAGTTCTCCCCAGTTCTCCAGGCAGTGTACAGGGCAGTGACCTGGGGATACAAGGGGTGGGATACATCAGAGCTTTGCTTGCAGCTTTGGTGAGACCTCTGTGATTGCTGTGGAGGTTGTTTCCCCAGCCTTCTGTTACTGGAGACAGGCAACATTCTGTCCCTGGAACATAGCAGTAAGAGCAATTTACAGTTAACTTTTATTAAAACAGCAATATTTGGCATCTTTACTCCTGCTCCATGCCCCACATCTTGATTTCTCAGCTTCCTGACCACTGCTAGTGACTTTCATTCTGTGGTAAGTTTCTGATCAAAGCTTGGAAGGTATCCCAAAATGTTTCCTCCTTCTGAGAAGAAATATGGTTTGCTTCTGAAAACAAAAGGGCAGCAGGAAAAGAAAGGGCTAGCACTTGACCAGTGCCCTGTTGTAATCCTGCTGTTGGCTCCCTTTGTGAGGGGAGGGATTAGTTTCTGTGCACTTCACCACAGCAGTGACCCCAGGGTCATACACATCTTTCAGCCACTGTGGAGATAAACATAAGTGCATGTAATGCCCAAGGCTTGCTAACCCACTCCCAAATCTTCAGGGAGGCTTCAGGTTCCTCATCCAGTTCTCTGCCATGCAGGGAGTTAGGGATATGTGTGCTCAGATAGAAAGGCAGGACAAAAAGCCCTTCATTTTTTCAGCTCTTTTATGTAAATTCATGCTGCAGATGGTAGAGGTGACTGAATTCCCAGTGAAGTCTATTTAGCATTTCCCTGTAATATCTGCTGTCATGGGCTGGCATGCTGGTAGGATTATGCTCAGGAAAAGTTTGGAGCTGCCATCAATTTTATGAGAGTGTAGGGCAGCATTATATGAGCATTGGTGTTATCCTTTTGGTAGGAAATGGAACATTAAGTAATAAAAGCTCTGCTTAAGTACTTGTAATAAATATTGAACAGCCAAGGAAAACTCATTAGAGGGAATGTATTCTTTGAATGCTGAAAAAAACCCAACCACCCTGGAACCTACAGACTATTCACTGAAGCTGCATTGCCAGCCTGTGCACCAAACAAGAATGGAAATCTTTTTCATCAGTCACCCTGACAAAATGAAGTGTGTTGTGCACAAAACAGGCAGTGACTTCCAGAAATGGATCCCTGGGTTATTATTTGTGGTGTAAGTTGTCTTATGCTTTGTCCTGTGTATTTGAGGAAGGGCTCCCAAAACTCTGTTCCACTTCACAGAGGGAGGTGCTTCTTGTACTATTAACTTTTTCAGGTTGATACCATCTTGAACTATATTTATTTTGCTTTCACATACAGCTCGGGGCCATTTTTGAAGATTTTGTGTTTCTAATTCACAATGGAGCCAGTTGGCAAGCATTGTAAGAAAAAAGGATGCTTTTGTTGAGGAAACTCTAACCAGCTGTATATCATCTGATAATTGATCTGATGTGTGTCTAATTGCTGAGAGAGTTGAATGCTTCAGTGGGCACATTTTTTTAATGATTTTAGACCCTTTGCAGATGTTGGTGGGTGGTTCTTGAAGTGTGCAGGTTCATGTGCATTATTATCTGAGAAGCTGAAAAGAAAGAAGCAGCAGAGATTACAGCACAGTGTTAAATAAAAAGTCAAATGCACTTAGAGTCAGTTCGTGGGAAGGTGGAATTCAAGCTGCACTTCAGACGTGGAAAGGGAAGGGGTCCTACAGCCAGCAGGGCAGAGATAAGTAATTGTAGGAAATCTGCTGCATATATTGGATGAACTGTGTCATTCCAAACAAGGAATCAACAGGGCTGCAAAGAGGAGATTTGAGAGTCTGATAAGTGAGGATGAAAGTTTTCCTACTCCTTTGCCGTGCTTGCACTGCTGACACAAGTAGAGGGCTGTTGCTGAGCCTGCAGAGAGCAGAGGATAAAGTAGTCTTTAGGTCATGAAATGTTTGTTTCTGTGATAATGTCAAAAAAAAGTGTTAGAAATTCAGTGAGGTATCAAGTTTGGTTTGTGATTCTACTACACACGTGGCATGGCTGTTTGTCACTGCAGATGGTGATTGCTGAATTACCTGTGATTGCTTTTTGAAAACTGAATCCTGAGGGAGTCCTATTTCTTGTTGTCCCTGGTCTTTGTAGACTCTGTACCTGCCCAGCAAAGGTTGATGGAGTTTAACTGCTCATGGAAAGCCCTGCCCAGCTGTGTTTTGTGTCATTGACTAACAGGGACTCCAGCTGTAAAGCACTTAGCTGCTCTTTAATTGAGATATCACAATTATTATATAAGAGTCAGTTTCTGTCATAAGAATAAAAAGAACGCTCTCTCTTTCTGATAATAAAAAATAATGAGGCCTAGAGTTACTGAGATATTTAAGCTGTCACTTAGGTTGACACGGTAGTCCCCTTCACTGCAGTGTGAGTGTGTTAAGCATGTGCTGAAAAATTCCACAGTTTCTAAGTTTAAATTCCTCATATTAAGTGTGGCCTTGCTGGCTTGTATTTGGACTGCATATGTAGATTGTATTTATGATGCACAATACAGTTCTAAAGCAAAATATCACAACACTGTTGAGTATGGAATATTAAACATCTCAAACAATTTGCTACTGGAGAAAATGCAAGTATATCCAACACAGTGTAAAAGCCAAGCTTAATTGAGCTATTATTTCTATTTGTTACTCGAAAAACTGGGAGAAAAACCCCCAATCCATCAACATTAAAGAATGTTGGAAATATTTTATAGCTGTGTTGTATCAAAAAGCACCATTAGCTGCACACAATAAAATAACAGACAACCAAAACGACATCCAACTCAAACATACAATGTCTTTTATGAAAATAGTGCATAAATGAAATTACAGGGTAAGCTAAAACTATTTCTATTGGGAAAAATATGAATGAAAGCACTGCAGGGTAATAGACTGATAAGCAAAGGCAGTACTGTGCAGAATTCTTGGAGAATTTTCCAAAAAGAAAAGTAGTGATGCACTGCAGTCCTGGTGCCTCTCGTGGCTGGGGGGGTCACGTGCTCTGTGGTTTTAAAACAAGGTCAGGCAGCAGTTGTGGTTGAGTTGGATGGGGCTGATTCCTCCCTGCAGCCCTGGGATGGTTTGGGTGACCCGTCATATATTCCATCCCTTTCATACTGCTGAACATGATACTTGGGGAAAGGTGAGGGAAGGCAGTAGAATGAGCTTTGTCCCCCAAACCATGTGGAAGTTCAATACTTTTACAGAAACCTGTTGGGACAGCTGACCATGTTCAGCCTCTGCTCTGCTGCCTGTAAATTGCTGAATTGGCATTAGTTAAGTTTCTGCTTTATTGTTGATGTCTGTTCTCTTGACTGCAGCATCTCCCCAGTCTCCCTCTGCCTTTTCCTGTCTCCCTCTTGTTTCCTGCCTGATGAATAGAGTCTCTGTTTTGTGGAGCAGGCCTTGCTCTTGTTATTTGTCTGTGTGGTTTCCAGCCTTGGATCTTCAGAGGGGTCTGTTTAATATTATAATACAAGCAGTGGCAGTGGAGAGAATGGATGGTTTAGGGTTTTTTGTTAGGAGGATGTAGAGAAGAATGGACAGTGTGAGCCACTGGCTTTGGATTAACATGGAACCCTGTGTGATGCAAAAGTTTTCTTTGGTTTGGGACCTGTTTGGTTTGGTTTTGGAAAAGGAATGCAGTGCTTTGATGTGCTGAGCTAAAGCTCACGAGTATTTCAGGATTCATTGGATCCAGGAATCCACAGGAGTAGAGTTGGAGATAGTCATGCCTTGGGAAGCTTGAGCCAGCTGCAGCCTGTGTTGGTGTAAAGAAGGAAAGCCCTCTTTGGGCTGTCACTGTGCCAGCATCTCCTGGCCCCTGTGGTGGCCCTTTCCCTTTCCCTTGCCAGGGCTTAGTTCAGGATAGCTGGGCTTGACTTGGAAGAGTCAGTCTTGGACTGGGATCACTTGTGCTTGATGAGGGCAAAATATGTGGGGGTTCAAAAGTGACCAAATGAACAGCATTAGAGCAGTGACCCAATTCAGACTGCCAAGTGCAGGTCCATCTTCAGAGTTACCTTCGCTTTTTCTTCAGCTGTACTTTCTTTTTTCCCGTACTAGTGAACTGTATGCTAGGAAAGCTTACTCAGGAGCAATACAAGACATTTTGGAGTCTGGTTTCTTTTGGCAAACCTCAAAGCCTAACAGAAAATATGGAGGCTGGAAAACTGCCTTTCCATTAAACCCTTTTGGAAGACTGCAAATACATTGTTTGCCGTATAACAGAAGATTATGGAATAAGTTAAAATATTGTACCTGACAGCATATACTGCCCATGTATTTTAGGCTGTGGGATGGTAAGTCTAGTGTGAAACAAAATTAAATTATAACAGTTTATTTCTCTTTTTTCTTGCCTTCAGAAAATCAGCTGTTAAAACAGTTGACTGGGTTTCTTGTGTGCACAGTGAGGTGACCAGAACCTTTTATTTTATATGACATTGGCAATAAATAAAAGATAAATCAGCAGCAACAGAAGACTGGAATGTTTTTTTTGTGTGGTTTGGGGGGTATCTGAGCAGGCTGTATCAGGGCTTGTGTCACAGGGCTCTGGCTTTACAAGCCCCACCACCTTTTTGCTGAGAGACTTAAGCTATAAGAATTGATGCAGTGGCATATGCTACTATATCACACAATAAATGCATAATGTAGTGCATCCACACGTGCCATCTAACATACTTTACTGTTTAAAATTTGATGAGTGTTTTCTTTGTGAACAGCATTTTGGTCTATTGGTTTATTGCAGTCTTTTCCAAAACACTGTTGCTGCAAGCATTCTATTCCCAGATCTTCAAAGTGTGTATGCAATATCTTAAGTATAATATTAAGGATTGAGGTTGGTTTTTTTTTGCCACCAACTCAGTAGCCCAGAAGACAGCAAGGAGTTTTAAATCCTTGGGAAGTCATTGCTTGTATACATGATGTGTTCTACGAATACAAAAAAGGGCTTACAAAGGTCACAAAAAGTTGATTGCAGCATTTGGGGACACAGTGGAAATGATTTAAAGATTGAGTTTGAAATTATTTCTGAATAGTTTGCTGCAGTAATTATTTGATGCTGCGTTGGAACATGGCTTTTTAGCCAGATGGGCGTCTCTTAACATCTGAGAATAGCCAATAGCAATTAAAATGCTAATATGTGTGTCATGAGTTGGTGAAGTTGAATAAATGCTTCTTGGCCTTGTGAACTTCCATACTGAGGCAGAGAACAGGACTGGGTAGAATGAAACACCGTGGAAAGACTAAGAAATACCTAAACATCTCCATGGTACAGATTTTTCCTGATTATTTGTGGAGTGTAAGTCCCATACAATTATAAATGGACTCTGGTCAATATTGCAGTTTTGCTTATAAGAAATGATAGCTGAATGGCCACATATCTGTGAAGATAAAGGTTTATGTTTTATGTTGATAGCCATCTACTGTCTGAAGGCTGATAAGAAATACACTCTTACTATGTGTGCAGGTTTAACATTTCTTAAATCTAACAAGTCTGTCTTCATGATTTTTTATCTTCCTTGATACAGAGGAGTACATGTAAGGGATCCATGAGCCTTGCAGCCCTGAAGTGTTGACAGAAGAACCAGAATTGCCAGATCTAATTATTATTGTTCTGCTCCTGGTCTCACAGCAGTATCAGTAAGCTGATTACTGCCGGGCTCTAGGTTATGTAACACTGCAGTGCTATGCTCAACATTAGTACCTGGTTCTCTTCTTCCTCTGCCAGCTCCTCACATTCCTATTCCTTCTCTTTGGAGCAAGTCCAGATGCATTGGATGTATCCTCACCGAGAACCCAAAAAATAAAATAAGCTGCTGGGGCGTGGAGGTGCCCTGTGTTTTGTCTTGCAGTCTCAGGCTGAGAGATTGATTACATTTGTTCCAATCTAACTTGGCTTTGTCATCCAGCAAATGTGATAAACTCGATGCTGAGCCCAACTTTGTGTTGGGCTGCTGCTTTCCCTGGTGCTCGGCCAGCCTTGCCCTGCAGAGCTTCTGGATCACTTGTGTCCTCCCTGTGGTTCCACCAAAGTCAGGGCTGTTGTGTCTGGAGGCATTTTCTCCAGGCAAAACAAGGAGCTGGAGGGGCTGTCAGCTCCAGCTACTCCGGGCTTTGTGAAAACCACGGTCTAGGCGGTGACTGCACAGTGACTTAAAAATGTGAGATAAACCTCAGAGGTATCGTTATAGCTGCTCTTTTTTCCAACTCCAGACAAGCTGAACTCTTGTTGTAAAATCTTCAGGCATCTGCTGGATCACGTGCCATGGGGCAACAAGGATCTCCGGCAGAATTTGCACAAAAATGGCACTTCTCTAAGGCCAGGTTATACTGACATAGTTGTACGGTGCTTGCTCTGTTTTCTTTTCTCAGCTGTGACGCTCTCCTGGGAAAACATTCATTGGAATCTGGTTTATTTGTTTTGGAACGTGAGCTTTTCTTGGAATAATTCCCTTGGTTGCTATTGGACTGTTATTTTCTGAAAAGAGGAAGGGAAACATTCCTGTTAAACTTTGATTTCCTTGTTTTCAGCTCTAACCAGATAGATATCTCATAAATCTCAAGAGTCCTTCCCTGAGTTGTGCAGAGCACTTTATAAGAAAAGCTGAGGAAATTGTTTTCATTGGACAATCAACTAATTAAAATCACTATTTTCCCAAAGAAAAAATACTTTTAAGACTTCAACTACTTGTATTTCTGATAGTGAAGCACAAAGAAATAGAAATCTGCATTTTCATATTTGAAATACTTAATCAGGAAAAAATATAGTTGCAGATGAATTTATTTAGCAAGAGTTTAATTTTGTTTCAGCGTTTCTGGTTGGAACCTTAGATGTTGTTTCCTGGTCAGTTTTGACTGTTTTATTCAGTTTCATTATTCCTTTCCAAATGAGCATCCTATTCCAGACATCTGTAGGTCTGATTCCAGTTTCCACAATGTAAAAAAATATGTTTCATGCAATGAAGAATAACTAGTGGGAGACAACGTCTGAAACAAGGATCTGATGATCAGCCAGGACTCCAGACTTCTCTTGCTCATAGAACTGGGTAACTCACTGCTCACTTCACTGCTCTTGTTAATTGACTCTAAATGACTGAGAACAGAATTAAAGGCAGCAGTGCCACTGTGAGGACTAGAGCTTCCCACAAGCAAATCCAGGGGAGTTCAGCTCACCCTGTGCTTTCTAAAAACATTAAAGGGGGCTGAGATTTCCCTCAGCCAAAGCAGAATTATCCTGTTCTTGAACCCTGTTCTGAAGAGATGATGGGAACTGAGTCCTGCAAAGTAGGAAGCACTTTACTCATAAACTATAATTCACTGAAAACCAAAAAACCCAATAGTTAACTTGAGACATAGAGAAGATAAGATGCAAATAGTTTGGGGTTTTTAAAAATTATTTCCCATAAACCAGCTGGAGAAAACCTGGAAAAGGGGATATAAAAGTATAAATGATTTGGTTTGGATAGTTAAGGATGAAAGCTTTGTATGCAGTGAGCAACCTGCCATAGCGAGATGATGTGTTTTGTTTCATTTCAGAGCTGCCATGTGCAGTCTCAGTGGAATTTGGAGTTTAATGGTGAAATGTTTTCACTTGCATGTGTCAACGAGGTTTGGAAGCAACTTTGAATGTATGAAAGAAATGCAAATTCCTGATTGAGATGGGAAGGTATGAAAAAGGGCATTGCTTTTAGGAGTCTGAGTCAATCTGAAGTCTGCTGGTGTCCTGCCATCCGCTGTTGAATAATGAACATTTTTGCATAGAGAAAGGATGTATTTCTGTAAGGGCAGCTGTTTACATGAGGGTGTTGTTTGTCAGAAAAATCTACTCCTCGTGGTTTCCTTATTAGCACTGCACTTGAGAAGTGTGTGCAAGGTGAATTACCTAGCTGATTTGCAAACACTGAATAATTTAGTGTGAGCCAGAGAGTCAAATAAATCTTCCCAAATACTTTCTGTCTGCCCACAAAATAGACAACGGTGAGAAAGGCACTGCTTTGGTGATTTAAGGCTTGCAGATCTCCCACTGAAATGGTCTGTCTGTCCATCTGAAATAATTTGTGGTCTTTTACAGTATTTAATGAATTCAATATTTTAACTACAGGTTTCAAAGCGTGTTTCAGATATGGATTTTGTGTATTTCACAAGTGCTGGAAATGAATGTGGGAGGAAGAGGACTTTGAATTTTCCTAAAGGTCATACAGCAAAGCAGAGCAAAAGTAGGAGTAGATCTGAGATGCCTAATCTACTGTCTGGTAGGAGAAAAGAAAAAAAAGAAAAACGAGGTTGGACTACAGCCATTTGTGGTCTTTACAACACCTGGGCAATAAGAAAACTGAGATGAGAACAGTGGGGATAAAATAAACCCCCAGAGATTAGCGCAGATCCTCTGAAGCCCAGAAGACTTAGACAAAGGACAGTAACCTTAAACTGTAATTACTGTTGTCGTTTAGTGTTTCCACATGCATGATCTGGAGTCTCAGGGGAAATTACTGTGCTAGAGGCTATCTAAGCATAAAATAATAACAGAATTGTGTGGAGTCATTTGTCCCCAGGTATAATCCAGTACTAGTGGTCCTGTCTTTGCTTCCCCATGGCTCATTCCAGCTTTTCCCAGGTGCTTCTTCAGCCTGGCTAACAGCAGCAACAGCAGATGGAGAAAACCTCTCTTGCGTCAACAGAGATTTGAGGGAGAAGACTTTGTGCTCAGGAGACTGTAACCTAAGTGACATTTTTGAATTTACTGGTTCATTCTGTGCTGTGCTGTCAACAATTCACTTTTGATATAAACTATGCCGGAGTTATTTGACTGAACATGTTTCAGTTTATATATCTAAAATATATAGGTGCAGTGTTTCTCAGAGGGTAATATCCAACAGCTCCTTTGTATATTCAAATAAAAAGAAGCGGAAAATTGGGGAATTGTGTGTCTTTGTACTTCCTCAGACCTACTTTTAGTCTATCCCACTGACCCCAAACTTGTGTTGGTCAGCTGGGGAAGGTGCTTCTCTTCTTTGTCAGAGAGTTATATCAGTGATTTCTTAGCAATTAAGAGTTGTGTAGGTGCTGCACGTTTTTATCACAATATTTGCTTGTGGAAATTGGAGCTCTCCTGGGTCTCTGCAAGGTAGGGAGCTGACATTTAGCTCCTTGCAGTTCTCCTGCCCCAGCTGCCAGGAGCATCCAGCAGAACACCAGGACAAAGCGTCTTAGCTCCCATCCCAAGCTGCAGCGCTGCCTCCAGGGCCAGGTTTTGCTGTCTTTTGAGTGCATTACACTCGGATGGAGACGGGAAATGAAATGATAAATAGATTTTATCCCTTCTGTGAGGTGATTGGAAACCTGTTTTAATATGTTTTGCCTGATTGAAACAGCAGCTGCCTACCCAGCCTGACTAGAGGAGCTAGTGATTTTGATGAAAGACATGATGAATAATTTGCTTGGTATTTATGTGGGGGTTTTTGTTAAGTCCTGAGTTAAATTGAGAGGGGCATATGAGGGGGGAATAGGAGAGACATTTATTCACCTCTGCCTTTCTTTTTTATTGTGAAGGTTGACAACAGGAAAGGTTTTTTTTTTTTCTTTTCAGCCCTGTTTTCCGTAAGGACGTCAGATAAGTTTTTCTGAACAACACAGTAGATTTCAAGGACTCTGTTTTCATAACAGATCTCAAGAAAAACAAAATAACCATCTGCTTTCTTCATCCTTGACAAAACCATGGCCTTAGTTACACACTCCTGTAAAGTATGAGGAGCTTATGCTTTCATCCTCTCTAAATGCTGCCTGCTTTGTGAATTGGGATAAAGGGAAGAAAAATTGCCTGGACACTTCTCATCACCTATGAAGGAAGAGGGTGCCTGGCTTAAACGGAAGGGAGGAGAAGCATGTGAATGAAGGAACAACATGTGCCTCAGGTAGAGAATCACACTGGGATTTTTGTGGCATTTCTGTGCTGGTCACAGATGCTTGGGCTGACAATTCCACAAGCTCTAAGGTGGACATTTTGGTGAGGAGCCACGTATGAGCCACCACTTACAAGGTGCACCAGCAGTGTGCTTGCACTAGGAGATCTCTAGGTCACGTCCATGTGCCATTATTGCCTGAATGTACTAATTTTCAAGGCTCTGCACACTGTGGCTTCATATTATGCACCTCTCCTGGGCACCTTCCTTCCCCCTCAGTGTCTTTTCCTCACCAGTGGCTTGTGTATTCTGATTTGCTTCCTTCTTCAGAAGCAGGTGTTCTCCCCTGAAGCCAAGAATAATTTGTCCTCCCGAGTTCAGCAAGTTTGAACTCGAGTTCAACTGGAGGGAGGCTTTTAGCAGTGTTTTCCCTCACAGGGATGGTGTTAAACACAAGAGACAGACGTTTCTCCAATTTGCAGCACTGAAAATCTGAAGTAATTTCACTGAAGTGAATGGAGTGAGTCTGTATTTACCCTTGGGCCAGAGGAGGTGGAACCTGGGTCTTTGCACTTCTGGAGAATTGAATCTCAGCCAAGAAGCACCAAATGTACACTGTTGTTCTACTCTGGTGCTTCACCTGATTTTTTTCTGTCTGCTGTTTCTGAGTTTTAAGTATTCCTGCCTCTTCTATCCTCTCTCTTTGTTCCTCTGACACCATTCCCACTTTTTTTTTGTTGTCGTTGCAGGGATAGCTGGTGTTAGGCTAGGGAATATGATTGCATTTTTAAAAAATTCTTTCTAAGCTAGGGCATTTCCCCGATTTTAGTTGCAATTCAGTCCAGGGTGGCATGTGGCGAGATGAAATAAAAGAGAATAACTTAAATTGGGTTACCCTTTCCTGAAAGGAAAGTCAGGAATGATGAGACACCCTACCCAGTAGAGACGAAGGAATGTTTCAGTCCTTTCCAGGCACCCAGGGGCTTTTGGTGTGATTTTTGTTCAGGTTTCCCTGTTTTGCAGAACACCGCTGTTACCCTCAGTCTCATGAAGTGTCCCTTTGAGCCAAGACTTGGGCAGTTTCATCCCGTAGGTAATTCTGCTGTACCTTTGTCAGCGCTTCGTTGTTTGTCATTTTTCTTCTCCAGTGGCCATTTGTAGGTGCAGCTCTTAAAGAGAAGGCCCAGAACAGGGGACATCATCTCTGACATCATTGTGGTGGTGACAGCTTGCCAAGTCCATGATTCTGTCACCCAGCACTGCATGTTTTACACGTCTTCAAACTGCAGCGGCCCAAGATTTGTGGGACTTTATGTCCCAGTCTTCAAGGTGCCATAAAGTCAGTCCTTCTGCTGTAGCACTTTATTTTCCCAAATCTCCCTTTTGTTACTCTGGGAATTTCTAGTAGTGTCCAGCCACTTCTTGAGTGCTTGCTGTAACACAGGTTAACGCTGGCTTTTTGGGAATATGAAGAGCCCCTAAATGTGCAATGCAGTAGACACTGTTAGTCTTAACCAGAGATTCATCCCTTCTCATACCAAGGAAATACAATTTGATGAGGGAAGTTTTCCTGTTTAAATTTTTGCTCTGTGGAAGCCGTAGCATGAGTTGGGTCTCAAAGTTTGGACACACAGAATGATTTCCATATAATTTGCGTGCATCATTTTTGATTGCCTGCTGTGGGAATCCTGAGCAAATTATTTCCTTCCATGATTTCCTAAACATTTGTCTCAATGGAAATAAACTAGGAAGGGAAAGAATTATATGATGAGGATAGCAGTTTACAGGAGTCTGTGGAAATCTTCAGTGATAAGCAAAAGCATATTTAGGCTTTAGTCTTTCTCAGTCCCTTGGGGTGCAGGCTCCTTTCAATGAATGTGAATAGAGGTCCCTATTAATATTAATACAAGTTATGTATGTGCACTGGGAGCAAAATATACCCCAAAGTCTAATTATTTTATGCTAATAACTGAACTGAAAAGATACTTCCTCATTCCTGGCCAAAAAAAGCAGCAATAGTTCAAAGAATTTGCAGCAGGATGATCATTTTATCACTTCATTTAAAGCAGCCTGTGCTCTGACCTGGTGGGAACTAGGGAAAATTCTGGTACCAAAATCCCTGCCTGGTGCACGTGCAACTGCAATTAATAATGAGTTTTGTAGTCTTCAGGGGCCACTTTGCGTTGCTTCAGGCAGTGGATAAATAGAGGGGCTTGTGACAAATCTGAACTACTTGGATGGCTTGGTCCCTTGAAATGAAGGCAGAAACCCCTTTGTTTCTAAGATTTTTGAAAATAATTTTAATTGTGCAGACGTGCTTTGCAGAGAGGTGGGACAGGCTGCTGGAGAACATGGAGCAGGGATGTAAGAAGCTTCTCTGCTAACTGGGGTGTTGCAAAAAACCCATAAAGAATTTTCAGAACACACTTCTATGCCTTAGAATCACAGAATGGGTTGGAAGGGACCTTAAAGATCATCCTGTTCAACACCCCTCCTCCCCCAGAAATGGTTGTTCAAAGCCTCATCCAGCCTGGCATTGAACCCTTCCAGGGATGGAGGATGCCTTGTACTGCATCTGTGTTGTCACAGAGGAGGGTTTTATCTGGGATAAACTGGGCATATTAATATTTGTCTCAGTTTCACAGGTTTTTCCTTTTCTCTCTGCTCTCTTTTGCTGGGACCAACTCTTTTCTTCTCTCCCCACATTGTTGACCCCACCACTGGTCTGTGTTAGGTCTCCTGCCTCCAGTCTATTACCAGATGTGATTCCTTTGCGAAATGGCTCATGACGTGGTGCTGCTGTTGTCAAGAAAAGAGCTGGAGGCTTTTCCAGGGGGAATATGTGTTCAATACAGTGTCCAAGCTGGGCAGCTCGGGAGTTCAGGGCCAGAGGGATGCTTTTCTGCCACTTGATGGCAGCCAGATCCTGGGATGAGGTGGGGAAAGTATCGTGGTATGGGTATCTCTGCTTTGGCTGTGGTGCTGGCCACCCTCAAGCTCTGCAACTGCACTCTGCAGGCTCCAAAGCTGGAATTTGGAAGACAACTTTTGAAGATTAAAATTAAGCATTCTGATGTACAGCATCGTCTTGACAAGGATCAAGCACAGTCCTTTGAAAGTATCGAATTAAAAACTGATTTGGATAAAGGCCAGAGCAATGGGACATCAGCTGTTTCGTTCCTCTTTGCAAACCAATCTCTTATTCTCTGTTTTTTTTCCTACCTTTCCTCTTGATGGAGAAATTGTTCTCTAGAAACAGTTCTGTTTTGATGCTTCCTGTGTGGCAGATGGCCTGTCCCTGGCAGCTCTACTCTGCAAACCCAGTGCTGTGCAGCAGTGATACATAAACCTCTGCTGATTTTATTAACGTGCTGTGTGATGGGGATCCATAAACCTCTGAATCTAGGGACTGAAAAAGTGCAATTGCAACCTGCACAGCCTGATCAATATAAATCATCAGTTGCTTCCTACTGGGCTGGGAAAGGCAAGCATGGGAGCAAGCTCCTGTGTCTTTTCTGTCCAGTGTATTTATGGTAATAGAATAAAGAAGCAGCTGTGCTATAAACAGCTACTCTGCTGTTGGGTGCATGAGCAGATACGTGAATGTGAGCAGCAGCATAATTGCAGTTTTCCCTCTGTCATAAGAGCGGCTTCTGTTTTGTGTCTGGCTTCTAGTTATGAAATTTCCTGAGAGGAGACATTGTACAGCCCATGTAGTTCCCACCAGACAGCACTTTAGGAAGATCAGTGGCTTGCAATTCCACATCTCATCTTCAGTGTGATAGCAGCAGAGCTCTGAAGGTGTTAAAAATGGACAACAAAGGCTTGCTAATATGTCACTACCACTCATGTGGACATTGACGTTTAAGTATTACAGGTCTGAAATATTAGAATAAGCTTAGACTTTTTTTGGCAGCTGTTGCTATATCACTCCAGGCAGGCAGCTTTGTGAAAGCAGGCTTAGTTTTTTATTAAAGCTAAGTGGGCCTTCTGCAGATGTCATTGCCACCTGGCTGGGAGGTGTTGACAGCAGTGGGCAGTAATCCATGCTAGCAACCTGTCAGCGTGGTGCAGTGGGGACCTGAGTGAGAGCAGAGGCTGGAGGAGCTCCTGGAGGAAGAGTGTGTGGCTGTTTGTGGTGTCCCCCTTTCCCTCTGCAGAGGTGCCTCCTTCCACATTAGCCAAAATGTGCCTTTTTTGGGAGATGCTCTCCCCGGTTCCAAACTGCACCATTTGCTCACAGAGCAGAAGAAACGGGGAAAGGCAAAATTGCATCGAGCAGTAACAGTACAGAAGAGGTTACAAAAGAGAATTGTGTTCTCTAGGGCACGCACAGGATCGCAACCGGGAAAATGAGATCAAAAGGCACTTGCACCTTTCCTGAGACCAGTTTTGAGAAAGCCTGACATTCTGCATGTCAGAGCCAACCTTTTCTTTGCTGTCACCCCATGACTCCAGGTTTTGAGGACCCACAGCCAGTTTTAAATAACTTTTAATTCAGACTTCCCTTAAATTAATGTAGATCAGATTGATTTTCAGCTTGGTTCATGCACTGCATGTCGGACAGTAGCACTGCCATTAGCCTGCCTGCCTTCCCTCCTAAAACCACACCATTTTTATTCTGGGAAACTGCTCTTGAGCTGAGATTCTGGCAACAATTCTGTGTGAAAATATTTCACCATCACTGGATCCAGGAGCAGAGGGAGCTGAGGTAAACTTTTATTCTAAGCCCCACAGCATGAGAGGAATCCCAAACAGCTTCTGCCGTGATTATTGTGACTGAATGCTGTCCTTTGGCATCAGGGGCAGCTCTAGAAAAATGTTTGTGTTCTTGACTCAGGAGGTGTTTAGAAAAGAAGTACAGGTGGAGAGCAAAATAAATTCCATAAAGGACAGGGCAACATTCAGCTCTTCAATGAGTGTGACATTACGGTGTATTTGGTGTAACACAGGAAGGGGATAATCCACGTCGGTAATTCCGTGAGAGAAAATGCATGTTGTATTTTTCCAAGCAGATGTTTCAAGGTAAGTGATGAACTATTAGGTGACATTTGAGTGGGAAGGAGGCTGTGGAGAATGAAATGGAAGTATGATGAGTTATAGCACAGGACAGAAGGCAGCTTTTAAGTGCAGAATCCCTTTGGAGAGCAGGGCCTCTGTTTTGAGCACAGACTTAGTTTCAGGTCTCATCCTCTGCTCAGTTTCCCTAAGTGGTGATGCTCCCTACACACGTGTGTTGCAGGGCACTTCCAGTCTGTCATATGGAGTACACTTAAACTTCATGTTTGCAGAGCAAATTGGCATCTTTAGAAAGGAAATTAAATGTATGAAGTTAGAGGTAAAGCAGCTACAAGTGATGCTTTATGACTCCAAACGTGTTTGGGCATTAGCACAAATATTCACACATTTACAAGAAGTCTCTTCTATGTTTTAGAGTGAGTTAAGGGTGCACTTCAACAAAAAGTGTAATTTTAGCTGTCAGTTGAGTCTTCCCTTACAAACCAAAACGAGCAGATTTTTCTCCAAGTGATATTTGCTCACAGTCCTCACTTATCTGGAGACTTGCTTCGTGAAATAAATTAGCTTAAAATCAACAGAGTTAGAGGAATCTTTAGCCTGTGAGCACTCCTGCTCTCTTGGGATGTAGCAGATACTCATCGCTTGTGTGGAAGCAGCAACTGCAGTAATGAAATCTTTAAAAAGCAGGTTATATAAAGATGGGCTCTGTAGTACACATCTCCTTGTAGGACCAGTGAGCTATTGTGGAGGAGGAGGAGGGAAGTCCTTTGCTGGACAGCTGCCCAGGAGGATGAAAAACAGTCCAAAGTTACAAAGGGCCAAATGACAGAGAGAATAATTAAATTAGAAGAGCCAGCATCATGTGAACACCTTTATTCTTTGTATTGCACAGCTATAGCCAAAAGGTTTGCAGTTTTAGAGATGAGCTGGGCCTGATTTTCATTTTAACTAAAACCCCTTTATACCACAGAGAGGCTGCAAATATAACTTAGACCTACTTTGGTGATAGTGGCTTTTGTTACAAGTGAAAATCACTTCATGAGAAGACTTACTGTTGAGGAAGAAGAAGAAGGCAGGGTGGTTTTTTCCAACCACAAGGATTTAGGAAAGGCATGCCTGTGGCACTGGGCAAAGGGATGTAAGAGAAGGGAAGACTGACTTGCAGAAACTGATTTTGCAGCTCAGAAGGGAGGCTCTGCATGCCCTACATGCATGAGGCACAATTTTCTGTCCTATCACCAGGCATGCTGTTGTCCGTACCCACACTGAGGGGTGGTTATTCTGATTGATTTGGAGAGGCTGATCCGTGTGACCCGTGTAGCTGGTGAGACAGAAAAGTGCAAACTTTGCCCACAAGCTGCTGATAAAGTGTTCCTGTGGTTTGCAGTCTCTCCAGATCTACTGGAGAGACTAATGCATGTGGTTATAGCCCATCTCCAGGGAATGTATTTCTTGCAGAGATTGTGGATTTTGTAACTAACTGTGCTGCTGTCTTGCAGTAAGAGATTGTTTGAAATATAAACAGCTTTGTCTCTTCTGTCATTACATAGATTAAGAAGCAGGTTTTCATTCCTTTGGAAACATCTTAAGGTTTCAGAAATGCTCCTGCTCTCATGTTGGCTTGTCTAAGCAGTGTAAGAAAAATTGGAAGCAGAGTTCCTAGAATAGCCAGCACCTGTCCTAGTGTAGATCCTGATCTGTCCCTCATGCCAAACTGAGGAGAGAGCAGAGGTGTGAAGCTTGTTCTTGAGGCAGTGCACTGCATACCAAGATATCCAGGGCTTTTTCTCTGTCTCAGTCTCTCCCCTTAATAAATTCGATCCCAAAAGCAAAAAAATGTTGTCAAAGAGGACACGATCCTGTGAAAATCTCTGGTTTTATCACGTTGGCATTCTCCATCGCAGCCCATCCATGCTCAGCATTCATTTTACATTGCAGCCTGAAGAGCTCCCTTGCATTTCCAAGTAAAAGCTGCAGGAGCTATCGATTGCTTAGCTGAGCAGGTTGAATATGATCTGCAGCCTCCTCTTACACATTGATTCCTTGTCTCTTTACTCACTGCTTCCTGAATGTCACTGAACTGTGAGAGGCCTGCTAAATGGACAAAAATATTGATTTCTTTCCCCCTTCTTTTATTTTTGAAAGCTCCTTATTTACCAAGCGCTGAACTAATATCAGGAAAACAAAAGGTCACAAAATAAGGCAGAAACAAGTCAGTTCTTGCGTACATTTTTAAAAACATATGAACTTGGTTGAAACTGCAGTTTCTTAAATTGTGTTTCCATCAAGAAAGGTTAATTGCTTGAGTGGAACCTTTGAGCTCAGGCTGTCCAGCTTCATATTTTACTATTGTCTGATTGAGGATGAACAACTGGGGCAGTTTCCTAAATGGCTGTAACTCCGGTGTTACGATTTTCCGTGGTTTTTCCAGAGAAGTTAATGAGCAGTCCCAGCCATGCCAGGATTTCCTGTGGAATGCAATCAGCAAGTCTTTTGTTAGATTCTATCGTGCAGTGTTTTGTCCCTGTTCTATTCAGCTGGGAGTGTGGTGTTTCGCAATACTAAGTTCAGAGAGGAGAAAAAGTTCCCAAACAACACAAAGTGGAGTAAAATAAAAATGAGAAGGCATGGCAAGAGGGGTGACTGGAGACAGCATAAGTGTCCAGAGATTTTAGTACCTCCTGATGGTCTGTGTAAGCTTAGAAGTGTTTGGGCAGGCAAATGGGGCTGGTTAGAGAAAGTGGAAAACTAGAGCTGGTCCAGAACATCCCCAGTGGAACAAGCAAAAACTCCAGCAGGCCCTGGATATCCAGTGACTCTGCTGCAACTAGTAATAAAACAAAAAAGTAACAGCAAGGTGGAGGAATGGCTGAAACCAGTGAAAAAGGGATCTGTTTTAAGAGGACATCAATGCAATTCTCATCCTGTCTATGTCATTATGAAAATAGCCATTTAAAAGTACCTAAGAGTGATACAAGTATATTATGGGAAGAGATGCATTTTTCCTTTCATGAAATCTTTGAAATTGAAAAACAAAAAAGAAATTATTCTTCTGTCCTTTGCTTAGAAGTGGTGGGAAAGGTCATGTTGATCAGCTTTGAAGTTTCCAAGGACTTGTGCTTTAACAGGTGCCACATTTCTGCTCTAATGGCTCTAACTGGCAAGAGTCCCTGTACAGAACACTCCCCGGGGATTAATGGATACAGGTAGAAGGGGCACTTGGAGACTCTTATGAATAATCCTCCAGAAACACCTACCTTTAGCAACTCGCTGCTAGGTATGGAGAGATCCATGAGAGGCTTTGAAAGTCATTACCTTGCTTAAGAGGAGCAGTTGTCATTTGATTAGTAAGTATGGGATGGTCAGTGACACTCGCAGGTCCCCTGCTTGTTCTTTCTGGGCCATGAAACAGGCTCAGAAAGATTGAAATCAAGCGGATGGATCCAGCTATGTCACGACAAAAGGCATCAATTTTCTGTGATGCCGTGGCTGGATGGAGTTTAGCAGATTCACCACCCCAGGTTATTGGTTCATTTATAGAAATGAGCTGTCCCCATTGCCATTTAAAAGTGATTCAGTTTTGCTCAGTTCATCTGACTTTAGTTACAGTTCAAGTAGCTCTGTACTGTTTTTTGCTGGTGATGAGCTTCGACATTGTTTTCCTTTTATTTTGTGGTGGAGAGTCACACAAAACTCAGTTACTTTGTGGCTTTAACAAAAATGTAGATTGTGAGATGGGTGCTCCACTCTGACATTGTATGTCCCTAGTATATACATCCCTTTTATGTTATGTGGATCGAGTGGATTAAAAAAAATTAAATGTCTTTGTGTTTACTTAGAAAGAAACCAGAGATGAAAAAGACACTCATTAACTCTGTGTGGGGTTTAGGAGCAGAGTGATGTCATTTATGGATAATGCCCCAAAAACCTGCTGTATGCACATGCTATCCCATTCTCATTACTCTTCAAAGGGTTGGGTGTGCAGATCACTGGCTCACTTGAACTTCTCTGCCTCTCTCTTTTGTTGCCCCCGTGTTTCTTTGACTATCAGGAATTAATGATGGCAGCAGTCAGGCCAGGTTTCTGCTACCTGAAGGTGCTTTATTTGACGATGGCTTTGTGCATCTGGACACGCTGTTCCAAACCACTTTCAAAGGATGTTGATCTTCAGTTCAATTTTTGGGGCCTAATTGCAACCACCAGCCCGACAAAAATACAGGCTATCAGTTTCTAACTTCTTACGTGTTGACTCTGAGGCTTTAGAGAATAAAGAGCTGTGACTTCCCTTGAGTGATCAACTCACTGCTACATCTTTGGGTTTTTCTAAAAAAAACCCAACATGCCTACTAGATCTCATCAGTTGGGACTGCCTTCTTGCTCTGGAATTTGGCCCAAATTCTCCTGAGGTTCTTGATTTTTGAGGTTGGGGTTGTGTGTACTGTTCCACTTTTGTACACCCACTGGTATAATTCAGTAAATCTGTCATTTATGCTCAGTATAACAGAGTCATTTAACTGCAGGAGCTCACCAGTACAATTAACCCTGTTCCATCAAAACGAGTTGCTGATTATCTTGGCATTCATGGGAGCAGAGAGCACACTTAGAGTGCTGTGGTTTCTGGCCCTCCCAGAGCAGTACTGCAGTCAATTGATTATTTTGCTAATTTGTTCTGCATCAGTATCCTGCTGGTTTATTATCATCCAAGTGACTTTATGCACCATGCATAAGTACAAGTATATTAAAAATCAATACTTGAACCTTTTTTTCCTTGTAAAGATCTTATCATCCATGGGCTACCTTCTTTGATACATGACCTTCAGTCTGCTTAAAACACAGCTAGTAACTTTTTCATTATTTAGTCATATGCTAATAAAGTAGACACTCAGATTCTCAGCTCTACTTAATCCTGTGTCCTAATGAAAAAGCGATTAATTAAGAATGAAATAAACAAAAGGCTGTTATTGTAGATAAATAAGCCTAATTTTGAGATGGTAAAATTTGTGCTATTTTAGTAAGAAAATCTTGTTGCTTCACTAGGCTCTAATAAGTCTCATGCTTCACAGGCTCGAGTCATTTAGAGACTATTATCAGAAGCCTGTCTTATGGATGTTGTCTTTCCTGCTTCACTTAGGGAAACAAGTATTTAAAAGATGGCATGGGGTTGTGTTGTGTATAGGATTGAGGGCTGGATTCCAGGTCTGAACTTCACACAAGTAGATGGGATTATGGCTGTTAGAAGAAGAGAATGTTTTCCAATGCTTTTCTAGTGTTGGACATGCAGAGATGTTCTTTCTTGTATGTGTTTTTCAAATGTTTCTCCCATGATGTGGTATTTAATGCATTTATGTTACTCATATCATGGGGAGGCCTACTTTTCTTTAAGAATAAATCCGTAAAAAAGAAGCAGAATCATATGCTTGATGGAAAAACATCATTTTTCTAACGTAGACACCCAGTTGGTGAGAAAACTAAGATTTTACTGAGTCAGTGTCTGCAGCCCTAAATGGGCAGTTTTGCACTCAGATCATTGGATTTGCATTATCATTTTCCAACTTTGTCCTTTGGGGATCTTTTTCTCTGGAGTATATGGACGTTACCTGTTCTTGGGATTATTGCTTTCCATACATGTCTTCATGAGGAGAAAGGCAAGTTCTTACCTTGTGCTGACCAAGATCTTCCTACAACTGAATGAGGCAATTTGAAGCTCACAGGACTTTACCCAAACCTTTCAACTCATCTCATGACAAAAATGCCTAATCTTTTCTGGATTTGACTGTATAATTTGAATATGATTTGTCATTTGCAAATGTGTTTCTGTAGTGAAAAAGAGGGCCCAGAGTTTCTGAGATTGTTATGCCCATGGATGGTGACATCCTGCATGCCCTTTCTCTGAGTGAAACATTCAGAAAACAGCCTGCAGAGTGGATTCAGTTCAGAGAAGGTTATACCTCTTTGGGGGGTGTATTTCCTTGTCTCAGGAAGTTCTAGTATAATGTAATATAATACAGAAGTAAATTATATTCTGTTGTGAAGACGGAGCAAATCAGACAAATGAGATGATCCTGAAGAGGGAAACCAGCCCGTGCTATTTCTGCAAACCGCTCCCCCTCTTCCTCCAGGTTGTCTTAAAGACAAGCCAGGGCTCCGCAGCATTGCTTTTTAATTAGTAGAAATCCTTTTGTACCACATCCTAACTCAGTGCCTTAATGCAGCAGGTCCTGCAGAGCCAGCAAGCTCGCGTGGGAGCACAAACACATGAAATCTTTTTTTCCCTGGCATCCCTCAGAGTGAGGGTTGGCTTCTGTTCCTAATGATGTTGTGCGGTGACAGCTCGGGGTTTGCAGCGGCAAGCAGAGAGGCAGGGCTGGGGAGAGAGACGTAATGACAGGTGATGGCTCTGTTGTCTCCATGGCATCACTGAGCCTTATCTTAGAGGAATCAAATGTGCTTATACCTTACTTTACTCTGTACAGCTGCCTGGTGCCACTAAGGACATCAGGGATGGGTCCTGCTTAGTCACTGTCACTTCTCCAGCTTATTTTAGGTTAGGTTTTGTCTTTACTTTCAATCTGCTGCACTTTTAATGAACCTGCACAAGTAGTGGGAACACATATATAAATGAAAACGCTTGCAAATTCAATGTTTTACCATTTGTTACCTTTAGTTAAGGAGTTAAAATTCATAGAAGCAGATTGTTAGAAACATTCGGCTTTTCAGGGCGTGCTGTGCCCCTTCCTGCTCGCTGTGAATTGGTATTAAGTTTTCAGGGTTATGATGAAGCAATATAGCAGTGAGGAAAATAGCTTTTAGCCTCCATCACTTAGATCCCAATTTAATCTCTGCCTTGGACACCTCACTGAGCACTGTCTTTTGAGGCTCCTGCTTTAATTAACCGAGACAGAAAGACACCTCCAAGAATGACTCAACTGACCTAAGATCTGATTTAGCCTTTGGATGAATTTCTCCTCTGTTGATTTTGACTGACACCGTATATATGAGTTGCTGTGACACTCCTGTATCCGCATTTTTAATCAGAAATGCCAAAGCCACCAAGGTAGAAATGGTTCTCTGAGTTATTAGATTTATTTAATAAGCATGCATTCCTTTCAAGAACATGCCTGAGGAAATGTTGGGGGTCCTACTGCCTTCTTGCTGCGCCTCAAAGTGTATTCAGTTTATGGTTCTAAGCGTTCCTCTTTGATCAAGAAGGCTAGATTTCTTTTTGCTTTTTTTTTTTTTTTCCCCATTAAATTCTGGGACTCTTCATGCTATCTTGTTTCCAGGTGTTAGGCTAAAGTACAAAATGAGTCTGCCAAGCTTGACAGCACTTCTTCAAGGTTTATGAGTATGTTATCACATGTTACAACTTCAATTACAACCCTTCAGTGGTCTCCTTTAGGAATGCTCTTTTACATGGGTACAAATAAGGTGATTATGGTCTGACATTTGAAATTCCTGTCTCTAAAGGTATTTCTGTGTCTGACTTTTTTTATTTTATACAGTGCTTACTTAGGTATTTTTGTGGATTTATTGTGCATAAAGAAAAGGATTAAAAAACCCCACTATGGCTACTTGTGTTTCAAAACATGTATTTTCATATCTTACACTTTAGGCAGTTTGATCAGTTTAGTGGCCAGTTGACAGTGTACTTATTTATCATTTACTTACTGCAAGGATAATCCCTGAAAGTAGCTCACTTTGCAAGACATGTTTTTGAGAGCCTCAGGAGTATGATGAAAGCTCTCACCACCAGACTTTTTTCTCCTAGCAAACCTCTTTGGCAGGAAAGGCTATCTAATTCCCTGATAATACCCTGGAGAAAAATCTGAAAAAGTTAAAGTGTGATTGAGACCTGCATTTTTACCAAATGTCTGCAGCTTGGAACTGTGGCATATTTGGAATTAGTTAAATAATTTTAACTGCTATTTTGGTGGCCATGAAAAATAAAAGTATGGCAAGAAGATCAATGACAATAATGATGCCTGGATAGGGGCTTGCTCTTATGTCAATTGTTTGGTGTCTAAAACACGTTCAAGCTGTGGTTTGCCTCCAGATAAGACACTCTGGGTGTCTCTTCCCTTCACAGCTGTTGCAGAAGTCCTGGAGCTCTCCACCTCTTTGTGAATTTTGACTGAAATCAGTCACCAGTTTAGAAGATGCAAATAAATGACACAGAGACAAATAGTGTGACTTCATGACCCTTATCTCTCATGAGAGAAAGGTTAAAAAAAGCTTCATGGTCAAAAATGTTGAGCTAAATATGTAAAAATTAACCCTTCCAGGTGAGGAAAGCTGTGCAACAAGAGGGCTTCAGCAGAAGGAAGAGAGGATACAGAGACATCAATGACATTGACATCAACATGAACGATCCTTTATTTACGAAGCAATGGTACCTGGTAAGTTTTGAAAGCAAATCACAGTGATCAGAACGAAATGATTGTCATTCAAGCCATTCTGTGCTTTTTGCAACGTTTTGCAAGAGTTCTTTCCACCTACACCACGAGAACTTGAGAATGGATCCAAGCCTGTGTTGTGCTTTTAATTGTATCTTTTTTATACTGGGAAGACCCAGGACATCTCAAGAGATAAATTTCAGGTCAGTCAGTGGAAAGATCCTTAGAACTGTATTGATGGTGCTGTGGGCATTCCTGGTGTGCTGACCAGGAACAGAGTCCCAACAATAGCATATGAATCATGTCTTTGAGCTGCTGGCAGGTAAAATACTGTTATAGATTTATAAGAAAAAGGTCTAGTGTCTTGGCTAGCAAAAGTTGAGGTTTTCCTTTTCTTATGGAAAGCTGAATATTAATTGATGTTCTTCTGTTCAAATCAGAACAGATGAAAAATGATGAATTTTGGCTTTAGTGAGTGTCAAAAGAAATTAATATTTTTCTAAATTGTTTCCTTTTCAGCATGTCATATTTTATAGGGAGAAATCTTTAGTCTTAAAAGAGAAATTATATTTGTCTGTGAAAGCAAAGGAAATTCTATGAGTCTGTTAAAATGATTTTTCTATTTAAGAAGTTGATAAAGTAATTCTGGTCAGCTTTAATGTTGCAATCTATTTATGATGGAATACTTAGTAAATGCAGTGCTGCTTTGTTAACTTAAGAAGGGTCTTTTTGCAAAGGAGAAATGTTTCTTGTTCTTTTTCTCTGAATCCTTTTCTTATGTTTTATGAATCCAGCTAATATGGCTGTGGGATTTTTCCTAAGGCAAGAGTTTTCAGATGAATGGGGGCACATTAGCAGGGGTGGGATTTCATCCTTGATGAGTTGATAAAATAAAGTGTGCATTAATTCAGGGTTTTTTCTGGTACTTAATCAGAATGTTGCAGTGATAAAAATAACAAAAGTTTAGGAAGCTTTCAAGCAAAAAGTATTTCCTGCTCATAAAGGAGTTATCCCTAAAATTCACCGGTCTAACTTTTTTCTGGATTGACCCACATGCTTAAGTAGAAAAGTCCTTTTTGGGGTCCAAAAAAGTCAGTGTTTAACCAAATCTTATAAACCACAAGAATTGAATTTTCCCAGTATTGATTTTTTTTAGGTTTTTTTTACAGTTGCATTATTGCAGCACATATGATTATGTACAGATGTGCACTGCAAAACGAATGGGATACATTTTTCCATGCCAAAGGTACATGCAAAGACATAAAGAAATATTTGGTGGCTGTGGAAATATGTCAGTCAAGTAAAAAAAGCTCTTTTTCTTTTCCCCTGATGTTATTAGATTAACACTGGTCAAGCAGATGGGACTCCTGGACTTGACCTTAATGTAGCTGAAGCATGGGAGCTGGGATACACAGGGAAGGGAGTAACCATAGGAATTATGGATGATGGTAAGTGAAGACTGAGTGCTCATCTCATATTTTTAAGTAGCTTTTTTTCATGTAGTCAAAGATTAAAAAGTAATAATGAATGGCTTACAGTGGTAACACTACCAGCCTCCATAAAGACTTTGAGATCTTCAGGGAAAATATGATACAAAGGTTTTCCTAGGGATCCTGAAACGTGGATATCCAAGTATTAAAAGTAGTTTGCAATTAGCACTGAGATATCTTCCAGGGCAAACTACAATGGCTATTAATCCAAAAGAAAAACTCCTCTTGACTTCTGTAGGCACTGACTGGGGGATGTAATTGCTGTGCAAAAATACTTAAGAAAACCTTTTCTGGCTTCCATTATTCTCAAAGTCATACTTGACAGCTGAAATAATTAAACACTTTCATTCTGAATGTCAATAAAGATCTGCATATTAAATATATTACTAATTTGAGGCTAAGTTCAGGAAAGATGAACAGAAAAGTTCCAGTTGTTCTACTTAAAACTTCCTTGCTGAAGTACAGGAAGTCTCCCAGCACTTTTCTTTGGAATAAATTTTTAATATTTTCCTTTTATGGGGACTGAATAATATGAAATAAATATCCGATGACATGATGAAAATATAATATGAGATTTGTGGCCATTTCTTTCTATGTTTTAACTGGGTATGCAATAGGTCAGTTTATCCCATCTGAGTGTAGATCCATTGCCTCTCTTACACTATCCAGTGAGATTTGTACATTTGCCATATGTAGGAAGATGCCGTGCATTAGAATGAGTATATTCCACACCAGTGACCAGCTACAGTCTTTCCATGATTATTTTCCTGTGGTTACAAAGGAATCTTGTTCTGTGATCATTAGAAAATCTTTTTTTTTTTGAAAGTCTTAACCTTTGGTTTCTGCTCTGTCATTATCTTATTGCAGGAATTGATTATCTGCATCCAGATCTTGCATCAAATTACGTAAGTACATGCTGACCTTTGCTGTGACATGTGGATTTTCTTATTATTATAGTCCCTCTGCTACAAAATTTTAAATAGTGAGCAGAACAGCAATACAGCTGAACTCCTGATCTTATAGATGATACATTTCCCATTGAAAGAAGCAGACTGAAAATGGGACTGCCTAGGCAAGGGATGGCAAGGTGCCAAGGCTCTTTGTGGAGGAGTGACAGTGCTGCATCACATTGAATAGGCTGCAGCTTGCAATATTGGATTTAGGACAGAATCGAGTAACCTGTGAATTGCCTCTAAATCCTGCTATTAAGATGCAGAATGCCCCTGTCACTTGGAGGGCTGTGGGCTGTGGCAAGGCTTTTGAAACCTCCAGGAACCGTTTAATTCCTTTCTAACAGGTGTTTTGATCCAGTGCTTCAAAGCATGTGCTGGGCAGACTGTGTATTCTCAGCACATGCTGTGCCAATTGATTGTTCCTCAAACCTCAGGCTTCAGTCCTTTGGACTAGAGATTTTTATATTTTTTTAACTCTTCCAGGCTCTCTCCAACCCCCTGTTGGTGCTGGCACTCCTATCTCCAAGTGCCTACTCATGGGCTGCTCTCACTCTGTGCTTGTGCCAATCCCTTGGGCAATGGGCAACAAGAGGTCCTTGCCAGGGGGCTTGGAGTGTCTCTGCTTTAGGTCTGGTTTTTCTCCTGCAGTCAGTGTCTTCCTGGGGGAAGCCCAGGCTGCTTCAGCTGAGCAATGTGGCTTAGTTTGCAATTGCAGTTAAATGAAAAGAAGAACAAAGACAGCCGGAGAGTTTGGTAAAAAATATGAGCCATTCAGGCAGAACAGCTCCAAAATGAGAAAGGCAGTTATTTTTACAGGCTTGCAATTTGGAAAATAATAACACAGGATGAAAACCTTTTTGTTGTTGCAAGTAGCAAAGCACATTTGGTAGATAATAAATGGAATAGAAGGTGTTTGCATTGCACAAGGAATCTGGGAAACAGCTGACCACAGAGTGCAGGTTAGCCAGGTTCACTCCTTATGAACTGGCTTAATAACTTGATAGCAGCTAATTAAACCCTGTGCCCTGACTGCAGAATTCCCTCCCGAGAGAAATAACTCAGCAGGATGGTCCCATAAATTGACAGAAATAAAGTTTGTAAAAAGCAGCCTTTTTCTTTGTAAGAAGTGTGCTCTGTGTATGTTCTAGAATGTGATGTGGGCACAGCACATGCTCTACATTCACTTTTCAGCAGCAGGAACGGACTAAGCATGTGGGAATATTCTTTTTCCAAGCAAAAATTCTGTACAACATATCTGATACAACAGTTCAGATCATGCCTAGAACCCAAAAATAGATTTCCCTGTAATAGTGTTTTCTCTTTTAATTCCAAAATTATTTTCGGTTCGATGGATGAATATTTGTTAGGCTTAGCAGAAATATATTATTGTTAGAGTGGCATTAGTGAGTATTCTGGAAATTCATGGAAAATGACACAGAGAATGACAATGCACAGACGTGACGCTAGAAATCATGAAATAATGGAGCTGGAGAGAAATCTGAGAGTTGAGAAAAGAGAGATTGGGACGAAAATTGGAGAAGAAAAGCTCTCTGGGCATGGAGACAGCAAACCTTTAATGGCAGTCTTGGAAGACTCATGAGGAGACTGACCTTGAGATGAGAATCTGGAAAGGTTTGTGTAGGATTGACTTTGTCCAAGCCAGGAGAGGTTCTGTAGTGGAGCTGGGTGTGGAGGGACAAAAGGAACTTGTCTCGCCAGTATAAAAAGCAGAACTAGGCAACGAGGGGTTGGTAAGACAGTCATTAAAGGAGCAGCAGAAACCCCATGTGAAAGGTCACAGTCTCAAAGGAGATAATCCTCCAATGCTTTTAATACAGAAATACAGAAACACGAGCTGTCACATGAACTCTGTGGCTCCAGGCTGTCACAGCACTGTCTCTGGGAGGTGGCTGAAGGTTGAGTCCTTGTCCTGCTGCTAAAGGCTGCCATCCCCTCCCTCTCCCAAGCACAGCACCGCAGTTGCGGGGTTGGTTCACCAGCGCTTTGCCTCTTGCCACGAGGCTGCACAGACCTCCTTGAATCCCAGGAGATCCTGCTCTGGCAGCATCTGCTGTCTCTCAGGGGCCACAGGGATGTTTTTTCCCAGTAGGCATTAATTTGGGCATGAACTGAAGACAAGGGCTTAAATTCAGCTGGAGGAAACATCAGTTTAGATGTAAAAATGCAATGAAAGGAGTCTCTTAAGGAAAGAGTTGTAAAGTCGCTCCAGGCTGGCGTAGCAATTGTAATCACTTTGGGACAACTCCTGTACCACATGTTTGGTGTTTCACGACATCTGCACTTTGGGGCAGCTTTCTCTGAAGTGATATTGTTTATTTTTAGGAAATTAAAAGCTGAGTGCCTGTGTACCCTGGCAACGTCTGCACGTCTCGCTTGGAAAATTGGGAGCAATTAGAAAGTCTCTCAAAGGTGGTGGGTTTGGCAGTTGAGCATTCTCAAGTATAAAAACTTGGCATTGGTTGCTCAGTTTAATTTGGCTTTTATGATTTTGACTTTCTGGTTTTTTTCCTTGGATAGCTTAATGGGGGTTAGCAGTTAGATGAAATGGAAGGTCAGGGGAAGAGAAAGATCTTTCTAAAGAAAAAAACAATTGGTATCTTCTCCTAAGCCTCCTGAACTTTGACCTGTCAGGTGGAGTGCGCTTCTATGCGTATTTTCCTTTGCAGTTTTTAAGCTTTACTGCTTGAATCAACCATTTCTGGTTTTTAATGCACTTTTTATACATGGGAAGGAGTGTCAGGATGGACTGCTCTCCCAGCACCGCCTCCCAGCTTGCTGCAGTATAGCTGCTTGCTTTTCTGGGATAAGGGGGTTATGGCAAAGCTGGAATTTTCCATTCTGCACTGTGAATGCAGAGAGACTCATTGTCAAACAATCTATATTTTCTTCCAAGCCCTGGAAACCCTGCAGAGGTTCAACCTTCAGGAAATTATTTTTTTTCTCACAAAGAGAGTCCTTCATTATGAACTGATAATTAGAAAGCTGGAGCCTGATGTACTCCCTGGTTTTCTTTCGACTCAGAATGTACATATAAAGCCAACAATTTTCAGGACTGACTTCTCCAAGATACATCATGTGAGTGAGAAAGGAAAGTGAGGTTCCAAGGACTGCTTGTGAGATATGCCTAATAAAAGAAGAAAACAGCAGCTGTGGGGGATGGACATTACAAATTTCAGTACATTTTTTAAAGAAAAACCTAACAGAGCCAATGGAGATTTTTTTTTTTAATGTTTACAGAAACATAAGCTGAGCTCTCTCTCATATCAGTTTTTATTGTGGTATTTTATACTTGGCTGCTGTGTGCTGGTGAAGGTCAGTGTAGCAGCATTATCCCACTCAGAGCAGCAGGGAGCTGATCATCTCCTGTAAGTTGGTTTGTCCCTGATTAGGAGTAGTGAGGAAAATCAGAATCCCACCAAGAGACTCAGGCCAGGAGTGGAAAATTGCTGGTTTCAGTGTCTGAACTCTGCCTGAAGCTGAAAGCCTGTTTCAAAAAACGTAGGGAGGGAGAGAGAACAAGACAAACCCTGTAGGAAAACTGGAACTGACTGTGTGAGTTGGTAACTTCTTCACAGAGTATTGAGAAATGTAGAATGAGGCTCATGCAGCAATTCTTAGTAATAGATAGTAATTGGAAGTATTCAGGTAAGAAAAAAGATGTTGAACTCTGTGCAGTTGCACAGATGTAACATGCACAAACAAGCATGCAGTCATCTGAGCAGCCCTTCATTGCTGGCCTTCCCTGTCTGTTCTTCTCTGTTGCATGGGGTTTTGTGGTGCAGCCTCGTCTTCCAAGGTCCTTGCCAGCTGCCACTCAACAGGAAAGGCCCTGTGAGGGAAGACTTCTTGGATTTACCGCAGAGTGAATCGGAATTTTCTGTCACCTGCCATTTCTTATTCAAATGTGAACAGCATATGGTCTTACCTGTCTTTGCTTTCTAGTTTGTTGACATCTCCAAACACAAAGCAGCCTCTCTCTCACAACTTTTGGTAACTTGTCACCAGCTAATATGATAACAGCTCCCCCTGCCTCGCTGAGAGGCAAGCAGGAGCATATTTTTGGGATAATTATCTTATCACATAAGCAGTGAAGCAGGGAAATGTTCTACTTCTGTTATGAGCTGCATTTGCCATTGTTTGCTGGAGGAACAAAAACATCATTGAATATTCTTTGGAGCCACAAAAGAAATAAGAAATAGTACAGGTGATAAATTATACGCTGCAATATGTGCAGCAAAGCGTAGCGACAGCATAAAGGATCTTCTTTCTTTTAGAAAGTCTGTTTTTTCTTTCATTAGCGTGAATTTCTGAGTGTGCTTCAGCCTCCCTGCCTGCCACCAAGAGGACCAGCAAACTGTTCGTTGCCTGATTGCAATGATTTACCAGTACAAACCATCAGAACCTCCACTAAAATCACTGGGGCCCAGTTGTGGGGTTTTGTAAGTTGGCTGAGCTCCACTGACATCTCTTGAACCATGTGCTGCTTGGAGCTGGATGATCACCCCAAAATCCCAGCTGATGTAATTGCCTGAGTCAAATAGAGTTCACATAGAACTGGTGGGGAGAAAAATGTTACCCTTGCAAGTCTGAAATTTGTTGGAAACCCTCTGGAAGACCTTGAAATACTCCCAGTGTCTCTGCACTGTCATCTGGGGATCCACAGGGATCTTAAAGCCAAACCATAGCAGAGCTGGTTCATCCTTGCCTGGTGTCAGGGAATGAATCCAGTCAGCTTTATGAGACCCAATTCCTACAGCAGGATTTTCCAAAGACCCCTTACACTGCCATTTCCTACCGCATTTCAAAGGATTATTGAGCACATGCCCTAGACACTAAATTTCAATAAACTTTTACTGCTAATACATCAAATGTATTTGTTTTATGGGCAAACTCTGGGTTGCCCATCGTTGCTAGTGCCTGTTTTTAATTGTAGTGTTGAAACAGGATTTATTATCAAAAAGTAAAGAACGGCATAAACTTGGTCAGGTGTTTCAGCACATCACTAATTGGATTTTGTGTTGACTTGTTTCATTTGGGTTTCATGCTGTTGCTTTGGAGCCGGGTTTTTGCTAATAGGTTTTCTAAAATAAACACTTTATAACAATTAAAAACTATCAACCAAAACCTGGGATAAATGCACAATACATCATCCTGCTAGCACTGAAAATGCAGTAAGAACACTGATGGATGGATGCTGTTGGGAGGAAATTGAGGCAGAAATTTCATCATTGTTGAGACAGAAAAGCCTCTCTTTTGCCAGGATGGAAGGATGGATAGAGTGTTTAATTGCCAGGCTGACTGATGCCTTAGCAACTGAAAGTGATGGCCTTCTGTTGGGCTGTTGATGCTGCTCAGGTGACTTCTGGCAGCTCAGAGGCTGGTTCTAGCATTTAGAAGATGATCATTTGGGACATGCAAGACAAGCATAAATTAGAAGTTGCTGGGAAGAGAACGAATTGTTTCTTTCTTGGCTGTTTTTTCCTGTTATTCTGTGCAGGATCAACTTCTAGGCTCATTTCTCTGTTCTGTGCAATCATGTGTTTGTTTGGGTTTTTTTTCTCAGAACATCTTAAAGGCTGAAAAAGAGATGATTCCTTCTCTGGTCATATCAGCCAGGCAAATAAGGTTCTCTGTGTGCTTGGAAGGGTGTCCTGAGTTTGTCACATACAGGAAGTGCTTCAAATCTTGGCAAACATAATGGGCCCCTACAAACCATCCTTCCCTGCTCCCAACAGTAACTTGTGTACTGAAGTCTGAATAAGATGACTGTACAATTCCTCTGTGCTGTGCCTTATAACTACTTAACATGAGGAAAGAGAAGCCTGTGTAAAGGAGTTGTCAGGTCTTCGTCCTTAATGAAAGATAAAGATGTTTTGTAGTTGTAGATGTTATCGCAGCCTTCTACCTTTCAACTCAATTAAGAAGATGGAACAGCAAAAAGAATTTGAAGACTCTTTCTCCTCTGGATTATTTCATATGGCCAGAGGACACAGACAGAGGCTTTTTCTGCAAAGGAGGCTGTGACTTGTGAAGGAGGTGTGATTGCCTAAAGGAGAGATGATTTGTGTCACAGAGCTGTGTTTGCCGCTGAAAACTGGATTTGTCTCACTGAGAGATGTTATGCAATGGCTTTGCTAAAGCCCATTTTGAGAGCTCTGGACCCTGAATGCTTGGCAAGTTCTGGGGCTTGGTGCTTAGCACCATCCATGCAGCTGGAGCTGGCGTGGCTCCACTGGTGTGGGCCTCTCCAGAAGGATGCACTGCTTTATACTGCCTATAAAATAGCCTCAAAACACAGTTCCTTTGGATTCAGGAGATACTGACATATTGTAGTTTGTCCAGGATTATTTTCAGAGCAGTGAGTGCTGGCTAAAAGGTTCTAGCTTTACTCTATATTAGATCCACCTGGAAGGGATAATCTTAAGTTAATGCACGCCTGGTGAGCAAGCAACATGAGATGATGCCAAAGACACTCCCTTTGCAAGCTCAGGACCACTCGCTGTCCACAGAGTTTATTTTTCTCTATAATCACTGTACTTAATTAATCAGCTGCACACTGAGAAAGTGCAAGGTGGCTAATCTCTTTAATCATTAAGCACTGGTATTAATTTTCACTTAAGGCATCATCTGTGGAAAGTAAATTAAGATTGTTGAAATGAGAATTGCACAGCGATGGAAGAGAGCAGTTGAGGATATTTCTGCATCAGTTCTGGCTGGTGCTTTCGAAATTGGCTTGTGCCTCTCTCCAGGGTTCCTCCAAGTAAGTCTTTTGGAAATAATTTCTTTTATTTAGGCAAGAAAAGTAGGGGAAAGAATGTTGGTCTTCGCTGTTTGCCGTGGAGGGACCTGGCATTGCTTTGGTTTATTGTTTTTATTGTCTAATTACCTGCCTTTCTGCATACCAATTAGTGTCTGGAACTGGCCAGAAATCTTCTATTAGAACAGTTATTTTTGCTAGTAAAGATGAGCAGTTTATAAAATTAAAGTGTCCCTTGGAAAATGGCAGTGAAATATTTTTATTTTGGAGCAGTTCAACTTAATTTTAAATGTTTGACTTTCAGAACGTGCTGAATTAAAAGAGCAGCATTAAAATCCCACTGTGGTCCACTTGGGAGAACAGAGTCAGACATAGGGTCCCCTGGAGGCAATGCACACCAAGGAATTTAAAACCCAAATTCAACAAACTGAAGGAAAGAGCTTTCATTTCCTCAAAGTGAAAGTCACATATTTTGGGCTGAAAATGCCCAAAAAAATTTTGAAGATTTTTCCATTTGAAAGCTTTTATTTTCTGTTTTACAATGAATAGTTATTTTAGCTTCTCACAGTGTGTGCAAGTCCATGAATGTCCATCAGCATTGAAATGGAACTTAATTAAACTTCATGCTGTAGTTACATTTTGGCTATGCGGGTGTCACCAGGGAAGTCTGAATTACATGGTGCATGTGGGAGCCACTGGTCCCTCACAAAGCTTCATCAGAATTTGAAGGGTGTTACAGAGATTTTTGCATTGCATTGTTTGACTCTAGTTGTATTTATGTTCTCCATATTAATATTTTACTCCTTGGTAGCTGTGTAGGTGGTTAAGATATTTTTAAACACTTGCCCTATTTCAGGTTGCTTTGATTTAAATATAATTTCCTCAATTTCTGTTGCATTCCCAACAGAAGCAATAAGCATAAGGAGCTTCTCTTACTGGGGCACAGAACAGCAGTGCACAATATCTAATAAAATGTTGGCCACATTGAAGTCTCTGGTAGTTTTTCAGTTAAGTTCAGAGAAATTAGAAATTTGGCAGATAATATAAATAATGGGTTTGTAATATCTGTTCTACTGTGTATTCCTCTTTATTTTTTTTAAATCATCATAGTAAGAGGCATCAGCTCCAACAGAGCAAGTAATGATACCAAGAGCTGTGGAAACATGACTGCCTGATGTGTTTTGCAGTAGAACAGAAGCTTGGATTTGATGAAATTTTGGCTACTTCCAGTGCTGTGTAGCTGCTGTTTGGTGAAATTCCATGGATATGGTAGCACAGACCTCAGTCACACGTTCCCTGTGCTGTCCTTACTTGTAAGCATTGTTGGAGGTTGGGGATTGGTGGAAATGTTTTGCAGGCAGGTTGTGTTCTGAATTTTATTAAATGAGGTGAATCTCTCTTTGAATATGTACAAAGGAGAGCACTAAGACTGTGCTGTGTTCAAGGATTTCATCATTTCAGTGCTAGCATGTGTTTCTTTAGAATTGCTTCTTGTGAGAAACTAAATCACTTCAATTCAGTGGCACTTAACTGGGCTGCAGAATTAAGTCAACCGTGATACCGTGTCTGACTGATGTAATTATGACTCTTTCTGTCAGTCAGTTAATGATGTCGAGGACATTTCTTGAATTCACACATCCCGTAAATTGCTGGGAAAACATCAGCTGTGATCAAATATACTAATCTTTAGGAGAAGAACCTGGAATGATCATGTACTGTTTAAAAGCATAAATATTTGCAGAATGCTGTATGTATGGATTTACAGGAGAACATTCTGAAGGTCCCACCTTCTCTGCCTGTAGTTTTGGGTTTAGCTGTCCATTGGTTTGGCTGATTCCACAAGGAATAAGCAATGCTAACTTTTTAATTAATGCAAAGGCATATAAATCGGTGCATTAAAATCCCTGAGAGCCCAGCATGTCTTGACAGAGATTATTCACATTATTAATACTCCCCTGGGATTCTCACAAACTATGCTAATGAGGTCAGCATGCATCTGGAATAAAACAGAATAGATCTTCAAGACCTTTTATCTCCAAGGCTTGTAAATCAACCTTTGTTTGCTTTTTGTGGCAGTAGAAATGTAGGCAGTAGTTTGTGTTATGCTTTTTGAGTCTCTTCTCTGAAATTTTCACCTCCTTTTGATTCACCTACAATGTCCCTTTTGTGGCCATTGATCTTCTTCCATATTCATGCAGCCAGCTGTGTGGTTGTTAACAGTTTCTTCTCTTGTCAGCTGAGAAACCTTTCACAAGAAGGAAAATACCCAACCAGTTTCCTGTCTCATCTCACTGCCAGTTCCTCTGCATCACCAGACTAAGTCTCCCTGTCCTCCCCTCTCCATAACCCCCCCAGGCCAGGTCTCTCTGTTTTAGCTCACCCCCCCAAGCTTCCCAATTCCTCTTGGATTTCCAAAGCCACACTTTGCCTGTTCTGTAACAAAAGACTGGTGTAACTAAAATTGGTCATCCTTAACAACCTGCCAGGTTTGTTTTATGAGTGCCATTACAGCCCCTTGTCCAGTATTCCTGCCCTTTGCTGTGAGCATTGCTGCTAATTGATCAGTTTTAATGACTCTGTGCTGCCAGTGCCTGCTGACCACACACCACAGCAGGGTGTTGACTCTCCCAGCTCAAGTGACTGGACTACTCTTTGCCCAGACCACGTCGTGATAAATGACTGGGCTTGAATGATTGCTGAGCTTGTACTGCAGGCTCTGAGCTATAGATTTTCTTATATTATATCTTAAGAGACCTTTATGCTGGGTGTGATCTGAATCATGCTGTGTGTGGTGGGAGAGCCCGTGGCAAATTTTGGTAGGTGTTTGGTTGGGCTCATGACAGGAGCAAGAGGGTGTAGCTTCCCTTCTCTTCCCACTCATCCCTCCAAGCGGCTGGAAGTGCTGGCTGCCATCAAAGCACTGCAAAGACAACCTTTACTGCAGCTCTGCACCCAGGACATTTTTGATGTGCTGACAGACTTGTCAGCTATTTCTTACAGGGACATAACTAAGAGTAATGGGCCTGGACCTTATTTCTCTGCTGCCAGTTTTATACCTCTATTACTCTCTCAACTCCAGTAGGTCACACCAATACATAATCAAAGTATCTGAAGGGGGAAGAAAAATCCATGTTTTGGAAAGGGGATGTGGGCCAGGTTTTTAATAAAATGGAACACTAAAGCTAGATGAAATGTGTGTTCATGGTATTTTTCAGTAAAAGTCATTGCACAGCTTGTATTTCCTATTATGATAAAATAGTCCAATGGCTCATAAATCTCTAGCAACTCATATACCAGTTTTTTTCTTTTTCCTCCCCTCTGAATTAAAGAAGTCAAGGAGTTCATTCCATAATCTGAAGCTTTAAAGCTTTAAAGCTGCTGCTTGTCCTGACAATATTTAAACAGTCGCTAGCTGCTTCTAATTTATTTTTGTTTTACTAATTTTACTTGTTTAGCCAAATGACTCTCTGTGAACATATCTCCTGGTATGTTGTGGATGCAGCTTAAAGATTCTTGTGCATCTTCTCTGAAAATTAAGGAATGTTTGGCTGAGCAGAAATAGGTTTCAGTGGTCTGTAGGTTGACCTTTCTCCAGAGCTCTGCCTCGGAGGAATTAACAACTGGTGATGTGCTTCAGGTTTTCTCCACATCAACCTGGAAATTGTGGACGAGGCTAGGAATGCCAGGAGATGAATCATGAAGCAGTGCCTCTATTAGAAACACAAGTTCATTTGTCTGTTTGCTTTTTAATAAAGTCTCATGCCTGCCTCAATTTCTTACTCTTTTTTCCTACATTAGATAAAGATGCTGGGGAGAGGAAATGAAGAGTATTTCAATAAGCTAGTTTTATTTTTAAGAACTGATTAGAAGGAGAAAAAAGAAGTCTCCACCTCTTAAAAGTTCTGCCCAACCTAAATTTTCTCTGAGCCTTTGTGATTCCTGTTTTTTTTTGGTCCTGTTTCACTCTGTACTTCTGAGCCAAGCATTAGCAAACAGCCCCAGGGTTAGATGGCATTTAGCTAGATGCATTTGGACTTTGATTTTGTTTACTGGGAAAACACCCAACAATCTTGGTTCCTAAGAATGGGATTGCTAATTTCTTCTGTTCTTTGGAGCTGGGAAATGTTTGTGCCTCGATCTACCTGCGTGTTGTAGAGCACTGCTGCACTGCCTGTCTGCTTTATCCCCATGTGAAATCAAAAGTGTCTTTAGCTGCAGCCTTGCTTTTTGAAGGTGCTCGCCTGCTGAAAAGCACCAGCCAGCAGTGTAACTCGTGTTGGTTTTCTGGTTTGGTCTGCAGGGGCAGTAGGAAGGAAATGAGTGGGGGAAAAGTAAAATAAGTGATTGTGTGACATTGTAGTGTGAAGTGATAAGTAGAGAGGATCATCCATTATGTGATGAAAAAATCTGTTTAATGTAGAAGAAAACTATGTGAGATGATCTCAGCAAAGCTATTTTTCTTCATAACTATAACTTGAAGTGCTTTAAATGCTGCTTAACGAAGATAAATGTAAATGTTAATGTGAGACTCCATGTGGTTTTTTTCAGCTGCCTTTTTTTGTTTGTTTGTTTTTAAAAAACTAAGCCGTGAAAAACTTCCAGCTTTGCAAAATAAGTTGTTAGATCAGAGGTGGGGCAGCCAACATGCCTTCCTCTAAGTTCTGAATCTGGATTATTAGAATTCTCACTGCTGGTTATCTCAGCTATTTTTACTGTTCTCAATTAAGCAGTAGTCACCTGTTGTTCACAATCCTCTTTTATCTGTAATTCCACTAGTTTTGGCCTAATCCCAGATGCTTGTGAGTGCTGAAGAAATTGAAATAAGAGCTTTTTCAGTGATAACTGCAGAATGAAATCACCATTGGGGTGTGCTCTGTACTTGCTCACTGTGTGGCCAAGCAGAGTCTCTAGTGAATACCTGAAACTGGAATACCAGGAGGGCTAATGGGCACCTCAGGTATTATTATGGACCCATCACACTATTCCATCCATTTCAAGTGATGCTCTGATGTCTTATTTGGTGCCTGTTTTGAAAAGGAGAACAGCAGCCAAGTGTGCTGCTGTCTTATTCATTGTTCAAGATCTGGCTGGTGTTGTCTGGCTCAGTATTTTTACTTTTATGGTTTACCTGTAAGAACTGGGTAGTTTCTGTTTCTGGAGAGAGATGGCAGAATTCACCACCTGTGAATTTGCCCTGGAAGGTTCATATTTTTGAACACAACCCATTACTTTGTGGATATATTCTCGGTGTTGACGAGGTCTTGAGTACACCTCTGAATTTGCTGCACGGTAATACAGGCATGCCCATTAGTTCTTGTGGAGGCAAAAAGTATTTAAGAAGTTGCAGGAGTTTTTCTTTATTTCCATTTAAAACCCCCACAAATCCAACCGAAACAGAACACAGTGCTTCCTATGGCAGAGAGGAGAGGGCTGTATGACAGCTGACTGAGCAGCAGTGCCTCTTTTTTCATTAATGACCTTTAAGCCTTATAGCACCTCTCCTAGGCTAAATATCATGTTGCCTCCTTTTTCACCTCCTGGTGAGCATATTCCATTTTCTTAAGCTTGTGTGTACAAAACTGGATTTCATTTTGCCACCACATGACATTCGGAGTTATTTTAGTACACTTTCCTCGAGATGTTCTATGTTGTAATTTGAGCCCAGGGGTTTTCTTGCTCTTTGGATCAGTAAAGAAATCAAACAAGCAAAAAGGTATCTTTCTGCCTCAGATCTCTGAGGATTTGCAGCTGCCTAAGAGGGTAAGACCAGATGCCATCCGTGTTAAAAATGTTTCGTTTCTTTTAAAAGATACAGATCTCTGGGCTAAATTCACCAGTGCTTTAATGTCATGGATAGAATCAGACTGCCCAGTGGGATGTGTCTCTTTAATTGTCTCCTGGACTAGCACGTGGGCATAGATGTATTTCTTGGGTTACAGAGAAATAGAGAAGTATATGTGAATTATGCTTCGGAGGCTTGTAAAGTCATATAAAAATTTATGGGCTTGCTGCATTATTCAAGGTACATAATTTTATTACAGAGCTGAGCAACACATGGGACAACTGATTTACTGTTATAGCCGTATTTTACATAATGAATGTTTTCCACAGAAGATTTTACTGCGTGTGTTTTAAAAACTGCAGGGCAATTCTTTGGAAAATTCTAGTCTAAGCTTATTTTTAAGGAAAGCAGAATTTTATATGCAGGCTAAAGTAATCTATTTGTGCCATGGCATACAAGCTGTTACTTAATAAATGATTGAAAGGGTCTCATCATTTGATCCAATACACTTCTGTTAGCATTTTATTTGGTGTAGAAAGCAAAAATAAGGGTATACCTTAAAAAGCAATGCCATTCCTCTCTGTAACAGCAGTTTTATTATATAATAGATGTTGTTTATAAGTAACTGTGTAGAGATGGTGACTGATAAACATCAGCTTCAAATTATTTTGCAGCAATGAGCTGGTTTTGATTGAACACGAGGGATAGGACTCATTTTAACACTGAGTGCTTAATGACTAATCTAAGGCCAGACCCCACTCTGTGATCGGTGTCCAAGACTGGTGGCTTGAATTCTCCTTGGAGGAAAAGATCAGGCAACTTAGAGTTTGAAAACCAAGTGTTAGACACTTTGAGTCTGAAGGAACTGCCAGTAGACTGGTTTGGCATTAAAAGTGGACACTGAATCACCTGAGTGGAAAAGCAAAGTGTTTTCATTTCAATGTGGTGTTGCAGATCCTCATCTGCATTGGCTTTGATTGCAGTCTCCCAGGTTCCTACTCTAATTAATTTTCCATGTTAGCAATAAATTCCTTCTTGCTGCCTGCTGAGGACTCCAGCCTGTGGAGGAGAATGGCAGATCACAGATTTTAATAATTCACTTTCCAAAACACAAGATGAAATATTTCAGCTATTTGCTGAAGCAGTTTCCTTTTTGGGGCAGTGTTAAGACTTGATTTAATTTCTCACATCTAAAAAAAAAAAACAAAAAAAAAAAAAAAGAAAAATTAACAAAGGCCGAGACTTAGATATTTGTGGATTTGATCTTTAAATTAGGAACTCGAAGCAGTCCATTTGTACTTGTCTCTGCTGTTTCATTACCCATTTCACCGCTTCCATAATGTGGGCGGAATATTCCTTCACAAAGCTGAAACTCGCTGTCTTTTCTCAAAGACCCTAATGAAGATAAATTGTGCAGTCAGCAGTTGTTTTCTTTCCAAGAATTCTTCTTAATTTTGCCCTTTCTGGATGGTTCCTGCTCCATTAGATATCTTTTTTCCCTTGGAGCGCAGCGATCCCAACTGAGGCGAATGAGAGCTACAGGATGTTGGGAGAGCGCTGCACAAATCGGTTTAGAGCTGCCTAAAGCCACCTTCCCATCAGCTGGCCCTGGGATCCATGGGAAATGCAGCAGGGCTGCTGGAGGGTGTCTGAATCATCCAGCCTGGAATCCCTTTGGCTGTCACTGCTGTGGTGTATCTCGAGTGGTGTGTCAGCACAGCTGGCAGGGCTTTTCATCCGTGATTTTTGCACAAGGGAATTCCAGAGTCAGGAATGGTTCGTAGCAAGTATGAGGTGCTTGCATGTCTGGTGGTGTCCTGAAAATTCAGGCTCACCAGACCCCCTTTAAGCTTAGGGTATGGAGGTAGGACTGCATTTCTTCCATGACTGAGTTTAAATTCTCATTTGTACGATATTTTGAGAGTGAAAGCAGTTCTGAAGGGAATATGAAGCTGGTGATATATTGAAATAATTACATTTAGTACTGAGTTAGGTCATATACCTGAAAGAAATAATCTGAAATCACTGGAACTAAGCTTAGTTCTTTGCAGCCTGAATAGTTTCCAGGTCTCATCTAGTTCAAGACAATCGTGCAAGGAATTTTCTTTAATTTGTGATTGAAATGCATTTCTCTCCAGAGGTTGCCAGGCTAGGCTCTGTGACAGAGTAGGTTTTATCTGCTAATTAAATTACTCAGAGAGAGCCACCATTTCTATTTTGACTTTCCCATAGGATATGGTTCCCCAACTTGTCCTGGAGTAGATACTGCACTAGTTAATAAAGTTAATAAAGACCAGGACTGGATTTTCTGTCTACAGGCTCATTTCTTTTAAATGCCGTGGATGAAGCCTGTCCCCTTGCACAAATCCTCGTCAAAGCTGCCCTGGACGCTGTAGAATCCAGAGTTCTTTTGTTGCATTAAGACAGGATTCCTGTGCCACCCAGGCCCAAAGTCTAGCTCAGGATCCTTCTTCCAGCAGCAGCCAGTGGTGGATGCTTGAGGAGCAGCAAGGACACCCAGTCAGAGGCTGTGTGCTATCTACCAGGCTGTGACTTCCCAGCATTCTGATTTATGGACTCTTGGAGAAGAAGGAAGTGCAGCCTAATGCTCTGTTCAGATTTACCTTTCACTAGTTTATCTAACAAGTTTTTGGTTTCCTTCAGGCCTTTAACGTCTGTTTTGCTGAATTTTGTAACTCATTTCTGGGGAAAAATCTGCTTCTCATTTTTTCTGCTTCTAAGTCTTCCCTCTGGTAATTCCTATGGATTCCCATTAGCTTTTTTTTTTTTTTTATTAGGAGAAGTAGTAAATAGTAACTCCCTGTCCACCTTCTCTGTGCTACTCATGATTTGTAGACAACTGTCAAATTCCTCTTTTTCCCTGGCTGAAAAGTCGTGTTCTATTTACTCTTAGCTCATGCAAACCTATGCCATTCAAAGTGCTGTATAAGCAGTTGTGGTAATTAAAAGAGGTAAATGAATCAGACACCTGGACGCAGAGAAGCACTGAGAATTTGTGGCTGTAGCTGACAAGATTGGAAGGCATCTTCAGGCTGAAAATCAGGGCCTTAGTGTGGAGATATGGAGGGATCAAGAAGGATCTCAGAAAGGGATTCAGCTCTGAGCTGGAGGGCAACATCAAGCCATGTGAGAGCCATTCTGCAAATCTCTGCTCTACTGAAATGCTGAAAAATATTTGTTGTCTGTTCTGAATATACAGTTTCTGAAATGGGCACCCAAAAAACCCCAACTCTACAGCAACTTGAAAGATCCTTGGTTTTACCTTCCAAGTATCAAGGACAATGCTGTGCCAGGTTCATTCTTTTTGGGAGTTAAGGATTTTGAATCTAAACCCCAAAGACTTGGGTGCTACCAATGGACTGTCTATTCCTGTACCCCAGGAACCAAGAATCAGCTGAAAGGGAATGTTTTTAGGAGCAAAGCTCTTCGTACACGAGTCTCAAATTATCTTCAATAGCATGCTCAGCCAAATCTTAAAAGGAATACAAGTACACATTAATTAAGAATTAACATAATTCTGTTCCTTGAGTATGGTGATTATTAAAATAAAAACTCAATGAACATACACTTGAGAGGAAGCTGCTAAATATTTTTTAAAGCCTAATTTTTAGTCACCCTTTATTTATTTTTTGATTAAGAGAGAAGAAAGAAAATGGCACTTGACTTTCTGAAACTTTCCATTTGCTTCTCAGATACAGCATCAAAAAGTTGCTGAGTGTCCTTAACTGCTGATAGGGCAAATCAGGAATGATTTAGATTTATATGGAAAGCACAGACAAGAGATGACATTTTGAAAAGCACCCAAAAGGCACATTTGTGAAGCTGCTCAGACAACTAAAGGACCAAGAAAATATGCAAAGGGATTTTCGGGCATGTGAGCTGACCATTAATGCATTTTTCACAGTCGAATTTTGAGAAATTTACATTCTTAGGCATTGAAATGCTTTTAGAAATCTGACTGTCCTATTACCACAAATGAGTTGTTAAAAAATAATTCTATTATGGAAGACCCGTGGGTCTGGTCACTTCCACCATTGTCTGGAAAATGGGATTAAACCTTTGTCTTGCCACACCAAGGATAACATCTGAATGCCCTTGTAAGTGTTGATGAACAGTCCCTCAGCAGTGACTTGAGCTCTCACACCACCTCACAATTAGCCAGGCTGTTTGGAAACACCAGGGATCCACAGGAGGCTTTGCTCTCCAGAAACATCTTTCCCCAAGCTTGCTGGGGTGAGAAACGGGAAATGGCACAGCACAACAGGGAGCGGTTTCTGTCCAGATACATCTTGCAGAATGAAAAGAACAAAGTTTGCTAATGATTCTCAGCTTCCTCTTCAATTTGTGTTTGGCTTTGCCCTGTGTATCTGCTTTTCAGCTGACTTTCTCAACTTCTTTGTGTTTTGCAGAATGCCAAAGCCAGCTACGACTTCAGCAGTAATGATCCCTTTCCCTACCCCCGCTACACAGATGACTGGTTTAACAGGTAAGTGGATTTGGGGCAGCCTGCCCTTCACCTTGGTTTGCTTAAGAAATTCCGAGTATTGGTGGAATGTCTGTTTTCTGCTAAATTCAGTGGTCACCAGAATAAACGCTGCAGTCTCACTGTTGCTTGAAAATTGGAGGTTTACTTATGGCTTCGTTTTTTAAGGTAACCTCTAAATATCACTGAACAACCATTTTATGATTTATAAATGAAGCTGTTGCTTCAGAAAAGCGTATTTGTTAGATTGTTTGAGTAGGTGATAGCTACATACCTTTTTGTCAGCTTTCCTAGGGTGTTCCAGTAACCCAGACCTGTCTAAACTGTGTCTTGGGCAGTATCACTGCTTGCTAATTATAAAGGGAGTAAGCTGGAGAGAGGAAAGACTTTGGTGGAAAAGAGTCTTTCCATCTGATTGTAGGCTAAGAAGGCAGAAAAGCAGCATGGTATAGAATGGCCAGTTTAAAAACAATTAGATCTATGTTAAGTTCCGAATCATGCCTTTTCAGCTTGATTTAAGGACATTTTTGTAGCTGCTGGAGAAGTTCAAGTCCACATACAGTGACTGGGAAGTTACTCTGTTGTGTTTATAAACCTGGGATCACCAGTGCAGATGTGCTTGTTGTGTTGTTTCTCCTGAATACATTGTGATTGTCCAAGACCCATTCTTTCTTCAGTATGTTCTGAACTTGGCTCTGAACTTAACCAGTTTCCAGCAGGAGGACTTCTTCTCAAGATATGGTATCAATAAGAGTGGCCCAAAAGAAAGAGCTTCAGATTTTAGGAAGTGTAGCTTTTTTTTGGTTTCCCTTAACTGTGTTGTTTTGATTTTTTTTACATGGAATAGCAACACATGACAGTTTTTACACAACATGTGTGTTCCAAGTTCTTCATCTGTCCCATGGGCAAGCCCTTTCTCACAGCTCATAGCAAGACATTAGTGTAGTCAAAGGTGCAGAATCCAAAGCACTCCCAGTAAGGTGTGTTTATTACCTGGTGATCTCAGCATCCAGCACCTCTGGATCTGCCCTGAGATCTCAGGCATGTTCCAGCTTGGATTTGCAAAACATTGTTTCAGAATTTTTTTCAGTGAAATTTCCAAGTGTTTTCTAGGCAGATGTTTGCCAGTGTTTATGTAACAGCAGTGCTTAGGATTTGAAAACATTGAAAGGTTTCAGGGCTCAGTGCGTACCAAAAAAATATTTCAGGCCTATTTGATGTGGTTTTCATCTCTTACTTAGGATGGCTGGATGGCCTTCGAGTTTTCAATGGGGTTTTTTTTGTTTTTATGTCTAAAGAAATCAACTGTGGTTCTGTCAGAGTGACACAACAAAGAAGCAGCTGTGCTTCCACCTCAAACACAGGGCTCCTGGAAGGATCAAACATGCTTAGGAGCTGTGATGTCCTGCTTTGTAGTCCTGCCATTTTTCAGCCAAAGCAAGATCCCAATGAGATTTCTCCTTCATTTTGGGAGAGGACATCTTAACACTTTTAAAGCAGTATGAATCCAATTAGTGAATGGAAAGTCAGAGAAAGACCAGCGCTCTAATTTGTGAAGGTCTGCTGCCTTTCTGGCTTTATTTATGCAAAGGATCTTTATAGGAGAAAGATAGCACTTAGCTGTGGAGAGGAGGAAAATTAAATTTAGTTTTAGTGGGTAATGGTAGTTTCTGTCATTTTCAGTGTGGAACTGCATAAAACTAAGCGTGTTCTGCCAAGCCCCATTAACACTGATTGTGCTGCTAGCAAGTATTTTATAGTGGGGCCCAGTTTAAAGTCCTCACCTATTCTGCAAAGTGGTCCTGGAGGCTGAGTTGCCTCCTTAAGTCTCTTCAGACAGACCTCAAGCACCCTGGATGTGGCAGGGATTATGGTCTCTGGTCCCAGGTGCCTCTGGCTACCTTCAGGCACTCATGTGAAGAATCAAAGGTGAGGAGCACTGTCGCTTGTGACCTAAACTGTGGTAATTGAGAATGTAATTCAGGCTCTCAGAGAACTGCAACACTTTCTTCTGTTTCTGGAGGGAATGGGGAGCTCAATCAGCAAGTTAGGAGGAGGAAAGGAATGGAAAAGTTGCTCTGCAGACCTTCACTATTCTTTGGGGGGAAAAAAGAAGTTGATACCTAGGAAGTGTGGCTTTCTTTGCCAGTGAACCTCTGTCATGATGGGATGCTCCATCCCAGGAAGTGTTAGAGCAAGGTTGGATGGAGCCCTGAGCAGTCTGATCCAGTGAGTGGCATCCCTGCCCATGGTAGGGAAATTGGAACTAGATGATCTTTAAGGTCCCTTCCAACCCAAAGCATTCTGTGAGTCTTATGAACCTTGAGATTTCGTTCATGAAACAGGGAATTTTCTGCCTTGCAAGGTAAATCACAGGAGCACCACGCTCAGTGAAGCGTCCCTTTCCTGCCTTCACAATATAAGAAGGCTTTAAGATGCAAGATTTCCTGTTTTCTTCAGGTTAAGATGCAAACCAGCACACCATATCCAGCTGTTCAGGCATAGTTGTGACTGTTTTTCTCGCAGTGTTTCTTTGCTATGCAGTTAATCAAGCTGTTGTACCCCTATATAAGCTCTTGCCATGACTTCTGACTCCTGAGCTATTATGGTTAGGGTACAACTGTCTGCTCTGAGAGTCTGTCCCTATGTGTGGCTGCACAGGTGCATCTGGATAGGGGATGATAGCCCAGAAAAGCTGTTCAGAGAAACCTGCAATAAAAGCTCCATTTTGCTCTGTTTGCAGTCGGTGATGCATCTGCATTGAATTTTATGCATGCAGGAGAATCAGACTCAAAATAGGATAGCGTAATATCCCCTTTTCCATGAAGAATATGTTTCTATGTGAGCAATTCAAGTGATTTGTGGAACAAGAAGCAGAAGACTGATCACCAAGGGGCTTTTGTGAGCTGCCAGCTGCATGTGCAAAGTGTCATTAGACTTTAAGGAAAGATGGGAGGTTTTGCATGGAGTATTTCATTAATCACAGCTGCTCTGCTTGTAAGCACAGATTCCCCTTCCATTTGGTGTTTTTTTAAGGCTGCTGGAAGGACTTTGGTCTTTCCATCTAAGCCAGTGGTCTGTGAAACCAGGCTGGGTGGGTTTTGGAAGGGGAGAGTGGTGCCTCAGACAGGGAATGCCAGTCAGGCAGTTCAACTCCTGCTGCAGGCAGAGGCACAGAGATGGCCAGATGTACAGCCCTCTGATTTCCCCTTGTGAGCATCCAGAAAGCACAACTTGGGCTCCCCATCCCAGACCACTGAGATCACAAATTCCTGCCCTGATCTAAATAACCAACAATTATTTCCACTCCTTTTGCCTTTGTATTGTGTATATTCTCTCACTCAAGTAAGAGTTAGGAGGGCAGAATTTATTCACTACCTTGGAAACCCATATCCTTCAGAGGTAAAAATGTCTTTTACGAATTATGAATCCAAACTGAAGTAGGGGAACTCTTTCCCTTCTACAAACCCTCAAATGCTCAGAAGCTGACAATGTCATGTGAGTAAAAAGGGGATGGCATTTGCTCCACAGAAGTGTCTCTGTGAGCTCTACATATTTAACTGCTGCCCAGTGCAAGCAGCTGAAGTGGTCAGGGTAGTCAGATGGTGCCAGCTCTGCGTAGTCCTCCCCTGCTGAAGTTGGGATGGATGGGTCCTGCCCTTTGCTGTCTGCAGAAGCATTTCAAAGCAGATGAAAAGGGAGCTCAGTGAAAATCTGTTTACAAAAAACATGTCAATAGAAGGGCACACACAATAACATTGGCAGTGGATTTGAGAAATAGTAGTTTTCAAAGACAAAGCAGAGCGAAATTTTCATAACTAGTACAGGTATTTTATTTAAATGCAGAATGCAAAACTGTTTTTGAATTGAATTCTCTTCTCCCGCATGATTTTTTCATCGATGTTCATGTCAAATGTTTTTGCTTATATAAAGTTTATGGAAAACTTGCTGTACTTGCTAATACATGACTTGCTTGACATGCTAATATATGGTTTACCTTTGAAGTGACTTGTTCAAAAGTGAAAATATTCTTAATTGCTTTCTGTCCTCTTGTTTTAAATAGGTAAGAGGTAAACACTATAGAGAAAGACTGTGATTTGTACCCATGACATGGGTTACTTCATAGAAACCACAATTGGTTTATCAATGATACATGAACACCAAACATTGCTAAGTTGGAAAAGTCTGCTATTTGCCATTAATAATTCAATCAAATGCATTTCCACTAGCTCATATGTGGGTATGTGTTTTTTTCATCCAGCCAGCAGCATGGTATTGGAATTCTGAGCTGCTGGAACAGGCCTGCTTGCAATCTCCATCCAGTGTGATGGGGAGGCCAGGTGGGGGAGAGGACCTTCTGGCACAAACTTTTCACCAGGAAGGTTCTAATAGAATGGTTTTGTCTGTGAGAGAAAGAGCTCACCTGACAGTGTCACTGATTTTTTGCACCCCGGCATCAGTCAAGCCAATTTTTAACAAAGCCATTTATTCTGCTCTGTGGCTTGGAGCTACCCCACAGGTGACTAGATAATGAATGCCCAGCAACAGT
>JAWWEW010000112.1:17359452-17457140 GCA_035583185.1 Anabacerthia variegaticeps | reverse complement strand
TTAACAAAGCCATTTATTCTGCTCTGTGGCTTGGAGCTACCCCACAGGTGACTAGATAATGAATGCCCAGCAACAGTTTGGGTTTTTCACACTTCCTTGAACAAGGGCATGAGGAAAAAAGCTGCTTGATTGTTGAAATTTCTGTAGCAGCTGGATAAGAAATGTATCTCAGTCCTCACTGCCCCTTTGTAAAAGGAACTTATATGAGATTTTCAGTTTTTCGTGATTAAGACACTGTAAATTCAAGACCAGTCATTTTCTTTTGTGGAGCTGCTTTTAGAAATATATTCTTCTAATAGAGTTAGAAAAAACTATATGTTGCTTCTCACCCCTTTATTAATGTTACTGTCACCTTTGCCAGAGGTGCTTAAAGGGAAAGAGAGGGGGAAAAAAACTTAATTCTGCTGCCTCCCAGTGTGGTCCATCTGATACCCAGTATAGCCTTTACAATACCTCACTGTTAATTGCATGGATCCTTAACTTGCTATGAGAGCAATGCCACTTTTAATGCACAGAGTGGATTGATGTGAGCAGTAGGGTGCATTCATATTGATTCAACATTTTAAACTTTAAAAAGCCCTGACAGCAGCACAGGTTTTACTAGTTTTCTCTGCTGTGCTATTTTTTAAAAACTAGGTTTTGTGGCCCACATTTATCTTCCCTGCAGTTTAACTTCCATGATGAGTTAAGAGAAAGGACAATGCAGTCTTGCCTTCCTGCAGGACTGTCTCAGAGCCACTGCCAGTCTCTGCTAAGAGCTGTAAAGCCCTTTAGAGACACCAGGTGTTTTTGAAATGCCACGTGTCAGCCCAAGCCTGGACCTTCATGTCAGAGCAGAGACATTTCCCACTCGAGCAGAAAGAAGCAGCACCGTGAGTTGCCAACTGGAGCACCTTGTCACCTCCTCTGGGAATTAGGCACTGGAGGAGAGGGATGCAGCTGCTTTTAGGTCTGACACCTTTGGGCCTGCTCAGCCAGGTCACAGCTCTGCTGCTGGGGACTGCAGTGACCATTTTGGCTCCCTTCTTGCTATTCGAGCTTGATATTGCACCCACCCCTTCCCTTTAGCATTTCTTTTGTGGGCAGGGCTATGTTCCTTGGACATGTTCAAGTAGCAAAAGTTCAATTAGTCTTTGTTCTGTAGGGTTCAACGTGTTGTGCTGTCAAGCCACAAAAATAAAGGAATTAATATTGATCTTATGTTTACACTGCTCTGTCAGGGGCCTGTTTCTACTGACTAATAGTTGGGAACGAGGCAGAACCTCTCTGACAGAGTTAAAAAGAAAAGGTCTGAATAACTTTGCAACTTCAATGCAGTGTTAGTGTGCACGGTAATCTCAGAGGGGAAGCTGGACATCTCCTGCTTCAGGAAGGGCTGAACTCATCCAGGTATCCAAGCACAGCACCCAACAGCTTGCCATGGAATGGTTTTCCTCTTCAGTGCTAGAACCTGGGGCAAAACAAGCTCGTGTTGGTCCCGCTCAGTTCAGCACGTGCCTTGAGCTGGGGCTCACGTGGTGTCTCTGTGCTCCCTTTCACAGCCACGGGACAAGGTGTGCAGGAGAGGTGTCTGCTGCTGCCAACAACAACATCTGCGGCGTGGGAGTCGCCTACAACTCCAAGGTGGCAGGTACAGTCGCAATTCCAGGTGTAAGTGGTCACTGTCCCTCAGGCAGAACTTCTCCTGCCGGGACAGGGCTGCAGGATGGCGCCGGGCCACGTGTTTATTGCTTTCCACGGTAGCTGGGGAGAGGAATTTCTCCATGGCTTTGCCTTATCAATCAAGGTCCTTATAGAGCCTCTTTAATCACTTTACAAAGGGACAGTTCTGCTCCTTCACGTGCCAGCTCCTTTTGGAACACTGATTTTTGGTGCTCCTTCCCCGCGTAGCTGCCGAATCAAGCCATTTGTGGCAAATCTCGTTTTGCAGGAGGTAAAGTATAAATTCCTGCTGCACTCAGAAGCTATTTGAAAAGGCAAATGCCATGCTTTAGGCTTTCACAGGGCAGGCCCTGCAGTGCTGTAAATCTCTGTGGTTGTTGATTTCCTCTGTTTTAACAGTGGTGCAGTGGTAGGAGCAGAGGTAGAGGATGGAATGGGGTGGTACCCAGCATTCACACCTCAGGCGTGGTGGGTATTTTTACTTCTGACAAGCTCCTCTCTGTGCAGATAGACTGACCACAGTGCTTGGAGTGAGTTAGGCTTTTGGACGCCATGTGTCAGTTTAGTTTAATCTGAAGACATCCAGTTTTCCCACTTTAAGACTGTTCCATGTTAAGAACAGAGGCACAGCAAGCAGAGATAGATGCTTATGAATTTCACTTAAATTCCCCAATCCACACCAGGACATCAGTATTTGCTAAGCTGTTACCCAGGAAATATCACTGAAAGTTAGCAATCAGCCAGGCAGGTCTAGAGTGCATGTCTCCCTTCTTCAGTAATGGTAACATCCCCTCCAGGGTTGAGACATTCCACAAAACTTTCATTTTGGCAAAGCTGCTCTCAGAGGAATATGGATTGTGGGATTTTGGCTGGACCTCATCCGTATTATTCACTTAAGTCTATAACTTCAAGATGGAAACTTAAAAATCAAGATGTGAAGACTTTTTCTGATCACCAACAGCCTACAAATAATGTTCTATACTTGCCCACTTTGTAGCAAAATCCCCAGAGGATTTTGGAAGTGCCAGCCAACCTTCCCTGCCTGAGAACAGTGTGCACCTGCAGCACCACCGTGTGGTCCATGGGGATGTGGAAGTCCGTGAGAGCTGAGAGTCTGCTGCTGTCATGGTTCAGGGTCCATGTTTGCAGGTGGAACTCAAAGTTGGTAGCCAAGGATGTGGAGTATCAATTGTTTTTCTTCCTGTACCTCTTTTTTTGCCCTGAAGATGGCTTGGCTCCTCCTGTTGTTCCCCCACCTCCCCATGGTCAATAATTAATTCTGTGTTTCAATGCAGATGTGCATTTTACATGTATATGTAGGGATTTCTTAATCATTGGATCTGACTTCATCATTTCTAGCTTGAAATAGTAGATCAGGAATATGCAGCTTTGTCTGGTTTCTGTTTGAAGTTTATACCACTGCTTCCAGCCTCATATTGGGCACATGGGTTTTGTATTGAATGCAGTAAAACAACTGGTGTCTAAATCAGGCTCCTCACCACCAGTCACACTGTTTGGCTCTGTGCTGTTGATTTCTGTCCCATCTGTGTCCTAAACTGTTGGGAAAAACTGAACCTCAACTCAAGGCTACAAATGAAAGCTGGAATGAAACCCTGGTTACTCAGGTCTCATCCAGAGGCCACCAGCAGCTTGGCTGTTGGTGAACCTCTCCTATATGTGAGGCATGATGGATGTCAGGGCTTGCAGTGCTGTCAGTCACACTCTGCCTAGAGCCAACACTTTGAGGTTTTATGAAGTTGATGTGTCCTAAGATTGTATCATTTAAGCTCTTCACTCCAGCTGCAGTATGGGTTAAAGGAAGCAGGTTTTAGTTTGCTTTTTTCCTCCAAATACTGGCTGTATTTTGCTATTGGATCTGCATGTTGACACAATGATATTTTTCCAGGAAATTGCTGTGTAGTGTGTTTCCCTCCTCTGATTAAATTCTGGAGAGCCACCAAAATAAATAGAAAAATTACTTGAAAAACTAATGACCTGTCAACACAAAACTGTGTATTAATTAGATGAGGGGAGGCCTTCCTCTTTTTTCCCTAGTTGTTACAAAATACTATTTAACATACCATTAATATTATTTAAATGCTGTGAGTTTCTGACATTGCTGAATACTAGTATTTTTAAAGTGCTCTCCAACAGTAGATGGAGAACACTGTGTAATTAGAAAGCTAACAATAGAATGCTTTTTCCTTCTGGGCCACGCTGCCTTGCTGTGGCTGGGTGTTTAATACTGGCATCCTGCTGGGTAAGCACTCCCTGGTGAAATGGGAATGGCGAGTTTGGAATTACTGAGTGACCGAAATTGCCAGTGAATTAAAATCCCTGTAACCAGGGGCCTTCTGCAGGTGCTGAGGTTTCATCCCATGCTGGCTAATGCATAATTCATGGTTCTGTTGATTAAATCTACAGGTATTCGGATGCTCGACCAGCCATTTATGACAGACATTATTGAAGCTTCCTCCATCAGTCATATGCCTCAAGTCATTGATATTTACAGTGCCAGCTGGGGACCTACTGATAATGGGAAGACTGTGGATGGACCTAGAGAACTAACACTGCAAGCCATGGCAGATGGTGTGAACAAGGTATCAGTCATATCAGTAATGTGGGTGCTGGGGCAGAATGGTGTGTACATGCTCACACTGAAAACAGTGACTTGGGAACACGGTACAGTTGTGGAAATTATTCCAACTTTCAGCATATTTCAGTGTTAAATAATGTTCTCTCTGCGATATTTTGGCAATATTTTGGCATTGCTTTTATTGTGTAGTCTCAGCATACTGTGTTTCTCTCTAGTCTGCTTACACATGCTTTTCATATGCCAACACAACCGAAAAGGAAGAGCCTGATCCTGTAAATATTCCCTGTGTTGAAACATGCCAGCTGTGCTACTGATGCCACATTGTCTGTTTTGGTGTGTTAGCAATTAATTATTGTTGTGGATTTGGGATGTCTTTCAGGTCACTCATATAAAGTCATTATTATAGCTGTGAGTGTATACAGCTGTTCAGATGTCCACGGAGGAGTATCATTTCCCAGTAGCAGGAGCCTCCTTGTCTGTTCCCACCTTTCCACCTCCTTCTGGGAGCAGTCTGTGGTCTTTGTAAAAGACACTCAATATCATCCTGTAATCTGTTTGATGTGTACACTATTAGAAGTTTGGGGAAGGTGTGTGCCATAACTCAAAAGAAAACAAATCAGCCCAAAACAAACCAACCAACCAACCTTGTTTGGCTTTGTCTCCACCTCTTCAGTGTCATCCACCTGCTCCTGGTGCTGTAGGGCATGAACCTCCCCTCCTTGGTTGATTATAGATGGGTTCCCATATGGACAAGATGTGAAATTCCCCAGAACATCTGGGGTGGTTTTGTGTGGGAGCTCCGCAGTTACTCATTTTTTCCATCCAAATTCTTTCTTCCTCTTACTCGTGCCAGTCTCTCCCACTCTTCATCGCCGCCTGGTTATGAGCACCACATTTAGTTTACCACGTTTTGAGACATGATAATTAAATCTACTGCTGTGGTAAGTATTGATGCAACTGAAGCCTTCTCAAATCCTGAGCCTCAAATGTTTTGCCTTTATCAGAGGGATTACAGTCATCTCCATACTCCTTCCCACAAAATTGACAAGGTACTGCAGTGACGCAGGAAGACTCATCACACATTCCTCCTGAGTCTGCTCAGTTCTGTACTATGAACTCCACAGACCTCTGACAAGCTCAGAGTCCCTCTGAAGTCATCTTAAACAAGCTGTGTTTCTTCTTGTGATTTCCTTTCATTTATCGAGTGTTTCCGTAAGGATCCCTTTAAATACTTTGGTCTTGAGGAGGATCTTTCTTAGGTATGTGACAGTTTTAGCAACACCTTGATGTCTTATAGTTACTTGATCTTTCTTCCACTAATGTTGGTTGGAGCAGACGTATACTCTGAAAATAGCAAAATTTCCATTCAATTTTCTGCTGTTCTCCTCCTATGCAGAACTGGTCTAAAAGTAGTGGAAAATGCATTTAAGAACCCTGGCAGAGGAATGCAAACTGAACTGAACAGAGTTATTTTACCCTTCAAGAGAAGCAGATTTTAAATTGTAGTCATATTTTTTTTTGCAAAAGATCTTTCAATTAACTTGCTGTCATGTCACCCTATGCTTTAGCTTGTGGAGTTACACTGGAATTAACCTCTTTGAATGTTCAGTACTGGAAAAGGGATTTGTCCCTTCTCTTTTATTGCCTGGCTGTAGTCCCATACCTGAAGTGCTGGGCATATTACTTTTGTAATGCCTCGTCCTCAGAAGCGTTTGTGATTCTCTTCAAGAAAGAATTTGCAATATTAAGATCAGAAGGAGCTCTGAGGTCACTTGGGTTGAAGGTTTGGGAAGGAGAGGGAACTGTGACAGTGAGCTGTGCTCTGGCAAGAGTTGCTCTCATACTTTACCAGGAGACGTAAAATTAACAGAGAGCTTGCATTAGGAAACCAGTTCTGTCAGCCAGTGCAGAATTAGGAGGAATGATACTGCATTCTACCTAATAAAATATTGTTCTCCAGGAACAATTACACTTAATCTTACAGTGGCAGTATCCCAGCTATCTCCTGGCAATACCTGCACAAAAGAAGAGACAGCTCCACCCCAAATAGCTCCCCTTGCATTGTGTTCATAGCCTTATCTACCCTTATTTTGCTTGTTACATTTCCTGTCAGAGAATGGTTTTTTGGGTATAGTTTGTTCTGATCTCTTTTTGTGGAGAGTCAGATTTTCTAGAGATATTTCAAGCTGTCAGTGGTTGCTGGGTATTCTCCCTGGTGCTTTGAAAAACACACTGCAGACTTCCCTGCATGTAAAGGAAGACTAACAAGCCTTTGATATAATGCCCCTTTACCTAGTTTAGGTCTATAATATATGCACCAAATTCTCTATTGACTGTACAAATGTAAATCTAATTTATCATAATTTTTCAGAGTAACCCCCCTGTTTATTAAAAAGGTTCTTTTATAAACTGAGACAAATAAATGTAGGAATTCTTCTTATCAGCCTAGAGCTGATTCTCACCAGAGTGATGGTTCAGGAATTAATGATGAAGCTGAAATATTGGCAGGGAGGAAGCAACATGCTGCGAATAAAAATGTGTTCTTAAACTAAAAGCAATGCTACCAAATGTCCTAGAAGGCAGTGTAAGATCTCTTGCATGGAGCAAGATTAATATCCTTGCTCCTAATGCCATAAAGTAAAAATCAGTGGGTAGGAATGACAACCCAGTTCTTCCAGGGAATATGCAGTTAACTGGCTTCACAAACACAGGTAACATTTACCTTGTTACCATCACACTTGGGAGCCTGACTCAAGGAGAAGCTCACTGATGAGTTTCATCCTCTCCCCCAAACTCCAGTCCACTGTGATGTCCTTTAGAAGTCCTCCTTCCAGAGCTGCTGAGATGGGGGGGTACCTAGTCATCTGATAATGACAAGATGATGAAAATTGCAGAAACTGTGACAATTTTGTTTGTTTAATGTCTGTTTCTATGGCTTAAAGCCGTGCAGCCATAACCAGGTGGGCTAGCCCTGATATATCTTCTACATCTGATATATCTTCTTCTAGTTGAAGATGTCCCTGCTCATTGCAATGAGGGGTTGGAGTAAATGACCCTTAAAAGGTCCCTTCCAACCCAAACTATTCTCTGATTCTATTTTCTTATCTTTCCTCCTTCATTACCCATTCTTGGCACGTGTTAAGCTCATTCTTACCTTCTGTCTTAATCATGCCTTCACTTTGGTGTGCTGTTTGTTTGGAAGTTAAACAGCATGAATAGAGGCAGCACTAAAATAGCATAATTAAGGAGAGCAAAATCTGTCCATCACGCTGGCAACTCCTTTATGGGCTCTTTTATTAACTGCGTTTCTAAGGCTGAACACAAAAGGGATGGTGTGTGCCTGAACTTAGTGTCAGTGTAACATGTGTAATCAGAAGGTATTGGGAAAGGGAACCAAGCTGCTTTTTGCTACGAAGACACAATCCCACTCATTTTTCAGTGCAATCTGGCTTCACTGTGTTATCTCATATTGTTTGTTCAGGGGCAGGAGTCAGCAGCGTGACTGGGGCACTGAGGAGTGCAAAGATAAATGAGCTCAGAGCTGAATTAGTAGGTGCTTGAGAATAGGGATTGGAAGAGTTTCTTGCACACAAACATCCACAGGAGTTGGCAATTACTGGCTCTGGTCTAACACAGGTGAACACTCTTACCTAATGCAGATTCCAGCTGCTGGAAAAGACATAGTTGAGATGTAATTGGAAAGGACCTAATGCAACTGGTGGTTTTTAAAGACTAGGTTGAAACTTGTGAGTATCCAGTACCTGCCTGACAAGAGGGCCTTGCACTCACTGTATGTACAGAATGACTGGACAAAGCAGTGCTGTATGATTTACATATCCCTTTTCTGAGATGGGCTTACCCACTTTGAGGGCTGGACAGCTTTGAGAGGGAGGTAGGGATGATAGATGGAAACCCTGGGACTGCACATCTCTCTTAAATAGAGGCTTTTTGATTGTTGGTTCTTTGCATCTTAAACAGGAAAAGGTAACTTAGGTCAAGAACTAATCCCACTCATGTTTTATGGTACATCCTGTCTTTAGCGCAGCGCCCCGGAAACATTTATTTGCCATTTCGTGAGTCCAGTTCTTTCCAGCTTCACTTATTGGAATTTAAGGCAATAAAAAGAAGTAATCAGCTAAGCTGGTTTCTATCTATTGAAGTTTTATGATGTTGGCTGTTATATTAGTAGCTTGTGAGGGATTGCTCATGGACAGAATTAATTCCTTGAGACTTCACAGAATATATAAGACATGATCCATTCGTGCTTGTGCTGGTGAAAACGTTATTGCTTCCATAATATGGTTCTACCTAGGAAAATGCTGCCCAAGTACAAATTGCCAGGGGAGCAGTATTTAGAATTTATAGTCTCATCATGGCTTTGTAATTGGGCTCACCAATGAAAAAGGAAAGGACAATGTTAAAAATGAAAGGAAATATTTCTCATTTTCCTCTCTCCAAGGGCACAGGCACTGTGTTATTGTACTTTAAAATATGCTGAAGATAGCACGTTAATGAAGTATATGCAGTTAGATACCTCTAACATCGTTTTATTTGCTCAACAGCCAAATGAGGACATGGAAATTAGTTTATGATCTGGCAGCCATCTGATTGCTCCATTTCTGAGTAAGCCCAATGAGCTTCTTTATAACTTCAGAGCCCTTTACTATCGTATTGCCATTGTGTCTGAAATATGCATTGTAATTCCGTGCCTTGTCTTATTTATGTAAGATAAAATCAAGCCTTATTAAACCCCCATGTGAGTATGTTGTATCTGCTTGGAGTTCTGAACCCTGTGCATCTGACAGGGGTGTTTTCAGGCTTTTGTAGAACAGCATGATGATCTTTTCCAGCCTGGTGACAAGATTCGTGACTTCTGACTGACTACATGACCCGGGTCTGGAGGTCAGTCTGTCTGTCTGCTTTCCTGGCATAGCTCAAGGAAGGCCCGTGGGCCTCTTAGGACAAGTGGGAGGCAAATCTCAAGCACCACTGATGTCTGTTGTGATATGGGCTCCTCAGGAATGCCTTGGTCAGCTGAGGACCTTGGCTGTTGTGGGTTTGGGCTTTGTATGGGCCTGGGACAGGGTTAAATATTGCCCTTTACAAAGACTCAAATGACTGTCACATAAAGAGCAGAAAGCTGCTGTATCAATAGGTTGGGCCAAGTGACAATATTTGTGAAGCTCCACATGTAAATATTTTCTTTATTGATATGTAAATGACTGTTTTCTAAGGAGGCAAGGCAATAACGTAGCCTCCAAATGTAGATTTTTCTGTCTCAGTCTGACTCCAGGAGTGTTTTTTTGCCTAACCTCTGTGCCACAACTTGGGAGATGTGTTCTTTAGCTTCCCAGCAGAGCTGATTCTGTAAATTGGGAACCTTTGCACAATGCTGCCAGGTGAAGCTGTGAGGCCAGGGGTGCATCACACCAGTTGGGAGCTCTGGGTAAGGAAACCAGCTTTGTCACTGGTAGAAAGTCAATTGGGTGTTTAGAGCCTTTTTCTCTGTGACAGTCTAGCTCAGAAATACCGAGAAGAGGATGAGCTGGATTTGTTTTCAAATATTATCGATACCAGAATTGGGCCTGTGGAATTGTTGGACTAGAGTAATGCTTTATCACTTGTGATCCGCAGCCCAGCTTCCAACAAAAAAGGAATGGCTAATTAAAAGGGTTTGCCTCAGCATTTTCAAAGTTCCCTCCCCATTTCCCTGCTAGACTGAACCCTAATTGAAACCTAATGCTGCCTCTCTTCACCAAAAGTGTAATTTTCCATTCATTTCTCTTGGTTAAGAGAAGTCCATCCAATTTCAGCAATAATTTAGATGTAGAAAATGGCTCAAGCATTATACTTAGCCAAAGGAGGTATTGAAAATCACACCATTAAGTGTGGGTTGGTGGTTGTGAGTTCAGTACTCTTCTGTGACCAAGTCTAAAATAAGTTACATAAAGCCTTTTGTTAGGGTTTACAAATTATAGAGCTTAGTTTTTTTGAGACTCTTGTATGCAGCAGCCTCTTGGACTTGGGTGATTATTGCTTTACCCAAATAGCTTCAGAAATCTGTTAGGAGGAACTGCAGCCTGTTATTGAAGACAGCAAAATATGAAAGGGACAAAAACAGGAGAAGCGTGACCAAAACATGTTTCCAAGGGACAATTGTCCTCTGCAGAGCAGCCAAGTGTTGGCTGAGCTCTTGCTCCTGCCAAAATGGTCTTTCCTCCTCCTCCATTGAATGCTGGAAGGTTAGGCAGGCCAGCAGCACTGGTGAATTTGAGCAGGGTAACCAGCTGCTGTTTCTTCTGAGCTGAACTCCACGTCTTGTGGTTGTGCTGGGCTTTTCCAGGGACACGGTTCAGCAGCCCCAGGCTTTCAGAAGGGGCTGGATGTGGGAGAAGTCCCAAGGCATTCAGCACAGCTGTCCCCCTGGATGTGTGTGGTGGCAAACTTCAGCAATCCAGATATATCCTGCTTAAAATTCTGCTGTCTGTGAGGTGAAATTGAGATTGCTTGGCTGGTCTGAGGCAGATTTTTCTTTAGGTTTTAACATTGCCCAAGAAATCAGTATAGGAAAGGAGCAAAGGGATCCGGGAAGTCACAGGCTACCAGATTGCTCTTGGCAAATCAGCCTGGCAGCTGAAGGAGCCAGGAGAGCGAGCGCTCATGTCAGGGATGCAGGAACATGCAGGCAGGCTCCAGAAAAACCTGGAAGGGCAGAAAATGAGCAGGAGTTCGGAGATGCCAAGGACTTGCTGACTCCAGCTGGCTTACGCCATGTAGTCAGACTGATGGTACACAGGAGGTGTGGGGAGACCAAGGTCTCTCTGTAGTCTCCTGGAGGTCTTGGGAGCCCAGTCTGATGCTCCCCACCAGGTTGTGACAGCAGGAAAATGGTCTCACAGCTCTTCCAGTCTGTCCTTGCCTTCGTGTGTCTCAGCCTGGGGCCATGATGGTGATTTGTGTTGGCAGCCGGGGCCACAAACTACACTTTCTGCAATAATTAGCAATCATTACTGAAGGATGCAGTTTTTAATTACAAAATTAAGGATTTTCAAATAATTCAGTCATGAAGAGAAAAGAATGCTGTTTTCAGAGGAAAATACAGTCAAAATTAACAGGGGATGGAAACTGAGTCTTATTAATAAGTCAGTAGGACCCATGACAAATATATGAAGAAGCTGTAGAATTTTTTGCTCTTCCTGGAAAACCAGCCTCTCTCTTACCATAGCAGGCACATAAATTGCTATTAAATTATATAGAAGGTGCTGAAACATGTCTATTTTCTAAGGAGGAAGAATTACAAAATAGCTATCATAAGTCTCGCAAAGAGAAAGATGCTTATAAAATAATATATGCTTTGAATTTGTTCCAGAAAGCAATTTTCAGTACTGTAATTTTTCTTTTTTTTTTTTTTTTTTTTTTTTTTTTTTCCAAATGGGCTCCATCTTCATTTGCTTCCACAGAAATAGTCCACAAACATCAGCAAACCATTTGGCCATCCTTATCCCGAAATACCTTTGGACTGCACCTAAAAAAAAAGAAATCTCTCTTTGCAGTCAGGTTCTGCTTCTTTTTCTTCTTACCCTGCTCTCACCTGCCTACTGGTGTCCTGATTCTGTCTGTCCCTGGTACTTGGTTTTTCAGGGCAGGAGCCTGTTCTTTGTTTTATTGGTAGAAAACTGTTAATTGTGGTCTGTGACTGCAGGATCAGGCCAAAGCCAAAGGGCATGAGAAGCACGCTCTAGGCGCCATTGCCATGGTAGAGGTCCAGCTGTTACTCACATGGGAGCTTGCCAGGCTTGATGGGAAAGGTCAGGGAAGCTGGAGGAGATGGTGTGAACCAGCAGTCAAAACTTGGGGAAACACTGACTCAGGCATTAGCCCAGCAAGCATGATGAATGAACACATAATAAGGGGAGAAAGAACCCAACTAGTTCAAGGTATGCCTGAAGTTACATAAAGTGAAATAGAGTGTAGTCCCCTGCCAGCTCACTTCTGCAAGGTAGTTCAGTAAAGAAGTCTTCCTGGGATTATGCTCTTGTGGGAAAGGAGAAAAGGGGTAAGAAAATTTCTCAGGGATATTTTTTGCTGCTAGCGCAACATCCCACGAAGGACACTGCAAATAGAACACCTGCTGTTTTCTCCAAGAGAGCTTCTCGGGAGCTGTCTACAAGTTTCTAAGCATGTAACCTTGCCCAAGATCTAATTCTGGTGTTGTCTGAATTGAGAGGTGGGCCTCTCTCGAGCTAGTGCTAAATATACCGAGTTCCATTTTCAGCTCTGAGATACACCTTCAGATGGCTCAGAAGGGCGAGTGCCAGGCTGTGCATCACTTTTGAGGGAAATCAGCAGGTTTCTAAGGATTCTGGAGGAAAGATATTCTTTAAAATTACCTTACTATCTTGCTGGTGTTCTGTCTCCTTCCTGTCTCTTCCTTCAGGCTCCCTCTGGTGTTTGTAGTGCATGTTACTACTGCCTTCTCCAGTCCTATATTTGGTCCAAATGTACAGCAGTCTGAGTGACACCTCTGAAATTTTTTAGGTTCATATAAGGTTGAGATGCAAATAGGAGCTTTCAGTTTGCTTTAAATATGACACTTAGTTGACCTTAATGAGTTTTATTTTCTGGTTTATCATAGTTGAGTTGGAAGAGACCTTAATGGCTATCTAGTTCCAAACACCTGCCCCAACCATGAGCAGGGATGCCACTCACTAGATCAGGACTGGATCAGTTTAGACTACAGCCATGCAGAGAATTGAAAATTCACTTCCCCTGAAGCCGTATTTTTCTGCTGGGGAAATGACATGATGCCCAAGAACACTGTGCAAGCTGTCCCACTCCTGCAGGTCTGGCTGTGGGGTATCTGAGCAGCATCGTTGCAAATAATGCACTTGGGCTGCTATCAGTTTCTTCCATTAGTGTTTGCTCCTCTTTCCAGTCCTGGCTAAGAAGGAAAGGCAATTGAAATTAGAGTATTAAGAAGTGAATTATGGGTTTTAACACTAAGCCTCACTTGCGGATGTGACTCCCATGAAAGTGATATCTTGAGGCCATTCTCAAGTTACAGTAATTATGTGCATAAAACCTGCCCCAGAGTTTCAGTTCCTCTGTGAATTCCCCCTGCTTCACACCAGAAGTCTGCTCCATCCATTTTCTGCCATCCTGCCACAAATCCCACCCGTGGGGTAAAACATTTGGCAGCACAGAACAGTCCTGCTGAGCAGAGCTAAGTCTGTTTCTCTGTGCTGGACACTGCAGAGGTTAACTTTAAGTTTGTAGCTTCGTTGAATTTTTCACATGAAACTGAAGTGTTTCCTCTCCCTATAAAATGCCTGGAAGGAAAAAGTTGCTGAAGAATGGATCTGTGTATGCCAGAGATCCTGTTCCTGCCACCAGCAGCCACCTGCCTTCTGCACTGGACTGCTGCCTGCTTTTTTGGGACAGAGGCTGTCCAAAGCAGGCAGATGGTTGCAAAGTGGTGTGGTGGTGTGTGTGGGAATGGTGGTGGCAAGCTTGGGATGTCTGAAGACAGTCCAGAGGCCGGGTTTGGGCCCTGTAGGCTAATGGCAGTCAGAGTGGGATATGGAAAAAGTCGAAGGGAAAAAAAGCAGAATTGATCTTCTTACAAGGATTTTTTTTTCTTTTTTAATGAATTGATTGAATGATTTTGTTCATAAAGTATATATTTTTGCACAGTATCATCCTGCCTTGAAACTCAAATGACTGATCTCAGGTCTTTGTGGGAGTTCTTAGATGGATTTCAGTGAGCCTTTTCATAGTCATTATCTTTATTATGAAAATCTATGTCCTGAGATGTTATATACCCCAGTGGCAGCGAACCTGCTGTGCAATTCAGTGGATTATAATGCAGCTCACTAACGTGCTTGAAATAATGAGGTTGCTCTGTTCAGTGGGATGCAATGAAAAATAGAAGCTACTGCTGGGAGCTCAGATTTGATTTAAAATCCTGACAGAAAAGGTTCCCTATTAAAATACCATTGCAGGTTACTAAGCTTATATATCCTTTAACTTCCATTTCATGCTGCGCAATGAGGAGGCCAGAAGACATTTTTTAATCTTCTCCACAGTGCATATAAACAGCGTGTTAAATTCAGGCCTTGCACCCTTCTGGTGCTCTTGGAAGTAATTGTTGGATCACATTGGACTACACAGAGAGAGAAATGGTGGCTGTGCTGGAATGAGTCGGAGATCTGAGCTTTGGGTTCACTAGCACTGATCTTTCCCCAAGTGTTGGGGTTCTCAGATCTGACTCTCTTCCAGGCAGCTCCTACCTCTTTCTGAGTATGGGATTAGAAGGAACTAACCTGATCCCTTCCCACCCCCTGCCTATCTGGAAGTTGGGGAGAGGACAGGGATTTCTTTCCTTTAACTAATGGGAAGCCTTTATAGCTGCCCTTCTTCAGCTTCAGTCTCTCCCGTCTATCTGAGTGTAATTGCTGGACCAGTTTTCTGTAGATTATTTATATGGTCTCATAACTTTATTTTCTCCTTAAAAGTAGAAGCTGGTTTGTCAGGAAAAACAGCTCTGAGCAAATGATACCTTTGGGGGAAAAAAAAAATCTATTGAGAGAAAAAGGTGCCTGGTAGAGCTTTTTAGCCATTGCCTGAGCCTAATTGAATCTTACAAAGCCAGCCTGTGAGGTGACCTGTATCCCTTTTAAAAGAACGCTTTCCTCGTGGCACTGGCACTTAGACCTTGACATAAATGCTAATGAATCCATAAAATGTCTTAGCTTCTGGCACAGGAGCCTTCAGGGCGTGAAGCAAACCAGGAGATAAATGGAAGTGCTCTGTGTACATAAGGCTGCAGAACTGGCTGTGGCTGCCAGTTACCTGGATTTAATAACCTGCGTAAGTCCATGTCTTTTTGTTGATGTATATTTTATGTGGAGCAGTTTTCTCCTTTACAGACGGCCGGCTTTACAATTAGATGTGCAGTTTAAAGTAGCTGCTGGCTGCAGTTTGACTCAAGAGGGTCGATTTTGCCCTTTCACAGGGCCGGGGTGGCAAAGGCAGCATCTATGTCTGGGCCTCTGGAGATGGGGGCAGCTATGATGACTGTAACTGCGATGGTTATGCATCGAGCATGTGGACAATCTCCATCAATTCTGCCATAAACGATGGACGGACAGCTCTGTACGATGAAAGCTGCTCTTCAACCTTGGCCTCCACCTTTAGCAATGGGAGGAAGAGAAATCCGGAGGCTGGAGTGGTGAGTCCTGATACCATTGTTCTTGTTGCTGCTGTCTCTGTGCACTCCCATGACCTATTACAGCTCTGTGTGCTTTGGAGCAGCAGATGGTTCTTTGTTGAGATGGATATTTTCTCATCTGCAGTATGTGATGGTGCCAGAACTGTCAGCTAAGGAGATGTGGGATTAATACTGAGAACTGCAATGATCTTCCATCTCTTAGACCTTCAAAGGAAAGTCGGTGCTTTCCTTTGTCAGAAACCAGATTGAGAAGTTCAACTGCCCTCCTCCTGCAGGACAGTGTGACAAAAGGTCGCTGTAAAAATCTAAATTAAAAGTGTTAGCATCTGAGATCATATTTACTTGCACTGGCAGATTTCTGCTGTACAAGCAACACAGAGCAGAAAGACATTTATTCACTCACAGAGGACATATGGGGGTTCAGATCGCCCAGAGCCTCCTGTTGAGCAGTGCAGAGCATCATAATGAGGTCTCCTGCAGGGCCCTACCTACAGCTGGAAAACAGGCAGTTTCTGTTGAGCTTTATTTGGGATTCCCTTCCACCATAGTGATCACTGCTCTTCAGCACCTTCAGCCAATCCATGGTCCAAATCACAGGGTGGGAAATTCAGGTGTAGTAACTTCAGGTTAGTTTTTGCCAAAAGCTGTTACACGTTTTCCATAGCCCTATCTCAAACCCCAAAGACCTATTATGCAATGTCCATACATAGTAGCAGACAGAAAACCATGGGCTCCTGTCTTGATAGCAGCTCTGTGCTGATATCAGCCAAGATGATCTGTGGCACCTTTGTAATTATTGCCATAAAATGTATTTCTAAGGTTTTCTTCTGGTGTCTTCTAGTGACTAATGTGCATAGAAGACAGCAGCCTGATACTGCTGTCGGTTCTGGAGTTGCACAAGTGCTACAATTCTCATTTCAAATCCTTCTGATAATCACAAAAGAATTTTAGGCCTTTGGTTAAACTGGGTTTTATAAGAAATAAATGCCATCTATATGAATCCATGAGTTCTAAGTGAAAATGAACATTGGTTTTACTACCTCAAGACTTGCTCTTGCTTTCACACCCTCTGTAACCAATGTCTCACCATGGTTTGAAATCAATAGGCTGTTCTAAAGAAGAAAACAAATCATGGGCTCAAACACCATCTAAATAGCAAAGGCACAAACACCGCTTTCTGCATTTTCCTGAGTCTGTAGCTGCAAGGAAAATGGAATAGCTGGTTTCATTAATTACATCTAATATTGTTGCAGGCCACCACGGATTTGTACGGCAACTGCACCCTGCGTCACTCGGGCACGTCTGCAGCTGCCCCCGAAGCAGCAGGAGTGTTCGCCCTGGCCCTGGAGGCAAAGTATGCTGTTGAGAAATTCCTTGGGAGCTCTGGGGAGGAGGGGGCTGTGGTTTGGTTAATGGTGTTCATCATTTCAGCTGGCTGGGGCCGCAGCGAGCGGCTCACAAGCTGCCTGCTGAAGCAGTGACGTGCGTGGTGACTTACAGATGGAGCAGCAGTCTTGCCAAAGCCGTATGGCACATAACATTTTGGCTGTTTGGCTCTCTCTGTGTCCTCACCACCCACTGCATCCAGGGATTTGCCTTCTCTGGTGCTCTTTGGAGATTATTGCATTTCTCCACACGTCCTGTGTGAAACTCCCAGCCTACAAAAACATAAGGATGAACCTGTAGTATCAGTTCATCTGGAGCAATGACATGCATAGGGAGAGGACAAAAAGCAGGGATTAGGAGTGATCTTTCAACAAGAGCTTTGACAGTTTCATGGTTTGGAGAGAAAGCAGTCTGTCTATCCTGTTTAATGGCCAGAGGCAGATTGGTCTTCCTTGAATTTGTTTAACTCTTTCCCAAGTTGTCTGTATTTGGCACCTGTGTCATCCAGTGACAGCCAGTTCCACAATGCTTTTTGGTGGTGGTGGTGGGGGACACCTTCTCTGTTTTCTTAACCCATTGCTGGTAATTTGCTTCTGTGCTTCGTAATTGCTCTGTTTTGTGAAGGAATAAATATCCATTGCCAATTTACCATATCCACGCTATTCACAAAAGTGGAGCCCTCTCATGTATTTCAGAATCATTATCTTCTTCTCTATTGATCAGGGAAAGCTTTCCTTGCTATAACTTACGCCATCCTTTTCCTTTGTGCTAAATTATTTCATGGAGGCAACATTTGCTCAGTTTCGCAGCTTCAGTTGCTGTAACCATGGCATGAAGTGAGCACTATGTGCATAGTTTCCTTCAACAGAGAGAATAATGAAGGTTTGGCAGAGGAGGTGAAGTTTACACCATTAGCAAAGCAATGATTGTTGTGCTTAGAGCATGTCTTGGGCCAAGCCTCATTTTTCAGTTTTACACGTGTAAAACACAGGCCAAGTGTTTAACTTTGGATGATCATTCCTTCTATTACCAAACTCATTCACTGGGACAGCCACTATATAATAAATTAATATGGCCATAAAAATATAGAGGTTTAATGGATTTTCTGACCACTGCATGTTTAAACTGGACTGGAACCTAAATATCCCAGTAATGACTGTCATTCCTATTCATATGAGCTATCCGTGAAGACTAGAATTACTCTGCCAAATTACCATGAATAGGGATTAGACTAATACCCTTGGCTTGCACTAGAGGTTTTAGCCTTTGCTGAGAAGGGGAGAAAAGCAGCTGTCAGTCTCTTCCATCTCCTTCCAGTCTGGCTCTGTTAGATGGAGTGTGCAGAACTACCCTGGATGAGCTGCACTCAGCTGGGAATGCATTCACCATTCCCACCCTGGGAATGACTGTTCTTGCCTGCAGTGTGTCTGTCAGCTCATACACAATAAACGTGTCAAACCAGACCAATCTGTGAAAGTACAGCTTTAGGATGTGTAGCAAGCTCTTAAAAGATTTCAGTAAGAAAGATGCAAGTGATATCTGCTTTTCAGCTCTCTTGTGTCACCTTGGGGAAATGACAGTAATTGGCTGTTCTGGTGTACATTCAGCACACACACATGCTTATTACTTGGGGCACAGAAAGCTGAAAAGCAGATCCTTTTAGGTTGATGGTTTGAATCAGACATATTGTGATGTTGAAAGAGTTCATCATAAACCAACTGGAATAGCTTTAGTTATGTAGAATTAGAATGTCAGTTCTAAAGCTTCCAGAATAATAACTTATAAGTGCCCTTCCTGTCATCATAATCACTGCACATCCAGGAAGACAAGAGCTGATGATGAAAAATGACCATTGAATGTAGGCAAATGTTACTTGACTGCATCCATCCGTGCTAGTATATCATGGGTGACAAACCTCTGCCATCCCTTAAAATGCAAACCTGCAGCCACCCACAGCCCATACCCATATTCACAGAATCCTGACACTACTAACACCTGGATCATTAGAGCTCATCAGCTTTGTCAGACTAGGGCTTCTCAGGGTGAATCTTGGAGGCTCCATAGGAGGAGCAGGAGGAGCAGGCAAGACAAAGAGGGCAGGATTTAAGAGGAAGGTTAGGTGAAATTCTGTCATCATCTTTTTCTTTTTATGTTTTTTCTCAGAATCTGGTATAATGTCTTACTCATTTTATTAGCTTAAAAATTGCATGGTGGATCTATAAGGTATAGTGTAAAAAGTTACTTTTAAAAAGTGTAACAATCAGAAATGATTTTGCAATTTTGGGGAATGTATTTTGCAGAAGTAGGATACAATGAAAACCTGTTCTTGTTCCCACTGAGATCAACAGAAGCGTTGTTATTGATATGTGTATAGATACCATTTCAGTGTTATTTATAGAAGCAGATTTTACCAAACTGAAACACAGTCTTTCTCTATCTGCTCCTAAATTCTGTGTGTTTTCCACGTTGCTCTTCCACAGCTTGGATCTGACATGGAGAGACATGCAGCACCTGACAGTGCTCACCTCCAAGAGGAACCAGCTTCATGATGAGGTTCATCGATGGCGTAGGAACGGCGTTGGGCTGGAGTTCAACCATCTCTTTGGCTACGGTGTCCTAGATGCAGGAGCAATGGTTAAGATGGCAAAAGACTGGAAGACTGTTCCCGAGAGATTCCATTGTGTCGGAGGGTCAATACAGGAACCTGAGTAAGTGAATAGTCTCAGTGGATGAGTTTGGCTTCTTCCAGGCATTTAGGAGACCACAAGCATGCAATTACGTTGGCAAAGACATAGTCAAAGAAATGCAATGAAGTTTGTTTTTTCTAAGAAAGCCTAATGTTACCAGCAATAAGTTGATAAAACATTTTTTATCGACATTAGGTGATAAAGCTACATGATGTTTCAGTTCCTGTTTAGCTTTAGGAGTGCATTCTGCAGCACATCTGTATCCTCGCTGTTAGTGCCAGCAGTGTTGATAGCACTGTCCATTTCTCCTGAGTGCTCACAGGTATGTTTTTGCTAAAGTTTCTGTGAATAAAGAGCCCGTCCTTAAGTGAAAATGTGGGAGGCTGCCACTGTAAATAACATAAACTGCTGCCACATGAAACATCTGTCAGCCAGGTCATATCTCACGGTGACATTTTCCAGCAGAAAATGTTACCTTTGGAAGACTGAAACTATCATCCTCAGGTACCAGTGATTCAGTTTGAACACTACAGCATTTAATTGTGCCTGGTGTATGCTCTCCAAGTCTCTAATTGCAGGTTAGATAGACAGATTATTTTCTGATTTACCTTCATGTGCTAAAGTGAATGAGTCAACAAGTGAATGATTTAATACTAATTGACTATAACAGCTGTAGTTTAATTTAAGTAATTGAAATACTAACCTAATAATGGCCAATTTATGTCTATACTATTTGAAATTGAACTTTTCAGTGCCATTTTTGAAGGCATCATTATTCTATTGGAGAAAAAGAGAACAAACCAGTATGCCACTCTGGCACATAGCTCAGCCAGGCAGAGTGTGAATTTGTCCCCAACCTTCCAGATGAGTTTGTATTTGTATGATCCAAGGTTCTACGGCTGAGATCTGAGTTTTAATTTATCTGGCATATGCATGCTCACAGGTAAAAAAAAAAAAATAATGAAAAGCTAATTTTGAGCTATCCCTAGTTTATAAATAATTAAATGCAGACAAATAATCTCGTTTATCTCAGTGCAGCTCTATTTATTGAAATGGGAATCAGAGGAGGAGAGAACATTTCTTTCTGTGGGCTGTGTGGGTGCCTTCCCAATACTTGCCTGAAAAATCTATACATTAATAGCACTGCAGTAGTATTTATGTCCCCCAATGAAAATGCCACTGACAGGAGATAATAAGTAACATTTACATTTTTCGAATTTCACTGTGTGAGAAAAGTGAATTAAGTCCCAGCATCTCCAGAGATTCCTTGGAAATGAAAACTACACTATACTTCTGCCATGGATAATTGGGTTATTTTTTCTTAGTTTAGTCTTGCTGGAGTAACATTTTCTGTGTGTAGTGTCTAGATGTTTATTGAAGTGTGGATATTTGTATACAAAAATACAGATTCAGTGTAGATGTATGGTGGTGAGCAGTTGACACAGAGGTGGGTTTCAGAGCAGCACTGTCAATTAGGCAAAAGGCCAGGAGATAATTGACAGTGTGCTGAAAGCAATCAGTATTTAAAGGAGAAACACTTGTGAGCAATAGGAACGGTTCCTGACAGGGGATCTGGCTGGTTCAGGGAAATACAAAGATGATTTAGGACATCATAGTCCATATTAACTGAGGAACAGGGGCACATGAGAGTGGGCTTCTGGAGAGAGAGTAACTCCCCTATTCATCTCTAACTGGGTACTACACCATGTAAAAGTGAATATATTATATAAATACGTATATATAAATTGGGCAGTGGCACACTGTGGAAAAGCCATCTCCTCATCTGCTCCTTTGTGTCAGGCTTTTTCCACCACCCCTGGTTCTTTTAACTTCTTTGGGAAAATTCACCTGGACTACAGTAATTAGTCTAGTGAAGCAGAGAGTATTGGATCCTAATTAGTAGGAAAGGAGGAAACAGAGCAAGCCTTTCCTCATGTGTTTTAGAGAACTGAGAGAACTTTTGCACTGCAGCACTTGAGATGGTGGTAAGAAAAGCTGTCTGCAGCTGTCAGGCTGATTGCAGAGCAGATGGAGTGGCAACACACTGCTCTTGTTTCTTTGGGTTTGGTGTTGATGGGGAGAGAAGACTCACACTGTGGAGTCCCTCCTCATTTACTGGAGGAGATAAAACACTTCTCACAACCCTGGGAATGAAGCAGTGTTTGACAGAGCTTTGTCCACTGTGTGAGAAGGCTGTGAGACAACATGAATTCAGATTGAGTTGAGATTGATGCTTCCCATGCAGAGAAACTGCAAGCACATGGCAACTGTGAAATTATGATCCTTCACCTCTGGCTGCACATCGTGTATTTTTCTTGTGCTTTGGCACCCACGGTAAATATCTCAAGGGTATTATAATTAGATGCTCAAATATTTTTGCTGTACAATATTTATGTTACACCAGCTTCTGCTCCAGGGCATCCATAATACTCAGAACAACACGGATTTTTCAGTTTTAGGTAAGTGTTTAAATGCCTTGAGGACCTGGATGTGAATGACTTTTTACTCTGCAAGTACTCCCAAGAAGGCAGTACTCCATGAAAGGGGGACAGAGACTGGCCTGAGCCAATTAGTGATGTACTAAGCCTTAATACCTGGAGCTCATCTCAAGAAGAAAAGAATTCCTGGAAGCTAGGTTTGAATTAAATGCTTTCACTGGTCTCTTTAGAATGCAGTATATCATTAGCAGAGGGGAAAAAGCTGGTGCTTGTTTCTTTTGAAAAGAAGGTGTTCATTACCACAGTGTGGTCAATGCCCTTCAAAAGGGCTCTCAATTTAGCTGCAGAATTGAGGGCAGGGAGAAGCCACTGCAAGACGAGGTAAGGACAAAGCGACTGGAGTCTTTTGTGACTTAGTCCCATTTTTAATGATTGCAGTAATTCTTGTCCTTCAGTTATTTCTTGTAGACAGAGGACAGTGTCACACTCTCACAGAACACTGATGGTGAAGATGCAGAGTATTTTGCCAGCCAGTTTCTAAGGCATGGGGGAATTGGCAGTTGCATGCTGACCCCAAGAGGTTTAGAAGGCACTTGACATCCCTGGCTCCTGGCTGGGCAGCACTTCGGCAACTCAGTGAACGCATGTGACTTCTGCCCTTGTTCTGTCCTTGTCCTTCTGCTCTTGTCCAGGAGCCATTCAAAGTCAGAAGTCTTCATGGAAAAGTATTCTTCAAATGAGCTGGTGCTGGGATCCCATGTTTGTGCTGGCTTCCAAAGTGGAACAAGGACATAGGATTCAGTGTGACTGCACTAAAATTCTGTACAACTGGCTGCTCTGGTGCCAGACAGCCTTTTGCTGCTGTCCTTTAAGAGACTGTCTGACATTACTGACTGCTCATGGTTCTTCTACTGAATATACACAGTATTAGGCAGTTACCCAATATAGGAGTGATAAGTAAAGCCATTTGTTTAACATTAAATATATGTTAATAGTTCTTATGGAGCAGTATTGTGCTTCTTGGTTGTAGTCCCTCTGTGTAGGTGTACGTTTTGTAATTAGTTTCAAATTAAGGTTTTTGGGTCACTTTCTGAAGAAAGAGTGTTCTCCTTCTGGCTGAGTTTGCAACTATCACTTTCTTCTTTTCCTTGTATTACTAAGGAAAATAATAAGGGGTTTTCCTTTGAGGCACCAGTAGTTTTAGCACAAGCCATGTCATGCTGTGTATGTCCTTTTAACTTGCTTAATTATCTCTTGTCCCACAGAAAGATACCACCAAGTGGCAAGCTGGTCCTCACACTCACAACGGATGCGTGTGAGGGGAAGGAGAACTTCGTCCGGTACCTCGAGCACGTCCAGGCAGTGATAACTGTGAATTCCACCCGGCGAGGAGACCTCAACATCAACATGACCTCGCCCATGGGAACGAAGTCCATCCTGCTGAGCCGGCGCCCCAGGGATGACGACTCCAAGGTGGGTTTTGACAAGTGGCCTTTCATGACCACACACACTTGGGGGGAAGACCCCCGAGGCACCTGGGCTCTGGAGATCGGGTTTGTGGGCAACCAGCCCCAGCGGGGTGTGCTGAAGGAGTGGACACTGATGCTGCACGGGACTCAGAGCGCACCGTACATAGACCAAATAGTAAAAGATTATCAGTCCAAACTGGCCATGTCCAAGAAGGAAGAGCTGGAAGAAGAATTAGATGAAGCGGTGGAGAGAAGCCTGAAGAGTATACTGAGCAAGAACTAGTGCTGTTCTGCATGATGGTGTCTTTCCTTCCCCAGACCCCTCCACTCACCTTTCTACTGTCCAAACCTCTGTGTTCGACATATTACAATGATCGTCTCTGTAGCCAAATTATCACCCTTTCTTGATTTTAAAGTCTTATATCTCATCAATAATTACTTTAATTGCCACTGAAGCAATCCTTTTTTTACTCTAAACCACAAATGTACTGTCTCCCACCAAATACTATGTACAGTTTGTGACTGTAAATGATTTTTCTTTTGTGGCATACGAATAGGTAATAACCTGCAAAGAAATTAATGGCTTTTCCGTTCATATTTTTGTGGTAAGTGTTATTTGTATTTTAAAAAAAAAAAAAAAAACACCACAAAAAAGAGTGAATTTCTGTGAGTGAAGAGTAAATTGGCAGTTGGCGATAATGGGCACATTTTTAAAAATTACTGTGAGAGAGGGAATCACAAAGAGGTTGTCTGGATAGGTCTTTAAACATCTACCAGCTCCTTCTGCATTAGTGGGACTTTCCCCATTGGGTTCAACCAAAGTAGCACTAGACCCTACAAAAAGAAATAATCCAGAGATGAGGAAAATTCACCAATCCAATTTGCAGAAATCCAATTCTTTTGAGAGTTTTCTTTAATAATACCCTTATGCAACATACACAACTAACACTTCAGCCACGGGATGGGTCAAGAGACATGCAATAACAAAGGCAAAGTGATGCCAAAGCCAGGTGAGAGGGAGAAGTGCTTTGTAAACTGGGTCAGGGCATTCTAGAAGCACAAGTTCCAGTTTTGGTGGAGGTTTTTCATTTGTTTGGTTGGGGTTTTTTTGGTGGTGTTTGGTTTTTGTTTTTTTCTTTTTAACTTTGGCAGTTTAAATCGATTTACCATCTTTCAGCAGGACAAGCACATGGGGATGAGCTGTAGGATTTGTGGCAACTTGTGTGCATCTGGTGGTCTCTCTACTGAGATGTACTCCAGCAGCATAAGGTGAGGCTGTGTCAGCATTACCAACCACAGACCCCTGTTTTCTGGGGTTTCTAATGTGGCTCCCAGTAAATTGCTGCGGGAGAAATTTGAAGTACGCAGTTTCAGTCCCAAAGCGATTTTTAATTCAAATTTCATTTTTAAAAAATAGTTACTTGTTGGTTTTATGTTATACAAATGTATTTAAGGAGAAAAAATATGCCTAAGTTATTAATGTGTAACGCAAAGTTTGCCTTCTTGGGAAATAAAATGTAGTGTGTTTGGGAAGATTTGTTGGCAGTCATTGCTCTTTGCTGTTTAAAGAGTCAGTCCCACCTTGGCTTTTATACATGAGTTATAATCAGTGTCTCACCCTCAGAGTATGCTCCGGCTATTACTGCAAAATGTAACATCCTCCTTAGTGGGAATTACTCATGGTAGCAACCACTACGTGTTCTCAGGTGTGGGATCCCCAATTTAGCATTTGAATAATAAAGGGTCTTGATTCTGCAAATATTTAGGCACTTAGAATAAAGGCCGTCAGTGGACCTACTTAAGTGGTAATTTTAAGCAGATGCTTCATATCTTTGCAGGACCCAAGATCCACTTTGTAGCAGTGACTAGTTTCAGAATTTTATTATGTATTTTTAATATGCAGAGTATTAATCTAAAATGTTTTACTGAAGAGTTGTCCTGGTAGAAACTAAGTAAGTAAATATTTATCTAAAAAATTAAAAACATAAGCCAAAGGTTCTATAGTGGACACTTTTCACTTAAGAATGTATAATCTGTGATGTTAATTCGAGTGAATATCCATCTTTTATTTTTCCATAAAAGGCCTGTTCTTTCCTTTACAAATCCAAATGAAAAATAAACAGCTCAACCTACTCAAAGTCTCTGTGAATTACACTCTAAAGCCAAGCCAAGGAGCCTTGCACTACTCACAGGTTCCTCATTGCGTGCAACAGTCCCGTAGGAAGAATTTATCATATAAATATGTATATTTATGCATACGACTGTATGACTAAATGCATATGACACACCTGTGGTATCTCTCTCTCTCTATGTATATATTACATACAATATGTATATTCAGAGTATGTGACATATATTTGCTTAAAAATATATATAGAATTGCATATGGTATGTAATGTATAATACACATATGCACATCATAACTTTTTGTGTGTATGTGATCAAAGAAAGAGGTTACTGGAAGCCTTTCAAGGACTTCTAAAATGGGGGGAAAGTTTTGGAATAAGAAAAGTCCATGTGAAATTCTTAAATGAACATGTACATGACTTTCCATTGCATTAATGTAATTTTGCAGTTCTCTGTTCAATTATTAAATATCTTATAAAGCAGCAAAATAACTAGATGGTTGTTCATATTTTCATAATGCTGACATAATTTATTAAGTGAAAGATCACGATAATTAGAGATATACAGAAATGGTGAGTTTTGATATAAGTATATATAAAACTACGTGTATATACAATATAGAGATCTACTTCAAATTCTTCAGGATTTTTGCTTCAGGGGATCACTGAAAAATATGTCCAGTTAGACTGAGTTTTTATGGTATTGCTGATGGAAAATAAAGTTAATTTGTTAGTATTTATAATAAAGGGGAAAATGAAGCTCATGATGCGAAACAGGTGAACACTGTTTAACTAAAGTGATGATGTTTTATAATATAAGTAAAATAAAGAGCTGTTGTAAACTGGCAGGTCCTATCATCATTGCCTATCTGAAGGTACATGGGAGGTAATGCTGCTCTAATTGGGATGATTTCCTACTCCTCTGCTTTTTACATTGATAAAGAACTGTGTATCCTGTGTATGCTGGATACAAGAAAAATAAAGAGAATCCTCCAGAAGAGCTGATAGCAAGAAATGAAGAATAAGAGGCTTTATATTAACCCTGTGATGCTCTGGGACATAGAAGATTCAGGCTGCAGGCTGGGAAGAGCTGTGGCCATTACTCACATGGTTCAAACCTGTTGGCTCCTCCAAGGACAGCTCTGCAGAGGCAGCAGCGATGCGGGTGCTGAACTTCTTTGGGAAGGGGATGCTCAGGAATAGAGACAGTTTTGCACTGCAGTCCATAAGCAGCTCTGGCTCCAAGGAAATGCTACAGCAGGTTGGTTGTTCTTTTTTTTTCCTTTTCTCTGCTGTTTAGAGCACTTTCCTCCTCACTGAACCCCTGTTTCCCTCTTCCTCCCTACGTCCCACCTGTACTTTTTGGGTACATTTTAGTTCACTTGTTCCCACAGCAGAAGGTGCTTTTCATTTTATAATTTCTTACCACGTGTGCAGTACAAGATGGCCAGGAACCCCCTGATCTAGTTCTGGGTGCCTCAGAGGCAAGAATGTGCCTGTAATAACCTGAGTCTCATCCCAGTCTCAGGGGAGCAGATTCTTGCAAGGATTTCAGCATTTAAATGCTTCATTGAGAATCTGCATTTAATGTAGAGCTTAGCCCATAAATTTTGAGGTTTACTATACCTTTCAGCATGGTCATTCTGAACCAGAGTTCAGCTCTGAATTGCTATTGGTTCTCTATATCATTTTCATGCAAATTTACAGGAATGTGCTTGTCATTTGCAGCCTTACTAGGTCAACTGCCTGTGGAAGGCAGGTCAGAGGCTGCAGCAGAATTTAGCCCTCAGCTCTCCTGGTTCTTGACCTCTGGTGATGTTGATGTCTGTGGTGCAGCTCAGTTCGTGTCTTGCAGCTCAGGTTTCTGCCCAGGCAATGCAAGTACGTGACTCCTTCAGCAATAGGTGCCATCGAACATGGTTTAGGAGCAGTTCTTACCTCACTCAGCTGCTGAATAAGGGTTACAGGCATCAGAAACCAGGTCTGTGTCACCAGCAAAGAGTGATGACACCACAACACAGAACAGGTGAAGGTGGTGGGGATATTCACACACTGGACACATATATGTGGCCCAGGCTCTCCTGATGTGTTGCCTCCTTGCCCTTGACTTTTTTTGTATTCAGAGCACTGTATTGCACTGGAGTGGGAGAGGGGAAGATCACCCAGTTCTGTCTAGGTACTGCCTGAATGTGTTTACACCCTGTTTTGTGACAGATTACTGCCTGTTGCTGCAGTTGAGGTGGTTTTTTGGGGGGAGTTTTTTGTTTCCCTTGCACTAGTCAAACCTTGCCTTCAGCAGGAGTTGCTCCCAGCTCACCAGACCACAGCCTATGCCTTGATAAATTCCTTCTCTGTGGTTATTTATACTGTTAATAAATTAAACTGAAAAGCAACACACTCTAGTAAGCCATGCCTGGCATAAACTCCCACAGCATTCTAATAAAACAGCACCCACAAAAAAGTCCTGGATAAAATTGTGGCTGTGAGGGTCACCTGTCCCTTTTTCAAAGCAGGTGCCACTTTCCCAGACAAAGCAGTCACAGCAGATCAGATGCTACACCTCTGCTGGAACTCATCAATGAAAAAACTCAACACACTATTGAAGGAAAGTCTTGGGTGCTGTGAGAAAGAGTTCCTGCAGCTCAGGCTCATCAGCTCAAATGGCTTTTAGTCCCCCTCCTTCACAGCTGATAGGAGTTAAGAGCCAGAAGGAAAAGGCACAACAATGCTGAAATGAAAACTTAGGTGCAGAGACTACCCTAGTAAAGCACTTCAGTAAGTACTGGGCTTTGGAGGGATCACTGGTGTGCCTGGAGTCAAGCTGATGCCTAAATGGTGCATGAGCACATTATTTGCTCACGCACAAGTAAAGGATTTCCTTTCCCTGTTTTTGTGTGGTTTTTTTGGTTTTTTTTTTTTTTTTTTTTTTTTGTTTTTTTTTTTCCTGAGTCGAAGGTTTCTGGAAGCTGCAAGAGTCTGTTGCAAGTGTTGCTTTTTCCAGCAATCCTGTGGGACTCCATGGGACTGCAGGAGACTGGACTATGACAGGATCCTTTGGCAGTATTACATTCTACAATCCAAGGAAATGCTTTACAAGAAAATACCAAAACACACAGTCTTTGGCTGCAGTCCACTCAAAAGCTTGTTGGCATTCACAAATACCTTAGCTGAAAATGGTGAATGGCAAACAATGCCTTTAGTAGCTTTTATAAGGGTTATTTCGCACTTCAGTGGAATTTCAAGTTTAATTCTGAGAAGATCTGCAGTAAGAGCTTATTTCAAATACAGAGAGTCTGTCTTTAGTTCCAAAAAGGAAGGTTTGCCAAGCTCATTGCTACTTAGAGACTGCAAATAGGAGAGATTTGGACTGGGTTATTTAGCAAGCAGCCAGCCCTTTCCCTGGAAAGGTCCTGGCACACCAGTCAGGTGATGTTTATGGGTAGGGACTATCAGTCAACGGTAAAGGCAACACAAACCCACAGTGGGTCTCTTCGGTAGAAGGCAAAACTTTTATTAAATGAACCAGAGGTCACAAGTTAACATTTGCAGCTGTCTCAGAGATGGGGAATCGTACGGCGGTTAAAGGAGCAGTAGAGGAATACGCAAATTTGTCCCGGATACTGTGGAAAGCCAGGCAGCTCTGTCATAATATAATTAATTTCCCCGTGTCCTAATCATGAAAATCAGTTGCATAGGATGTGCCCTGGAGCGCACTTAATGGTTGTTGCACCAAAGGTGAGCCTATATCAGACAGAATTGCCATCAAGGTTTCAATCTGTTCCATACCAAACAGCAAAAATCTCACTACTGTATCATTCGGTCAGGGAAAAAAAAACCAAAAAACACAGTCATTTAATAACTACGCCAGACAAGTTGACTATCAAGGGGATGCGTGTCACTTAAGAGCCTTTGTCTCCTGGTTTCTTCTTGCTTGTCTTCTCTATCATTGTCTCAACAATCATCGCTGTCTCTTCATACGTCTGAATTCTGTCATCTGAAAACTTCTCAATGGATTCCACCACCTCCACCTTCTCGTAGCTCATAGAGCCAGGCAAGGCTGCTTCCCTGAACAAGAGGCCTTGCTTATCTTCTCGCTCATATTCTGTCTCTCGAAGGACTCCTGGCTCAGTTGGGCTTATCCGACCAGGGGAAGGAACTGTCTCAGGCTCAGAGATCTCCGGATACTTTGTGATTTGCTCAATTTTTCCTCTTGCTTTTTTGCCCCATTCAAGCACCTCTTCTATCTCTTCCTCTCTCTGTTTTTCTGGGATTTCAAACTCTTCTCTCCTTTCACAGATATCCGCTTTCTCTTTCTCTGGTGGTTCAGCAGGTTCTGGAAGCTCCGGTATGGGCTCCACCTCACCACCGTTCATCACTTTCCCGTTGCCAGTGGAAACTGTGATCCCTCCTGGAGCAGGGATAGAGGGGGCCAAGATGCACGGTTCTTCATAGGCTTCCTCCCCTGTCACCAGCACGTAACGCCCTTTGGGAGGGGCTTCAGGCTTAGCCTTGGGTTTCTTGTGGACTCTTATTTTCTCCCTCACAATGTTACACAATTTATCGAAGGCTTTACTTATCTGGGCTCCATCAGGTACATCCTCTGGGCCCATTTCTTTGTCATCGAATTCTGACCCTTCCTGCCCAGGTTCACACCTGACTGAGCCTTCATGCCTAAATTCCATCTGATCTTGGTCATAACCTTCCAGAGTTCTTTCGTACATTCTTTCAGGTGAGTGACTGTCAGTTTTGTCTTTTGACATCAGCTCCTTTTTCCTGGCAATTTTCTTTGTCAGTGCTTTTTGCCTGGGCTTTACACTGGCAATGTCTTGCATGGCCTGGGTGATATCTAGAGAAAAAAAAAATGAAAACAAAGCAAATAACAGACAGTGCTCGGAGACAGTCCCTGCAAATGCTAGAGCTGCCTCTTGCCCTCACTGCTGTAGGTGGAGAGCCTTTGTGTCCTAGGGAGGTAAAAGTGAGCCAGTCATCTCCACTCATGGCAATCTGGGGTATGGGCACGTGCTAAGAGGCAGCCAGTGGCTTGTGGCCACAGAGCTGGGAATTACAGCAACATGGGGACAGATATTAACGTGCTTTCCCCAAGGCAGACAATCTGTCCCATGTCACAAGTGCAGTAACACACATGAAATGCTCTGCTCCCCACGCAGGGAGAAACAGAGGTGTGGGCTAGAGACAGGCCAGATCCTCAGCAGGTATAAAACAACACTTTGCAGGACAGTAGTTATTTACCAGTGCTGAGGTTTTGGCCTTGGGCAGTATGGACCTATTTCTTATAAAACTGCTATCATTCACAGGGCAGTTAGAGAAATCACAGCTGCACTCCAAAAAACTCCCTCAATCTGATGGTTTGTCTCCATTCTCAAGGCAGTTTGTTATTAGTAAAACCCCAGTGAGCCTCGGATTTAAGTCATCCCATATGTTAGTACCTACAGCACCTTTCTATAAATCAAGTTCCCTCTTTGTTAAGAGCAGCCTCGCTTCTTTAGTCCTGATAATTTCCTGGTCACCAGCTTTACAAGCATCCTAATTCTAACAAGCCATCATACAACACGAAGCAATCATCATTCATAGGAAAACAGGCCCCAAAAATTGTCCTCTGCCTGCCTGTGGCACTCAACATGCCTTGGTGCTCTTTGCACACCACTGAAGTGCAAACAAACAATTCACAACAAGTCAGCACAAAACCTTCAGCTTTTCCCATAGTTTTGGGTGCCTTTTGACTTTACTCTCTTTACTGCAGAAATCAGCAAAGGAGCACTTTTGCTTGTGGTTTTGGCCTTTGACAGCTTGTCCCAAAGCCAGCTGAGGTAAGCTGAAATGCTTGCATTTACTTAGCAAGCCTGGAGTCAGGCTGTCACGGCTGGTGGTCGTGTGAAAGACAAATGGACAGACTTAAAATACAATGACACTGCTCGTGACAGACAAAGGAAGACACATCACAGGTTTACCTCTTCCCCTTGAAACCTGAGGCTGGGCAGGTCTGTAGATCTGGGTGAAGAGTGTGACTGGGGTTCCTGCAATAGCAGAGTTTAACCTGTGGATGAGAAACACATGGATCAGATCTGCCACCATCATTTGCAGTGAAAAGAAGTGAAATTGTGCAAAACGAAGCACTGAAGTTAAAGACATGGAATTCTCTAAGGTAAGGACTCAAAAAGAATGACGGGAGCCTGTTTCTTGACAGGGGAAAATCGACACAACCAGAACACATTCACAGGAGTGAGGCTGGTTTCTACCAGCAGGAATCATTGGATGCTCCATTAGGTGAAGAACGTGAGTAATCACAAGCCATAGCAACAGCTTTGTAATTTAGCACAGCACTATGAAAAGCTAGGAAGACTTTAGATGGACAAAGAGTCAATCCAAGCCTACCAGACATCAGCAGTACATTAATTTTTAGCATGCTGGCTGGTACAATACAAAATCTGGCAGTCCTTACAAAGTGACTGCATATGCCTGACTCAAGAAGGGCAAGATAAGAACTGAGTAGTCTTCCTTGGAAAGCATTTGAGGAGTCAATAGTATTAAGGGTTAAAAATTAAAAGGGGGAGCCTAGCCTATTGCAAACCAGTTACTGTATCTGTGGCCTTTCCAGTCTGTTCTTTCAGAATTTGAGATGTTGTGGCCTGTCAGAGGATATAAACCCCGTGTTGATATGCAAGAGATGCCCATTTTAATTTTTGGTGCTGAGAATTACCCTGTTGAGATACTTCTAACCAGAACACAGTGTCCAGAATGAGACCCTGAAGACGGATTAGATACTTGTTCCCGCATGTAGGATTGACTGTTAGTGAGTGTGCCTTCCCTGCATCTTCTGGACAACTTGGAGCAGCACTTTGGGAACCCAGGGGTTTGGCTCTGCTGCTGTGAAACCCCTGCTCCTTTCCTCCTGTGAGGCTCATGGTTGGCATTAGAGGGAGCCAGTGCTCCTCTGTAGGTTTAAACACAACCCAAACCCCAGCCAATTTCTGCTATTCTCCCCTTTTTGCCCCTTGCCTGAAGAATGGCTTGGCTGTGAAGGACTTGCTTTGCTTCACAGGACATTTGCCCTTTCTGCATCCTCCCGGAATCAACCTGCCTGTAACACCCAGCAAGTGTCACCAACACCCAGGCTAGGGAGAAGGTGTCCAAATTGGTTTTGTGTGCTCCTGATCTCCGTGCACTGATGCCAGGGAAGCGTGTGGAAATGAGACTTCATGGACAGAAGAAGCTCAAAACATCTCTGACCGTTTCCTTGGAAGAAGCTTGACCATATTTTGCTTCTATTTAGATTTCTGTCCCTGGATATCTACCAGTCAAAGGTGTTGAAAAGGCCATAGCTTTTTCAGAGGAGATAAAAGAGATCACTGGCCCCTTTGGGAGTGTCCAGAAATCCAGCCTTACCTGCTGTCCTCGTTTTCAATGATCCTTTTGTACCGTTCCAGCTCGTTCTCCAGGGACTGCTGGTAGATCACCAGCTGGCGGCAGTCAGTGGTGTACTTCTCCAAGACCCTCTCAGCCTCCTCTATCCCCTTCCTAAGGTTTTCAATCTGCTCATTGTAAAGCTGAATTTCATCGTCGTAACTCTCCTGGGTGTTTTTAATTGCTTGCTCCAGCATGGTTGTCTGGTGAATAAAATTGGTGGGTGAAAAAAGCAGCTTTGAAACGTTCACCATCCCCATAGTTTAAGGGTACGTAAAGGCAAGTCCTGTTTTATTGAAATGTGGTGCTGCGCTGCTGAAACACAGCAGCAATTTCACTACATTCAAACCCCGTAACTCCTCCTGCTGCCTCCTTTTCCATCCCAAGGTTTCTGTTCTTCGGCTTTTTTTACTTTTGTGATAAAACCAACGAGCACATCAACCAGGAGGTGGCGATAGGCGCCTTCCAAAACCAAGGAGCACGAGTTACAGGTGGGATATTTCACGCTGTAGTTCGGCTCTCCCTTTCTTCTTCTATTTTCAGCTATTTATTATAGTTCTCTTATCACTTCCTCCCTCCCCCATTTCAAAGAGCTTTTAAAGACATAAACTCACAAAAAGCTAATGGGGCAATAAGTGACTAATGGATTCTTTAATAATTGATTTATTTCTATATGTTTCAGGCAAAGGTTTTCAAAATCCTTTTAAGAGCCTAAATTTAGGAGCCGGGTCCCCTGGCATTTGTTTGGTTCTGTTCAGTGCTCAAAAGGGGGGGTTCCACAACCTCTCAGGTCCAGAAAGAGGAAAGCAAAGGAACTTGATGACACCTCAGTCATCAGATCCAGCCTTCACCATCACAAGCAACCCTGTCCCTGGCCTCCACTCACAAAGCTATTTCACTCTTTTAATCTCAAGGCACGAGAATGAATGAATTAATAAACTCTTTCTAAATGGGAAGTGAAGATTTGATTTTGAAAGCTGCATGATAAATTCCCCAAGGGGTGCCTCTCTCTGCCAAAAGAAGGCTGATTTTCTCCTGTTTTTGGTTTTTTTTTTCCTATATTGATTCATTATCTCACTTATGCCTATATCAATTCTTGCCCATCCCAGAGCCCACATGTCCTTCCCACCACAGCATCAGTCATGAAGAAACCAAGGAAAAGACCTGGAGGTAGCACTCTCCATACCAATCCTAGGGAAAGAAGCTACGCTCAGGAATTTAAGAGCTGTTGCTCTTGGTCCAAAGGAGTCCAAAATCCCACCAAAAGGAGTTTTACGCCACTATTTCGCTCCTCTCACCCAGATGGACAACTAATCAAAGTCTTGGCCAGATATTTTCTGCAAGTCGGGAATTGGCAAAAAGCAGATGATTTTGGTCCAAACACAGGAGAGGTGCTGGCTTAGTGCTTAGAGGGATGAACACAGGATGCCAAATGTAGCTCAACAGCTCTCTCTGTTTTGATTGCCGAATCTGCTCAGTTCCTTCTCACACAGCAAGCTCAACACTGGATGTGGCCAGTGATAGAAAGGACTGAGCACAGCCCTGATGATCCCCCATGGATTTATGGAGCCAATTTCCAGCAGGAATTCAGCAAGTAAGAAAGTGACTAAAGTCCTCTGGACTTTTCTATCCGCACCTTCTGCTGACTGGCCTGTAGGAATCCAGTTGTACTGCAGAAATTTTGTCTCATCACCTACTCTAATAAGCAAAGAGAGCTTCATTACATCTACAATACCTACAAGCCCTCCCTGGCCAGCTAAACCTGACAATTTGGACCACTGACAGAATGGGAATGGAACAGCTGAAGGGAAAGATGAAAATCCAAAAGGAAAACACGCCCCCAAGTCAACCGAGCTCACAAGACCCTGTTAAAGGCCACTCAGGCTTTACCATGTGACCATAAAAAGAGCAGTTCATGAGCATCATGGTTGTTTTTATGGCTAATGATGGCAGTACCTCTGTCTGCAGCTTGTATTTCTGTGCCTGTAGCTGGCAGAGGATGCTCTTGTATTCCTCCAGCTGGCTCTGCAGAACAGGGATCCTCCTCTCCGCTATCACTTTTTCCTGGTTAGAAGAAAACAACGTGTGTACAGGAAAGTATGTTTCACTCTTTTAAAAAGAGCCAAAAGAAATTCCACTACTGGAAATAAACTGTAAAGACAAACAGAAAATGACAAAAGACAGATAAAAAGATGGGTATGGAACCTTGAGTCAACTTCTGTGGCATGGCTTTAAGAATAAAGATGTCAGATGGCAGGGCTGTCACAGTACAGCTTACACTGAAATTAGGCCCTGTAGATACAACTGTTCTCACCTTGTTTCAACTAATAAATGTTCTTGGCACAGCCACTCGTATTGGTGAGAATCACCAAGTTTTCATCTAGTCTGTATCAATTATTTGATTTACAAATTTTCACCACATCTCGCCCCTTTCAGGGTAAGATTTCTGCAAATTCTCATATATTCTGCCAGCTCCTCCTCAGAGAGGAAGCACAGCTACTTCAACTCCCTTTGAACTACACATTTTTGGGGCTAATCCATATGCTGGAGTGCACCTGACCAGTGCAATCTCTCTTTCCTGCCAGATACAGTTTTTCAAAGGTGCAGTTGTTTCCTCTCCTAATCGGTACTTACGCACAGTTTTGACAGTTTTCACCTAACCTTGGAGTGGGATTTAAAGGCTTTGGGACACTTTAGGAGTAAACTTCATCTCTTTCTCACTTTAAGCAGTATTTCCCAACAGCAATACTTGCCTCACATATGCCAGTGGTTATAGGGGACACGCGAGGGGTTGTCTGGATGATCTGCTGCAAAACATTGACGTAGGTCTGGATTTCCATGAGGTTCTGTGGGGAAGTCAAGAAGATTTTCATCACAAAATGCCATAGTACAGTGATGCCTTTAATGTGCTCCCTTCTCAGGGTTAATTCTAGATATTTAGTTCTTTCAGCATATTCCAGTTCATATTCAGACTTGGTTGTGGAATCTGATTTTAGACCTGATTTTGAGTGCATGAGTGCTAACAGTTTCAGCCTGCTGAGGGTACATTACAGGCATTCGGCTAAGTGACTATACAGTTCATAGTCTTAATTAAAGACTCCATGATTTCAGAGGAGATTTTCAAAATGAGAACACCAATACCTCTGCATGGGGTTCAAAAAAGTGAGTCTCTTCTTTCAAAAGCAGCAGAGGTGGGACAGTGGCCTGATTCCAAACCTCACAGCTCTCCCAGGAATAGTGATGTGTTAAAGTCAGCTGTATTGAAATCATACAGCCACAGGCTTATTTATGTCTGCTGATTAACTGGGATGCTCTTGCTCAGGAAACTGAGTGATGAAAGCAACAGCTTTCTTAGTGCGAAATATAAGACAGCTCGTCCAGCACTTTGGGTTTAACCATGATAACAGCTCAAAAATTCAAGACTTTGCTACAGCTGTAGGGACTGGACCTCAAGGGAGTCTGTTTGGATACCAGCAAGCATCCAGCTGTTGTGCCCACTAAAACAATTCTATACGTACCCACCAAAGCACAAATGGGAGCTGCTTTAATTTGCCACCACTCCATCACAGAGAAGGGTGAGGCTTCACACCTGTCTCTAGAAGGAAGAGAGAAGGAAGATGGCAAATTCAGCCAGTTACCTTCTTGTATCTGTCCTTTGTGGCATTAATGTCATCCTGCAGGAACTGAGACTCAATCTGCAGCTCCAGGTTGCACAGCAGTGCTTCATCAGCTTCCTGCAATGCAGAGGCACATTGGCATGGTTAGAATATATGGCTGGAGTGCCAAAACCAGAGCACCCATAAGGTGAGTCACCATACACACATAACAGCCTGTGGGGAGCATTAAAACCTACTGGGAGACACACAAATACCATGAAACCATCAAGGGAGAGGCATCTTATTCACCATGTTCTGCACAAGTGTAATTCATGATACAGTTTGGCACTGGCACTGCCATAATATGTTTATTGGATGCTTTTATGCAAGTAGTAGAAGTGATGAAATACCAGTCTTTAATGCTAAAAGCTTGCAGTGGTACATGAGTCTTAAATGACATCAGCAGACTAAGGCACTGATTTCTCTAGTGTTTATGATAGGATCTGATGTATCCTGATGCCTTTTGAACATCCTCAGTAATGAAATCCTTATAAAAACCCAGGATGGTCCAAAGTATTTGCACTCCGTTTGGTGTGTTCTCAAATGCCACGCGTGTTTGTCAATTTGGAGCCATTTCTGGAAATAAAGATGAAAGATGACCAGATCTAGGAAAAAAAAAAACCTACCTTGCTGCAGAAGTTTCTAATACATTGAGATTTGCAAGGACAAAAGTTCATAATATCCAATTAATTCAGAGGATAAGCCATATGACTAGCAATCATCATCTCAGAGTATATAGGTATGAGTGGCACTGGTATTTAAATCCACTAAAATCTCCATTTCTGTTTCAAGTTCTAATTTAGATTTTTCCTATGCTATGGCATTTAATATAAAACTTGATAATAGAATGATTTCCATGGAACTTGGCAATACATTTTACAAATATGTAAGTGTGAATAATAAGCTTTACTTTTCTACTTAATGAATGATTTCTTGGCTAGGTTTATCATCAACTAAGACTGTAAAATACCACTTTTTGAGAAAGTATCTTAAAAATTGTGTGTGGAGTTTTGCTTGAAGCTCTACAAAACTTGCAGGTTCCTCCATCAGCTTTCAATTTCCTTCAAGAAAGACTTGATTTGCCCATTTAACTCAAAGTTTAAAAATAATAATAATGTATTTAAAGATGTGTTTTAAAATGCCCTATGTGCCATTCCCAGCTGTAAAAACATCCCGGTGAGCGGATCATGGGTCACAAACAACCCCCTGAGATCTGTGGCTGCAGCATATTACTGATAGCAGGGGATTTTTCTTTTCTGCACAGCACAAACTACTCCAAAAATGTGTAGGTGTTAGCTGTCCCATTGTGCTGCTGAGCCTCTCGGGCACAGAACTCTCCAGCGGGCTCTGCTTTGTGAGCCAGCGGCTGATTCAGACACATCCAGACCAGCACATTCAGAGCCAGCCATCAGGAATGCCTGCTGCTTTTCTGCACTCCTCTGCCTTCCTATTGAGGGGAAGATCAGCAGGACAATGGCCACGTTGGGAGGCTTGGGGGGCAGCCAAAAAAGTGCCCTCAGGCCCCTAGATGATACCGATAAGCAAATATTTCTGCACGTCATAAACAAAAGCAGCGTTGGACTTTCCAAACGTTCCCCCAAAGGGGAATAATACTTTTGCTCTTATTCTGTGCTTTCAGAGGGACCAGTTTCATTGATGAAGCTGCATATCAGAACAGTGCTGTACCTACACATTTTCTTCTGCATTTTGCAGTATTTGCTATTCACTCAACTTGTGACAAACCATTCTGCTTTAGGTGCTCATTCCAGAACACTGATCCGGGTGCTGAAACAGCATTTTCATTTACCATGGAAGAGAAATCCCTTAGATCTCTCCAGAACCAGTGTTTGCTTTTTCCCCCAAACTGATTGTCTACCTGTTGGATAAAGCACAAGTTTATACCTGCACATGGAGGTTTCAGGCTACATCTTGGGCACTGTACAGAAAAAACATCTGTATTCCCTCCAGCACTTGGGCAGCCCAGGAGAATCCTAGGATAAAACCCCCCTTCTGGCCCAAGATTTTGTGAGTTGTGCCTGGGGTTGTTGGATCAATTCACTTTTCTTTAGCCACAGGTTGGCAGAGAGGAACTGTGAAGATGGACCTACCAGCTACAGCAACCCCTTGTAAAAGATTTGCCTCCACAAATATTTTTGAAGGGCTTGCAGGGTGTCCAAGAGCCCTGCTAGTACACTGGAAAATAGCCCTGATGCAGGGTGGCTAGAGCTCATTGGAGATAAAAATGCTAAACCACACTTTCTCTCTTTTTGTTAATATAAAACATGCATATCATTGATATGACAGTGCTCAAGCAGAACAGCTCCTGCCACTTGCAGCAAGGAAATAAAAAACTAATCTCTATTTAATCCACTTGTAATTGTTTCCCAGTGCAGAAAATTAAGGATAAGCTGTGCAAAACAGAACTGGGGAAAGACATAATACTACTTTCCTCACTCAGATCAAAGCTAGCAGCAAGAGAGGATAAATCAGGCTTTCTCAGTTTCACAGACCTGGTTTGGAAACTTCCAAAATAAATTAGCCAACTTTTATCTTCTCTCTGAGCCTCATTATTATTATATTTAATTATATGATGTTAATGTTATTATTCCTATTGCTTTTCCCAAGGTATTAGTTCAACAAAGTACAGTTCAATATAAAAGGGAGAAATCAGGGTGGTTGTATCTTCTCTGTTATTTGGAAACCTAATTGGGAAGCTGAGGATCTGTCCTAGGAAGGGCTGACCATATCCTGGCAAGGCACTGAGGAGTTTGGAAATACACCAGACATCAAAACCTGGACTCAATTAGCAATTTTTCATGCCCTGAATCAGTAATAAATATATTTTAATACAGCAGCTGCATTTAAAAAGGTTTTTAGCTACAAACACATTTTCTCTAGTCACATTTTGGACTCAGTTTTGTGTATTGGCTGCATAATATGACTAATAAATAAATGGACTTTTCCTACCTGTGTTCATTCAGAGAGAAATTCTCTTCCAAGAAAGAATGTTAAAATAATTAAGAAGAGTTATTAAAAGCACCTAAACACATAGCAGACCTTCAGCAAAGGCAAATTTGCAACACTTATGTCAGCTACAGGTCCTGAAATGAATGCAGGAGCCATTTGGTGATGCTCCAGAAGGAGTGTTACACAATAGATCCTGCCAGTCCTTGGTCTCACTGAAAAATGAATGACTTCCTGAGCACGGCTGAGGCTGTGGATGGCACATGCCAGGGGGCCAAAATCAGCAGGCCAGTCCAAAGCAGGGCATTACACAGACAATACACACACGCCGAGGCTCTGACACTTTCACAAGGCTTAGGGAGGGGGATGGAGGGGAAGGAGAACTTTTCATCAGGGCATAATGGCAAGAAATGTCTTGCTCTGACATTTTATCTTCCCACTGCTCCTTGAAAGCAGCTTGCTGTAGTAAATGAAACCAAAGGGAAAAAAATTATAAAGACCTTTCCTTTGCCATTTTCCCAGGCTTACCTTGTTAAGGCGCTCAAGGGTTTCTTTTAGTCTCTGCTGATATTCACGTTCATTTCTATACCTGAAAATAGAGGAAAGGAGATAGAGTTCAGTGGTTCATCCTTCTGTGAACTGCATTTTCATCTGCACTATCATGAACCAGATATGCTTCATACTAATGCAGAATATGAACCTTGAAAAGACCCAAGAGATTTATTTAGGCATTAGCAGTAAGTGTTTTTTGCTCCTGGATGCTGAGACTGATTTCAGAGCTGACTGACTTCTTATATTCCACTTATGTAACAAAATACAATGACATGCCAGACATTTGCTATCACTTTTTTACAGAAACCCCAAGAACAGTCTATTTACAATAAAAGCATATTCCACTGGCATTGGACAACCATTCATTGGTGGTTACTACGTGAGGATTTGCTACATTGGCACATTAGCATTTCATGACATTGTCCCTGGTTTTCTGTTCTATCTGCTGTTGTCCAATAACCATTGTCATGGCAGAGACATTAAACACAAAGGTTACAATTTCACATATCGAATTTGTATGAATAATGTTGCATTAGGATGCTTTGATGCATCCAGCTTTGTGTCCTCCTTAATGGCAATTTGTATTCTAGTTGGTCAAAATCACATGTGAGCCTTAGCAAGGACAGCATTTATCCAACTGTTGTTATGCATTTATAAAATGCTCTCAAGTACATAATGCTCCTGTGCTGAATGAACAATAGATGTGTATTGTGCTTATCTTTGGTTTGAGGAGACAGCATATATTCTTTAAGAATTAGGGCTCTGCTTTTTTCATAGTAGATAGAATTATCTTTTAGAAAATCCTTTTAGCCACAGAGTACGAAACTCCCTAATTGTTGATTATTGTTTGTTCCCTTCCCTAAATAAACTACATATAAAATGTTTAATAATAAATGCAGCTTAATGAGATTCCATAAAAGACCCCCAAACCAACCAACCAACCAATCAAAAACCCCACAAAAAAAGCTCTCCAAAAGAACCCAAAACAAAACCAACCCAATAAAACAATGACCCAGAAGCATCTTCACAGTACAAGGCAATGAGACTTTGCCAGCAGTACTGAACAAGCATCTCTTCAAACTCCAACAGCTGTCAGTGCCAAAGTACAGAAAGGCAGTCTATGCCTGTTTATCCCTTTACTTTCCCTAAAACAGTAGAGACAAAGAGATATAGAAATCTGTCATTTTCTTACTTTCTACAAGAAAGCCTTGTGGTGGGTGACAATTGAGCTTTGGTTGTGACTGTCATTCATTTGCAGTGCAAGCAATGGACAACACAAGCGTGAATCCCAGCTGAAATTTAGAATTGAACATAAGCCCTTGTCTCTCTTCTGAAATCCACAATTCAGCCCAGCTGTGCTGTTGGTATCTAAGGGACTTGCTCCTGTCAACAGGGAGCTTGACAAGTCCTGGACTGAACACATCAAGGATCAAGTTATAATGATGGTGTCGACCTCAGTTCTTTTTGTCTCCCGAAGGATGAACAACCAATGTTATTCTCATCTCCTTCAACATGTACTGGAAAGCTGAAGGGATGGTGTCACTCATGAACTGACCACAGGACCACAAAGAAGAACTTGGCAGAAAAAGAAATGGACTTAACTTAGTGCTTTGTTTTCCCAGCTTTTCCTTCTTGTGAAATCCCATAATATTAGCAGGAGTCACTGGTCTGTTTTCAGTTCTTACCATGAGCAGCAAAGAAACAAGTGAAACTGATGAGCCCTCATTTCATTATCAGTCCTACAAAATGCTGATAAAACTAAAACAATGCCTCTTTTGCCAAGCAGTATCAACACCAGGTTCTCTTCCAAGAATCCCAGAATATTCAGCAAGACTGCCTTAACAAGGAGCTCACTTCCAACCAGTTTTCTATCTACCTCATAAAATTTTTGTGTGCAGCTGACAGCAAACACTTTGCTAACTTAAATACTTTCTGACAACTGAGCAAGGATGAAGCAGATCGTGGCACCTTGTGAAAATCCAATACACAGCTACAATAAAAGGCTGGTTTTTACACTCCCAGTAATGTACAACGAGCTGATGGATTCAGGGGCTAAACCTCAGCCCTAATGTCATTTAACCTGCTCAGACCTGCCTCGTTGCTAGATCCTCACTCAAAAATTCTATTCAGCTACATTTTCCTTCACTCTCAAATAACTCAAATACCTGCTGTGCCACACAGCCATAAATCCACCTGGAGGCCTTGACAGAGTTAGTACTGTGTGATTATCCTTTGAAGGAGGATTGCTTTTAAGTGATGTTCAAACTACTCCAGAAGCTACTCAGTGCAAAAGGGTTAAGGACCTCTTTGAAATGCTTTCGAGACCTCATGAGGCCTCTGTGCCTGCTGAAACAGATCTGTGCAAGTGCAATTGCTGACAAATTACAACCCTGTTATTCTTCAAATCTAATTCCTATGTTCAAGTAATTGGCTGGATGTGTCGAAAAGAGTTTTTCTTAGATGGTTGCTGGTCAGACTTTTCTGGAGCTTAAGAGCCATCAAGTTAATTTGCTTCATTTTTAAAAAAAAACCACCAACCTTCTCACCTAGTCAAGTAGCTCTAGGCCTGCAACAAATCTTCTTGGACTGTTAAGAAAAAGGAATGTTAACTTTTTATTTTTTTTTTTTTGCATAGGGGGAATGAAATGGAGTGGAAGGGGTTGCCAGGCTGAAAGGAAGCAGATCAGAGGTTTAAAGGTTTCTGTCACCTCCTTTTTTGGACCCTGCCTTGGCTGCAGTGCAAGGGCTCACTCCCCTCTGAAGGGAAAGCAATCACAATCCACCCCAGCACTGCTCAATGGCCAGATACTCAATTTGGTGTCAAACCTGAGCCTTTTATATGAAGAGAAGTGGTGCCTCTCTCTTGAACCCTACTGAACTCTTCCAGCAATAGATGAAGCCTCTTAGCTACTATTCCTTTTTCCCTTGCCCTGAGCACTTCACTAACCCTCTTTCAACAAAACAGCAGCAATTTGAGTGCCAAAGAGAGCACAGACTACAAAACACTGGTCCCCCAAGGATGACGCACAGGTCAATAGTGTTTGTGGTTCACACTCTGAATGTTCAGATGAGCCCCATCTCATTGCTACCTGTGCTATCAAGAAGACACTGTAGAGTGGCTGAGAGCCACAGGGTAAGATTTCAGGGGTCTGAGGAGAGGGTGGAGGGCACTCCGAACCTCCTCACCTCAGCTGCAGAAGGATAAAGTCCTTCCTATCAGCAGAGAAGCTGCAGCAGTGCAGAGACAACCCCTGCAAACAGGGCTGGAAGGCAGCTTTGCCAATGGGATCCCCTTTTCCTCCCTGTTTTTTGTTTCCTCTCGCAGGTGTTGGGTTTCTACTGTGGCCACAAAGGGTGTCAGCTCATCAGAACATCCTCACACAGCACCGCCCGAAGAACACAGGGCCTGTGCAAAACCCACTAGATCAGCAGTGAATGAATTTTTAAGAGAACCAATTGATTAGCAAGACTTTTGATTTCTGAAGTTCATTAATCCTGCTCAGTCAAGACCACTAAAATTTGGATTTCGGCATCTTTTCTAATATCGTGGAGAGAGAAATACAGTCCTTTCCCACAGCCAGATGCAACACTGCTATAACAATGATGGTCAATAAAATTAGCATAATTAGACTTTTTATGAGATGCATCCAAACAATTCCTAGCAATACTTTTTTTTTTTTTATTTTTGCAACTTTAAGGGAAAGAATTCTCCCCTGATACAGAATCTGAATTATTTGTGTTAACGTGAAAAGCTATGAATGTGACTACAGAGGATTTAAAAATAGATTTTATGGTAAAGCCTACTTTTTAATGGTCCAGGCACATTTAATTGTACAGACTCAGTAGTGTCAGGCCCTACTGTGTTTAAACATAGCTTTAAAAGGGCTATTTATATAAATGTAGCTTTAAAAGGTCTATCTATACAAATGCAGCTTTAAAAGGCTGACTTACATCTATAAATCTATTTCCCAAATTGTGAAGATGAGTGAAAGAATGTTAAGAGCTAAAATTCTTTGCCTTAGTGAAGGACACAGACACTTGTCAATTAATTGATTTACAGCGCTCCACTCTAAGAGAGTTTGTTAATCCCAGTGTGCCGAAAGTAGATGTTTTATGGTTCAAAATGAAGCTAAAACCCAAAGTGCCTACTGAGTGCAGACTCAGGGAGGGGAGTAGATCTTCAGCACAGGAATTCTTCCAGTGTCAGTAGACCCTAATATGGCACAGAGGATTTATTCCTCCCATATTTTGTTTAGAGAGCTTTATTTATCACTGTCAGTAGCTGAAATCAGAGCCATCAGGATGGCAGAGCACTGGCCTTGTTTTAACAGCTGAAACTCAAAACCCTACCAGTCTTTGCCAAATGCTGAAGAAACTTTCATGTCTGTCTTCTGGTCAAATGCAGCAGCTACCAAGAGAAAAAAATAAACCCAAAATTTACTTCTTGGTGTAAGCCAGAGGCAATTTGGCTAAAAAGCAGCCACTGCCCTTTCATTGTAATGACCCTCTGTATCTTTAATTTTTAAATAGCAATTTTTGGCTTGGATGTAGTTCAAAGTTTCATTTTTACTATTCTTTACAGCTGCTGAGTGAACAACCCAGGACTGTATGACAAAGCACCCTCCATTTTTTCTAGCAAATCATTAATGACCCCTGTACCAAGTCCTAAATATTACTCTCTGAAAGCACAGCCCCTTCTGTGAGTGTTTCCCCTTCTGGATTTTCAATGTTCTGTATTCTTGCCCACCTACTTACAGCTTGCCTAAAGCAGCTCTAATAAAAGTAAATTATCTTTGTGTCACATCGCTAATCCTGCACAATTTGCTCAAACTTTTTTAATTAATATGCAGCTAGGGTGTTTAAGTACTGAATTTCATCAAAATCTCATGGACACTGCATCATAAAAATACATGAGCAAGCATCAGAGTAGACAGCTAAATTATAGCATTGGCTCATAGCTGAATTTCCTGCTCATAAATAGTGGAATACAAAGCTGCCTAATTAGGTGCTTATTACTCACTGGCACTGACTCAGGGCATTGTGGACATCTGACCATTGCCAGCAACAAGCCTCAGCTCACCTGGATGGGCTATTCTCTACTGTCAGATGAGAAAGAGAGATCAGAGCTTGGCAATTCTATAGCTGTGCCATAACTTCCAGCCCCAGGAGCTGCTCACAGGCTGAATTGGGTGCCAACTTTCAAGGATGAACAAGCCAGACTGACATTTTGGGGGTAAAAAAAAACCCCACTGACTAATAAGTAACAGGAGGATTAGACCCTTCTCTCCTGTGAGTAATCCTTTTATGATCAATATTCACCAACTCTCACATAATTAATTAAGCCACTTGGCCAAAACAGCCAGTTGCTGAAGGGAAGGTGTAGACATGTCTGGAGACATTCATCTGCCTTGGCCCCCAGGGCTCCTCCTCTTTGATTTATGGTGCCACTGAGGTTAAAGAGGTGAAATCAGGACAAGCCTGCTCTTACAGCTATTGCTCTAGTGGTGTAAGACAGAAATGCAGGATGCAAGAAGGAACAGGAAGGTAAATATCATACATCAAGAAAGAAAATCTATCTACTTTCTTTTCATCTCACACCCGTAGTGGTTGGCACACCCAGGCCCAGGTGCCTTTTAACACCTGTAAATAAGAGTTTCTCCAACAGATCCTGCACATCTCAGGAGGTGTTTGGGGCCATGCAACTCTGTGCTGCTCAGGCACAAGGCTTGCTTTGAGACATCTGGTTTTCAGTTGGGTGATTTCCTCTTTGCAGGTCAGAGCACAATCCTCCTAAAAGTAGTGAATGGTAGCAACCAACGTGTGTCACAGCGAGGACCTGCTGTCGTGGAATGGAGAGGGGAATCGCCCATCCAGTAGCAGTGAGACCATGAAAGGCAGAACTGGAGCTCCCTAAGTCCTGACACTCTACTTTTCACCATGGGCTTACATGTTACATGTAAGTGTAGAAGACCCTTCTGGAAGACTTTACTACAGGATTAAGATTTTCACTTAAGGAAGCTTTCCTGCCTGGAAAAAGACATCTTTCCCAGAGAGAGGTCTAGATGTTTTCTCCTCCTGCATCCAGAGGAGTTGACTCCTGAGTATGAAAGAAGATAAGCTCTTGCAGACACGTCTAAAGGCTCACAGAGAGGGGGGAACCAGAGATGGTAAAAGCCCTGAGAAACAGGATGTGTGCCTCTTTCTTAGGCCCCGTGCAGATTTGTGCTGAGATGTTGAGCGTTCTCAACTTTGGAAATAAATTCTTCTCAATCCTTCCACTGCCTGGTATTTTGGGGGTACCTGAATGCCTTACACCAAGCCTGATAGACATGGAGAGGCATCACCCATGCACAAGAAGCAGCGAGCGACACCAAACCCATCCTCATCACGAAGACTAACTACGGAAACCACCACCACCCAGCTCCCACCCGTCCCGAGCCTTACTTGTTGCGATACTCATCGAGCATGCGCTGGGCATCCTTCTCCTCCCGCTCCAGCTTGGCTCGGTCGGTGGCCAGCTCCCTCATCCGCTGCCGGTTGAACTCGATCTGCCCGGCGAAGGCTTCGTCCAAGCCCACCAGCTCATCCATGCGCTGGAAGGTCTCCAGCTGCTTGCGCAGGATGGTGTTGCGCTGCTCCAGCACGCGCGCCCGGTTGATGTAGCTGGCGAAGCGCTCGTTGAGCTCCTGCAGGTTCTCCAGGCCCCGGGCTTGGGCCAAGCTGTCGAATTCGGGGGAGCCTCGCAGCTCATCGTAGGCGTCCGAGCGCTCGTACTTCTCCTTGCGCACCTCGCGGAGGAAGCTGCTCCTGTACATGGCTTCGGAGGGGCTGCGTGGTGCCGGGTTCCCCTCTGGTGTGCCTGCCTGTCTCTCCAGTTTGGATCTGAATTGTGTCTGGGGGGTTTGGGGAGGAAGAACTGAACATAATCACCCCCCCAGACGATTAGGACTTGTCTCCAGGGCGGTTTGTGGCACTAAAGGCGTCATCCGTGGCAGTGATCTAAATAAATCCCGAAGGCCCCGCCTTGGAGCTGCCCATCCAGGCGTCAGCAGTTCGGAGGAGCAGCGGGCACGGGAGGGCGAGAGGCTTTTCTTTTCGAGCGCTGCGATTGTGCGCGGCCAGAATAAAAGAGAGCAACGTCCAGCTCTCACCCGCTGGATTAAAGCATTATCCATGGACAACAAAACAAGTGCTCTGCACTTTCGGAGCCTGAGCTCAAAGCCTTTGATGGCTGTGCTGGAGGGGGTGGGAGATTTGTCCCATGGTGGTGTCCCCAGGGCTGTGTGCAGCAGCCTTCTGCTGAGCCAGGGGTTTGGTGTGAGTGGATGGCAGCGCTTGAGGTTTTTTTGTTAGCTGACAGTTTTGAGATTGTTTAGGATGATGGGATGGTGTATAAAAGTTGGAATGACTCCTGCTCTGAGGACAAGATTTGGTCATTTTGTTCTCACTTCATGCTTCGTGTCAGGCTTTTCTGCAGGTTAGTTCTACCTGGCACTAGAGGCAACAAGGCAGCAGTGGTACTGAAAACTTAACAGGCTTAACAGAGCCCCTCTAAGAGACCACTTTCCTTGGGAATAACCAGGAGCCATGTCCTCTCATGACCTGAGGGACATACCATATTATCCCACAAGGAGCCATGATCGTTCCTTCCCTCCTACCATAATGGAGTCCTGTGTGCTGCCATTCCCTGAGAGGCTTTAATGTCTCTGGAAGTCACAGATATATCTCCTCTAGTATTTTTTTCCCCAGCCTTTCCTTTTAAAAAATCCTGTTTCTTGGGCCTGTTCTTTGCCCAGCTGAAAAGCCCAACACCAAGACACCGTTGAGATCTCTATTAGTAATTCATATAAGTCACTTTCATCTTTTTAATGGACACATCTTTAATGAATGTTTGAATCACACGTATTGAAAACTTAACAGAGAGCAGCTTCACTGATGGCAATTGCAGAGGTGAAGAAAGAATCCGGTGCTCAAGCAACTCTAAAGTTTGGGGTTTGTGTTATAGAATTCAAATCAAAAGGGAAAACAATCCATTAAAATTTTCTCTAGCTTTCTTATTCTTCTTCAGATAATCTGGAAGTGCAATGGGGAAAGGTCAAATGATTTTTCAGAAAAATCAAAGCAAGTTGTGCACACACACTTTCAACTCCACAGGCTGCCTCTGAACTACACAGATAGCAAAACAGGGGTAAAGCTTTCAGAAATGTTTGGGCTCTTTATCAGATGTGAAACCACTGCTCTTCATGCTGCACAAGCACATTGGCATTTGCAGCTCTTTGGCTGGACCAGCCTGCCCAGCCCAACAATGCAGCTGAGCTTTTGACAAAGTTAGTCTTCCAGAAGAGATCAGAAAGTAGATTCTGCTGGATTGTGGGCGGGGTATTTTCATGGCAAGAGGTTTTTGGCTTTAGACAGCCTTTCAGTGCAATAACAGCCTATGTGGGTACTATCCCTTCCCTCTCTGAGGCTGGAAGCAGCACTGACTCCATGCTGACCACACACCTTAACTCCTTAGGGAATTACAGGAAAATTCCTGGGCAGGCCTCTCAGTGACCCACCCATGTACCCAGACAGAGTGTTCTGTCTGCAGGGGAACCCTTGTAGCCTCAGTTTTTGTTATTGGAATTTATCCCATGCTTTCAACTGGGAACATCTGGCTTTGCTATTACCTGTATGTCTCTAATGTGGGATTCCTGATTCCAAGACCTCACCTTGGGCAGACTCCTCTGTGGACTTGCTACAGACACAGCTTTGCCAGGGCCAGGGCAATCTGACAATTACTCAGGCTCTGTGTTAGTGACTTTTTGAGATGGAAGTGGCATAAGGAGACACCTTGGCCTCCAGACAGCTCCTGAACACTCAAATCATAGAGTCATAGAATAATTAATGCTGGAAAAGACCTCTAAGATCATCAAGTCAACCACCAACCCAGCACTGCCATATTCACCAGTAAACCGTGTCCCCAAGTGCCACATCCACATGTTTTTGAACACTTCCAGGGGATGGGGATACCACCCCATGCCTGGGCAGCCTGTTCCAATGCTTGATAACCCTTTCAGTGAAGAATTTTTTCCTTATATCCAATCTAAACCTCCCCTGGCAAACCTTGAGGCCATTTCCTCTCATCCTCCCCCTTGTTAAGTGGGAGAAGAGACCAACCTGCAACTCACTAGGACCTTTCAGGGGGTTGTAGAGTGCGGTAAAGTCTCCCTGAGCCTCCAGTTCTCCAGGGTAAGCATTCCCAGCTGCCTCAGCTATTCCTCATCAGACTCATGATCCAGACCCTTCACCAACTTCACTGACCCTCCCTGGACACACTCCAGCACCTCAGGGAGGTGCCCAAACCCAAACACAGCAAACCAGAATGAGACAGTCTGAAAGAAAACCCACATTGGAACAGATTGCAGCTGCTATTCTTAAAAAAAAAAGAATTTAAAACACCATAGAAAGGTCATTCTGCCCCAGTTATGCACTGAGTTATTTGGCTGATCTAATGAACCACCAAGATGAATTTCCTGCAGAGGCATCCTGCCCACTGTTTCCTGTTTCAAGAGGGCTCAAGTATTGAAAGGTTATCTATCCACACATTAATGAAGTGCCTGACAAACTGCTTGGAAGCTTTTTAGATTTAAATCAATGAGTGTGTATACACGAACACTTCTGTACAGAAAATGTAAAATTTTTATCTTAATGCTGGCAGTATAAACAAGAAGGAACATGCAGAAACAATTTGCATCTTTCCCTTTTTTCCCCCAGAATATGTTATTCTTCCAATAACAGAATCTGAAGGCTGGTTCTTTGCTGTTTAAATGCACTATTTGATAGATCACCATCACCCCAGAATGTCTGTTTAGCTGCTGCTGCACAGCTCAATAAATCCATGGTACACACGGGTGGTCTGTTTCTTCTTTAATTACTTGTCTTTCTATAAACCCCTTTGCAGGCTAACTTGGCTATATCCCTCATGCCCAGTATTTTGGCAGTACCATCAACCTGCTCATACTCCTTACTGCTTGGCTAAGCCAACACAAGTCCCTCAGGCTAAATCAAAATCAGCAAAATAAATTAAAAAACCACAATCCAAATGAACATTATCTCTCTGATAAGAACAGCTCCAGCCCTAGCTGTGGTCAGCCAGGATGTGCTGGCCATGGCTGCAAGGTAGTCCTTGGGCTCCTGTAGCCTCCTTACCCAGAGGACTTCCAGCTCTGCTCCTTTCCTCATGGGGAAAACCCTTTCTACATCAGTGGATTGAACAGGGTAAGAGTCAAAATAGATCCCTCAGGCAGCCTGCTCAGGGTTTTCACATTAATCCTCCAAGCTCAGTGTTCTCTCAGTAATAACACGACAGCTTGTTGGTACAGCTATTCAGCTGCTCTAAAGTGATCACATCCACCAGTACAGCCCAGCTGAGGCACTCAGTTCACCCTTGCTGTCTTTACAAGTTGTTTTGCTATAACTCAGAGCCTCCTGTTCCTGCAGTCCAGATCAAAACTTCAGAGCAGGGCGTGCTAATGAAATGCGTCACCAGCGTTTCGCGACAAGATGGCATCGGATGGAAATGGAGGTTGTTTTTCATTTTGAAAACTGATGCTCAAGAGCCACGTCCAAGTACATCACATCACACGGCTGAAAAGAGCTGCTGTGAAGGCATTCAAAGCAGAACCTCTTTGTGAAAGTGATCGATGAGAAAGATGAAATGAATTTGTGCTGATTAAATTTAAGGAAGGCTCAAAGGACATAAATTCAAGTATGGAAGAGTCCAGCACACAGAAATAAGGGTTTTTCTTTTCTATGACCATAGTGAAAAGGAAAAGATATAATGAGTTTAAACTGTGCAATAGAAGATATGAGATACAAGAAGAGCAGTCTAATTGCACCTCTAATGAAGCACAGGAAAAAAAAAATATTGCAAATCTTAGTCACTGAAATACTTTAAAGATCGTGCTAAGCAAACACCACCCAGAACTAAGGGATATTTGATTCATCCTTCTTTAGGAAGGAGAGGAGTTTACTGCTGACTATCAGGACAATATGGGGGGCCCCTTACTGGCCTCTCAGTGCCCCCAGGGCCCCAGCAATGACTTCTGAGGTCTCTCCCAATCCTGTGAGATCAATACCCTCCCTCTTCTTAAGCAACCTTGTATTCAATCCCTGTGTTTGCTTTAGAAGTCCATCTTGTGCATCACAGCTGGATGCTGACTTGCACCCTGCTTTTTGGGCTTTCCCTCCCCGAGATATTCTTATCCCCACGGCCAGCTATAATATTATGAAGCTCTTAACAAAATAAATGGTTCAGTACCACCAGAGGGCTGTAGTCCTACAGCAGGAACAGGCCGTGGGTTAGAGATTCAGTACCACGTCCACCAGTCCCTGACATCAATAACACCAGTGATTTGTGCAAAGAATTTGCTCTGAGTTATGAAACAACCTGAGTTTTGTCCTCATTGTGACAGTGGATGTGCTGCAACAAGCTGTTGCTTCAGCTCCAGGGGTCCAAACCCTGCTGGGGTCAGAATCAGTCTCCCAAGGGTGGTGACTGTGCTGATGTAAAGGTGTGTATCTGCTGCATTGCTCAGGACAGATCTCAAATAAACACCCCAAAGGAACGGCCCTGGGACACCTCCTTTGCTAAGCTCCCATCATGAACTCAGGCCAGCAGAAATTCTGCTGCACATACCTGGTGCTCAGCTGTGCTCTTCAGAGAGCTGGGCACGGATTCAGCAATTGCATTAAAGAAAACAACATTGCTCGTTTTCTGTAGTGATCACAAAAATAAAGTGGGAGCAAATTTTTGCCTGTTTTGTCCTGGCAAATCTGTGGTAATCAGTAACTAAGGTTCCCAATTGCAGTGTTGGGCAGACAAATTTTACCCAGCTAAGCTGAGATGTTTTCCCTTCATTTTGGATATCCACCATTTTGAGATGCCCTTTCAGTTAAAGGATCAGATGTGAGAACTGGGTAAATCCACAGGATTTTCTTTTTAATTTTTCTACATTAATTTTATTCTAACAACTTGGAAATTTTGTTTCCCTTTCTGAATAATGCACAAAGCGGCAAAGGACAACATATCAAAAATAAATGAGGTATCTGGGAGGTGGCAGTTGGTTCAGATCTCAGACCTCCTGGGAAAAAAGTGGAACTGAGAAAAGTTAGAGCTAATTTCAGATAACATTGCCTTCAGCACTCAACATCCTCTGACTTGGGGCATAGGATGGCCTCTCTCCATACACCTCATTATTTCATATTATTGCTTATTTGGAAGAACAGAACATTCTGGCCACACTTATGTCTGCATGTTGTCACCCCAAAACCAATGAAAATTGAAATACCTATTTAGTCTTTGTAGAAATAACACTAAGGAATTGATTCAGAAGCTTAACATACTGTGACTGTTTTCTTGGTACTTCAAACAAAATGCATTTGAACAATTCCTTTTTTTGAGGGGGAAAAAACATTGTAATTGATACATAAACTCGATGGGACCAATAATATACTTCACAGTATAGAAGAGAAAATAAAGTCAGTTTTGTCACTGGAGAGTTCATAATATGAGGGGAAAAAAAAGCCATAACATGCCTCATAAACTACACAGTCTTTCCTTACCCCGGGGGGAGGGGGATGGGGAAGAGTAGGAAGCTTTGTTTTCTGAGAGGGTGTTTGAATTCCTGGGGGCAGGAAGAAAGTGAAAAAGCAGCTGAACTGAATCTGGACTCCACCTGAGCCCTGTAGGCAATATTCTGAATTCCTGTCCCAGAACAAAGTAAACAGGAGCCAGAGGAGATGTCCAGTCACTGCTGGAAAAAGTACCCTGAATGAATGAAGGAACAGAACTGGGGAAGGGAGACAAGATGAGCCTAAAAAGGGGTCAAAAGGGTAGTCTTAAATGTTGGGCTGGTATACAACAGCTGTCTGCATATGCCAAGCTGGCTCTTTGGGGAGCACCACTAATGGTGATCCAGAGGAAGAGCTGGTGGCATCTCAGCAGTGATGATGGTGGGAGGTCCAGCATGGCAAGCGGGGCCAGGAGCCTCCAGCAGACTTGGAAGAGAGGAGGAGGATGCCTCAAATCCCCAACCCTTCTTCTGCCTCTGCCACGGGAGTGGCTCAGTGTCTTGTTAACTACAGATGGTTGTCTTCACAGAGGAGGAGTGAGACCACAGGGCACCTACAAATCTGAAAAGCTGACTCTGGTCCTCACAGCTACCAAAGTCACCCAGGTTAAAGTGGCATTCTGAGCTGATGAGCCCTTCCTGCCCCAACAGAGCCAAAAAGGGAGCAAGAAAGAATGCAGAAAGTTGTCCCTTTCCTCCCCAGCAGCACCAGAGCACACACAGCATCTCTTCCCCATCTCTCATGCCAGCAGCTGCCCTTGCTTTTTGCAGCCCAGGAACCTACAGTCAAAGCCCACACAACTGGCAAAGGATGGTGTTTTTCCTAATAGCATCCACACAGGGGTGTTTGCTCACTTTGGGGAGCTACTGTCAGACACGTCTCAGTGATGTCTCATCACGATGCTGGAGCTCAATACAAAGCCCCAAAGTGGAATGAAGCATTACACACACTCTGCACAGAGAAGAAATTCTGAACACACGCCCTTTATTTGTCTTCCCCTCCACTCCTTGAATATTTAGCAGAGAACTGCTAAAATCCTACCTTAAGTTCTCAGAACTTATTAAAACTGGATAAGGTGCTTGAATTCTATACAGTAGCAGATATATAACAAGAAGTACTGAGCAGGACTGATTTTTACTGGGTCACAGCTCCTGTGCAGTGTCACAGCAGTGAAGCAGACAGCTTCTAATTCAAAAAGCAATTTTAAAACCTGCCCTGTCATTCTGGACAATCTGTCTTGCTAGACTGGCTTTGGCAACTCTGAGAGCACAAACTGAAACTTAAGAGAGGGAGAAGTAAATAACACAGAGGTTTTCATCTTGGGGACGGGAAACTAAGAATTCACCAATTGAAACAAAACTGATCAATCAGAGAAGATAATTATTTAAAAAAAAAAAAAAAAAAACACACCAGGTTAGAGTTTTCTTCTGCTCTTCCCTTAATTTCACCAAAAATGAAAGTGAAAATGTTACAGCATGTAAGACATGCAAAAGGACAAACTAAGAAACTCTGAATTAATGAGAGCTGAAAACAGAATTATCTCTCTTCCTGCTTTTTCCTGTATTGCTTTTCATCTCTGCTTGCCATGAACCCCATTAAACAGGAAACATCAATAATCAATAAAACACTTGGTTAGTTTTCCTTCACTAAAAGTTCAGGAATCACAAAACCAACGTCTGTGACTGGAGTAGAACTCCTAAACAGTATTTTTCAGAAATGAAACCCTTGTTATTGTTGAAGAAAAAATACATCAGTTCACTGCCATCAACATTGGTTGCAATAGTCCAGCAATCAGCTTGATGTTGCTATGGCATTACACTGGCGAGAGGACATACAGGCTACAAATACAGAAAGAAATTAAGTTGAGGCATATAAGGGAAAGTATCAGCTATCACCATAAATCCAAGGCTTTCCATGATGTAAAGCCATTTGCAGAGTCTCTGGTTCATCTCTGATTGTCTGTATCAGGGAGAAGTCAGCCATGGGTGCATCATTAATCCCTGACATTCACAGCTCCTTAAGTAAAAACCAGAGTTCTGCTTATTCCCTGCCTGTTTCTGATTTGTTCCTGTTGAGAACAGGTTGCCATTTCAGATTTTGGGGGAATAATGACCACCCTTGCTAGACTGGTCTCTGGGTATTTGAAGGGTGGGCTCCTGAAGACACCAAGTGTTTCTTAGGCTCTCTGGCTGCTCCTTTCTCCCAACAGGTTATAAAGGCTTTTCTGGCAGCTGAATCACTAGTGTAGAGCTTTTTTTTGGAACCCCAAAAGCATCCACAGAGAGATCTGAAAAGAAAATGACCACCCTGTAGGTTCACAGGTCTTCACAAAGGCAGCACAGCAGAAGTTTCACCCTTGTACCCCCACCCTCAGCTTCTCTGCAAAGCTGTCACCACTCTTCTGCATGGCAGAGAAGGGCTCACTCCTGGAGTTTAGCACTGCAGGAACTTCTGAGCTGTGCAGGTATTTGGAAGAAAGATAGTAAAGAGCAGCTTATCCTTTGCCCTTCCCAGTGATTGCTGCCTGCTCATCTCACAAATAAATGACCTTTTCTTTTTCTCTTATTAAGGTCTTAGTGTAGCTGTCATGAATCATCTATTTAAACACCTCACTGTGTCTCTGACTAAACTGTGCTTTGAAACTCCTGTTTGCAAAGTGCTTGTTGGAAAACTTAGAAAGGGAACTTGTGAAGTGCATCTCTCCACCTGTCTCTACCTTCAGAACAGTGCTGGAAAATGCCTCTTCAAGGACACGGTCCTAATTAGCCTTTTAATTGATCTGCTTTCTATCAACACTGCCGTGGCCTGAGTCATAAGAGATTTTCTTGCTGGTAGCCTTGGCTATCATCATGCCTCCAGTCTTGATTGCACCTAAATACCACCAGCAATAAACAGGGTAGTGGTCTGAGGTGGCTGTCACTGGGATAAAATTCCAAAATTAACTCGGAATCAGAAAAAAAATAAATCTCAGCAGTGGGAAACATCAATTTTCTTTCCTTTTTGAGATCCCCCAGAAAGATGAAACAAGAAAGGCTATTTTCTTTAAGAAAATAATAACAAAAAGAGGGCAGCCCTTCCTACAAGATCATAGAAGTGAACAAATGTAGCCTATTAGAATACTAGTAGTTCTCTAATTGGGCTTATCAAGGTGCCTCTCACATTGTGAAAACACACTCAAATCACTGCTCCACTGTTGAGAAAAATAATTACTTGTTTACCCAATTAAATTGCTCTGTGAATACTTGCTCATCAGAAATCTTCCAGAGCACAAAAAATGCCCAATTTTGTTAAAAAAAAAATTAAACTACTTGTGTCACAAAAAGATATCAGGCTTAAGGCTACAAATGCAGAACATCATCCACTGGGTGTTTTTATAAAGTTAATAAGATGCACAGAAAGACTCACACAGACCATTATCATCCAAAAAGGCTCCTACCAAGTTTTCAGCACAAACCAGATCAGACCATTATGCAAATAAATCCTAAGGTCAATTTATGGCTGCTTGCAGCTGGTGAGGGACCAGTTGCCTCTTGAATTAATGTGAAAGACATTGGCACTGATTTTAACCAAGATCCTCAGTCCTCTGGGGGTTGGCAGTGGGGGAAAAAAAAGCCAAAATGTGAGGATCCTACACACTGAATATACGACACAGCCTGCAGTGGAGGAACAGGGAAGCAATGCCAAGATCTCTGTCCAAGAGAGGCTCACACTGTCCTATCTGCCCTCGCTGCTGGTGACCCTTGAAGCAAAGCAGAGATGCAAAGCTGAGCTTTGATGTGCCATCACATGAGGCAATCCTCCCAATGCCATGGCCTTTGCTTTCCAAAGTGTGAAAAACCTCCCTCAGCATCCACTGCAGAACTCCCCAAGAGCCTCCTGCACTGATTCTACCTAAAAGCCAAGTCTTTTTCATGGAGCAAAATTTTGGGTCTCAGGTTACTGCTGGGAACAGTCTGACTTCTTGAAGCATGTGAAATAACTGCACCCTGAACCACGGTAGAATTGCTGAGAGTCTAGTGCCTGACAAAAGGAAACCTGCTGTAATTTACTCTGAATTCATTGCATCACCCTTTAGAGAAGATTTCCTAAACACTCAAGGGAAATTCTCCAACCCTGGTCATGCAGAATTACTCTGGGGTCACTGCCTGATGCCCCAAACACGGTATTATTTTATAACTGCCTGATACAAATCCAGAGAGTTGGTTTTCACTGTGCAGTCAGCTGTGTGATTTGAAGGAGGTGCATTAGGGACAGATGGGACTCCAGTGCCAGCTGGAAAAAAAGGAAACCAAGTGCCCTGTAATGAGATGCATTTCAGGATTAATTCCCCTTTTCTCCAGGATACCACAAATTCTCTCTGATGCCTGGCAGGTTGAGTCAAAGAATTAGGAAGGATCTGACAGGAAAATACAAACTCTCATTTGTGGACAGAAAAGGGAGTTGAGTGAGACAGTGAAGAAAAGCAGCCTTTAAATGTCCTGGTGGGTCCCAGGTATGTGGAACAGCTTCTTGCCCTGTTGTACTCTTTGGCCATGGCCACCAGTGGTTGCAGCTCCCTGAGGAAGGATCTGGCCCAGCCCAGGCTGCCCCTCCTGCTGACCCCTGGTGTGGCTGTCACTGCTGCATCACACTGTCCTTGGGAGAAGGGGAGTGAGACATTTCATGTCGCTTGTTATCTGCATTTCCTTCTTCTCCCAGCTCCTGCTTTACATCAGAACAGACTGTGCCCAAGTTACATGTTCCCAGTTGTCTTGAGATGTCTCGACCAATTTATCCTTTCATCATCACTTATTTTTAGCATATCCTCTCCACCTCATCCGTGTGCTCTTTGCTTTCAGACCACACAATTTCTGCTTTGATACTATCTGGTGATCTCTCAAACTCAACCTCCTTCTGGCTCCAGGTTGAGACAAAACCTTCCAGGAGTATTTTTGCTGCAATTATTTCATTCAGCTTTGCTATTTCCACATCCACTGCAGTGCTAGAACTCCACAACTTATCAAAGCTGATCCACAAACTATAACCCCATTTTCTAAATTCTGCTCCTTTTTTCCTCTCAGGATTCCCATCAGCTTTTATGTGCAAGCAATGTAATGTAAAAAATTACTTTATGTAAAATAATTTATATTAAAGTATGGTTACCATCTTCATAAAGGACACTATTTATTGGCATTGGTAGTGTTTTACTGTAAATCTCACAAATCATTAGGAAGCAGATATTGATGAACAATTTTCCTTCAGTGTCCCAAGTCATTTATTTAATGGGTTTGCTGAAAGTTCCAAAACTAATGGAGATCACATTGAATTTAACTGCTCAACTTCATTATAGTATTCCTTCTATCACTACAAAGCTCCACACACACTTTGTCTGGAAACTAAAAAAAAAAAAGTTAAAAATTAAGAGCAATTTCCCATAACGCGTATATAAAAACCACAGAATAGATATTAGTGGGGGTTTCATTGGCATTTTCGGTGGCCAACCTCCCATGTTTCTGGCACTACTAAGAGGTTTGCAAAAACGAATAAACAAAGGAAAAAAAAAAAGAAAACAAAAGGAAAAAGCTTTTCCTGTACCTTTGTGTTTAGGTGAGCTTGTACCACTTAGTAAAGGTTAGTGGCTGAAATGTTCTGCAGCCATAGTTCACTTCTGTTAAGTTACCTTTCTGAGGGTGGATTTCAGACTTCCAATGATGAAATGAAGGGCCAAACCAAACCAAAGCCCCACTATCTACACAGCCAGGTACTCCCACACAGGACACTTTTTCAGCACAGTGTATTTGCTTAGAAAAAGAAGCCTGTCCCAATAAATTCAGAGACTGTTTATTCCCCAGGCAATTCCTGCTCTCAAAGCATTCCCTACAGTATCAAAGCTGTTAAATGATGAACCCTGGTTTTCATATATAATTGACAGTTCATACTTTTTTTCCCTTAAATGCCTTCTCTTTAATTCACAATCCAGTGCTTTAAGCAAAATTATGCCAGGGTTGGAGGCTGTGGGTTCACCTAAAGGAATTAATTTTCAAAAAGTGATTGCTATATTGCTTCCTGCAGTCATTTAATGTTGGTCTTTGCTGTGGCCATCTCCTTTTTCAGTAAAGTGTTATTTATCTCCTCCCTGGGAAAGGTTTGTGCAGAGCTGGAGCATCACAATCATTCTAAATGGCATCTCGAGGCATGTTTATAACAAACTCCCCTTTTGTGCCATTTCATGTTCCTTTTCATTTTTAAACGGCTTGCAGACGTTACAAACCTGAACATAACACAATATCAAAAGAAATAACTCTAAATTATTACTGCAATTGTGCACAAAAAGACTACTTGCCCACGGCTACGTTTAATTCTCTATTTACGTCCAGCTTGCCACAAGGTGATGTCAGATAATATAAATTAATCCAGCTCCAGGATGGCAAATGTGTGCCTGACCCGTACACAGAGATTTCACATGCTCTATATCTCAGTGCTGGGTTTACCAGAAGGTGATAAAGTTTTACCCTGTCAGGGATAACACAGGGAAAGAGAGCAGGGACCTCTTGTTTGGGCAGCGAGAGCATCGCCGCTGGGACCCCCAAGTTCCTGGAGGAAACCAGCCATGTGAACACAAAGCTGTGTCCCTGCACAATGCTCTGGGGCATCACAGCACGGGCAGCAACCACCCAGCTCACCCCTTATAGGCAGCTTATAGGCCTGCTTTTTGTTTAAATAGTGCATAAATACCCTCTGCAGGTCACTTTATAAGCAGTTTTCTGCTAGATTTGCCTAGGGCAATATTAACAGGAAGCAGTTTGATGAACACCAGCAGCAATTCCAGCACAGTCCTTGAAACAAATTAAAAAAAATAAAAAAGAGAAAAAAGGGGGGGGATGAAAAAAAGCACAATACATGCAAAATGTACCACTGCCTTTACCAGGAGCAAGGTTTCCTGCTCTCCACCATAAAGCAAGGCAATCCCAAGGCATGCCAAGGTTTAGCTGGTGGCTTTCTGTAAAGACAAAGAGAAATACTATCCTAGTGCACCAAAAAAAAAAATCAATCTGAGGAATCTTTTGTGGCTTACAGCTATTTTCCTACACTCTGTGGAAGAGCTGGTGCCCTTGCTGTTATTCTGTAGCCTAAAATGTCCTGTGAATGCCATGACAAGTCATTTATAATGATTTTCCTGTTCCAAGTATCCAATGTATATCCCTGCATGCATCTGGTGGCTGCAGAGCCCAGGAATATTTTAGAGTACAAACCAAGGTGTGTTTTGGACTCTCTGGGACCCAAAAGCACAGGGATTTAGAATGTTGGAGGGCTGTGTAGAGTGGGAAGAGGTAAAACTGGGGCAGCCACTTGGGAGTGACCTGTCCCTCCAAACACCTCCTGTACTTCTTAAAAGCAAAACTGTTCAGCATTCCATCCCCTACAACAATCGCTGGGTTTCACTGCTCCCTTCACCTTTCCAGCATGCAGAAACCAGCACTATTTTAGGTAATTGCAAGGTTTTATGTTCCCCCACCGAGGAAGCCACAGCCTGACACGCTCAAAATGAGCAACACATCCACATCAGCAGATCCCATTCCCTTTCCCTTGATTTATCAGCTGCTTCTGAAGCAGAGGTCAATCAAGACAAAAGGTGGCTGGGAGTCCCTCTGGCCACAAATATGCAGCATTTCCTACACACATACCATGTTATTGATGGCATAACTAACTGCAAGGTATCTTTGATCAGAGAGATTGCCTTACAAGTTCTTCAATAGCCCCACAGTTCCCTCTTGAGTATCCCTTAATGTTCCCAGTAACCTCTAGTAATCCACTTTCCCTCCTATCAGCTCCCAAGTCCAGGATGAACCTCTTTGAGGCTCTGCCTGCAGTTTCAGTGGCCCATCAAGTAGTGGCTGAAGAATTTTATAGTCTTGGGTACCATGTCTTTTATCCCCATTCTTCCTGGTTTATGTTGCAGTGCTTGTTTATCACTTTCCATATTGCTTATTATTATTCCCTTTGAACTTCCAATGTCCAGCACCAGAGAGCCTAAATGGAGCAGGTACACTCACATCCTTTCTACATATCCTTGAAAAGCAGAGGGGAAAAGACCTCAAAGCAGAGAGAAGGACAAGCAGCTCTTCAAGAGTCAGAGGGATTTGCAGTGCTAAACTTGCATCCTCTTCTGCCTTTCAGTCTTCCTCAGTTTCCTCACTTGCAGGACAACAAACACCTGAGTCCACCTGATCCAAGTGGCAAACAGCCCTGTAAGACACCAAATTGAATCAATTTTAGGCTGCCACTGCATTGCCCCCAAGGCTTGAGGCAGAAGTTACTTGAGCTTGTTTTTCTGTTCCCCTTCCTGTTGAGAAAATACTTCTTGTTGCTTTCTGTAAAAAGAAAACTATGTATTTAGACCTTCCCTCTTTTGGCAGCATCTCTCTGCCATCATGAGTATCTTTCTATTGACATCTCTGTTTGGCATCAGAGAACTCTGTTTTTTTTTGGTGCTTTGCTGACTCAGGTGAAACAAAGGTAAGGATTTTTATTTAATTTTTTTAATTATTATTTGCATCTGTGTTTCCCAAGCTCACACTCTCACAGTCCATGATAGGAAGAAAGGAAAATAAAAGCTGCTGTGGAGGGTAGATCTGGAGCTTGTCTTTGAGGGGACATATGGAAACCCTCCTTAAGTAGTTTGTCTACAAAACAAACCGATTCACAGCCTTTCCATGAAAAACATTCGTTTGTTTCTTCTTCAATTTCAATGATTAATATAACAATGCCTTTCTTTTCCAGGCGTAAACCCTAAATCACAACAAATGACAGTGATTGAAAACAAGTAATAACTACCAACATTAAAAAGCCTTTAGTCCCATAAATTTGGAATTGCAAGCCAATAAACACCTCACTTAATCCTTCCTTTTCTCATATAAATATCAGTGGGGACCTCATAGGCTGATTCCTTTCATAAACCATAAATTTTCCTCCCTCCTCTTTCAGCTAAAGAAAAAAAAAAGACACTGATTGCATTAAACATACTAACTTTGTGCAGTAGAGTTGCACCACTATCAGTGGCTTACTAGACACGAGTGAAATCTATTATTTTTAGGGGTAAAAAACCCCAAAAAACAATGGGTCTGCTTATATATTTTATTCTTTCAGAATAAAACTCTCTGCTACTTGGTCTAAGGTTGGATAAAGACATAGCTTGTTTCTCTTACACTAGGACAGGTGAGATCCCCACTGCCATCAGTGGACACACAACAAAGGGGTTTCATTTTCCCTGCCATGTCTGTTTGATGAAAAGGCTGAACACACCCCAATTAGAAAAGCAAGCAAAGTCTTAGGAAGCAGAAAAGTGTTACCATGACACCAAACTTCATTAATAAAGTCAATAGATGCAGGTTTCTCAGAAATTCTATTTGTCCACGATATTTTCATGCCCATCTTGATTCATTCCAAGTATGCATTCCTTTAGCAACTGAACCTTTATTTGTGTTTCCTGATGATTGGCATAATCTAAAAATGCAGATGATTAAAGCAGCCTTGATTTTGTTCCTGTGGTGATGTATCCTCTTATCACTGCTTTTGAAATTATTATTTATTTTTAATTTATTTCACTTATTTAATTCTATTTACTCAGAAATGTCATTTCATCAAACAGGCTCCAGGTTAATTAGGTTTGCTGAGAGATTCTTTGCTTCACTGTTGGGCCCTCTGTTTCCTGTTAACAATGACTCCACTGCATTGTTCTGCAGTGATTAATCTCCTCAGCGTTCTCATTCTGAAAGTGCATTTGGTATGTACTTTTCTAGGCCCTTTTAGGACAAAATTCAGAATACTTATGAGAAGTTACAGGAGCAGACTGAAAAGAGAAGGGCAAATAAAGATCCTACATTTAATTTGCAATAATCATCCACCCAAGTGTGAGATGAGACATAATTGGGTGGCTGACAGTTCTGCAGAAATGGATTGATGATAATGACAGGGAGTCAGCAATAGCCTTCAGATTTTGGGAAAGATAAACATCAGATGGGGACACGATGCACGAGTGTTAGATGTTCAGAGCAGCCAGGGGGAACCAATAACCATTTCCATATGTGAAAAGGGTTTCTGTATAGGAAGGAAATATGTGCTCTCTGTGCCTTCTTCAGTGAAGATACCCATAACAGGGGCAGGACATTCAAGCACTGACAGAAAATGCAAGCAGCTTATTGCCTGGTCTGCTATGCATCTCATGAAAAGGGCATCAAGGTTTTAGAAAGGTTAAACACCAGAAGTAGGCAGGAGCTAGTAAAGAGCTAAACCTCCAAAAAGAAGAATGACAAAGAGTAGTTTAAATTGCTCAGTATATATAAAACCAACAACAAACATTTTAAAAATCATCTTCCTCCTGACAGTGAATATATCAGAGAAGAATGATGAATTTCTGGAGAAAAAAAAAACATACAAGAATTCGTCCTGGAAATAACTTCATCTTCAATATACATTTTCCCCTCAACCCTCTCAAAATAATCCAGAATATTCCCCTGCTTGTTGCTTCATCTTTTCTCCTGAATTTAATTACATTTTTTCTTTTTGTTTCTAAGTTTACTTCTTGTTCCTAAAAGATCTGTTGACACTGATAATGAAAGTTGTGGTTTCTCAAGAACCCAAATAACTGAGAAACGCTTCACTTGCAACTGTGCTCCATAATGCCATTTCATAATTAATTGCTTGCACTGCCTTTAATTATCTTTATACAAAACCAATGAGACCTACAGTGCCCAGGCTAGAACAGCAGAATTGTGACTTAATTGCAGCTTTAAAACCCAAATCCCTGGAACCTGCATCACACTGAAAACCAGAACTGCCACCTTGTATCTTAACATAACTCTCTGAAGTGCTGCAGGCACCACATTTATTTCACTGTTACAACTGAGAAAACAGTGCCAAGGAGATATTAGCCAATACTTGATACCAGGAAGAATTTAGATACAAATTTGCAGTTTCACATCTTGTCATGGAGGCGCAGAAAACCAAGACTTTTGTTTCCAAACTCTGAGAGTTGACATTCAGAATTCCATCCATCATTGTGCATTAGATGAGACACCAGAAGAAGAGCTGTTTCAATCCCCGCCTTGCATAACAAATTGCTCTGGGTTGCAGCCGAGTGCTCTGCACCTCCAATTTGATTAACAGTGTCACAAGCCAGGTACCCAAGAGCCATTCATAATTGCATTGCAATTCATTAGAGATTTAATTCTATACACAGAGGAAAAGCTAAGTTGGACAGACACCCTCTCAGGCTGTCTCAGCAATAACCCATTGATTGTCATCAATAGATCTTGAAGTGCTCAAGGACTCCATGAGCTTTCAACTCAGCTACCTCAACACAAAGTTAGGGCATTCCAGCTACAGAAGACCTGCAAACTTCCAATGCTTCTCATTTTATATAAAGAAAAAAAACCACAAAGTTCAGTTTAAATATTGGCTTCAAAGAACTTCCCCCTCCCCCAAATTTGAGAGCTCTACACCGCAAATTTCACCCCAAATTGTAATAAACTTCAACCAAACAGTAAGTAAAACCAACTAGAGTTTTATACTGTGAAATACTTTCATGGAATCACAGAATACCCAGGATTGGAAGGGGCCCACAAGGATCACTGAGTCCAACTCCTGGCCCTGCATGGTACAGTCTCAAATGTCATATGTGTTTCTTACCAGTCAAAACAGAACAGGTATATTAAATAATAAATTTTCAAGCTCTGCTTTTGCTTTCAGTGCCTCCCCTTTCTCATTTAGATATTCACCATATTTGAGTCTTCTGTCTGAAATACCAAAAGACCAATAAACAACCGAAAGCTGAAGAACCAGCCACTGTCTCCTCTTTCTCTTCTGCCAAAGCACTGGTAGGTATCTTTGTCACCAACCTTTCCCCAGAAAGAGTCTCTCTCAAAAAGAATCTATCCAAAACTAACAACTGCCCATTCTTTTTTCTTTATACTTAGCCTGGACATTTATACGATGGCCTTTCTGCCTGCCAGCCTTATGGTTTATCTGCCTCTCTCTCCACTGGAGGAGCCAGAGGAGGAGCCCTGAAGCTGAAAGCTTCTTTTGAGGAGCAGGTAGCTCAGAGGAGTAGCTAAAGCTCCTCAGAGGAGCCTTCTTGAATGGCACACCAACATGGGAATCCCTCATGCTGTGCAGGGATCCACATGACTCAGCACAGCATCCCTTTCTCCAGCTCTCATAGTGATACAGGGGTTTTGGGAGCAGCCTGCAAGTTCTGGTTATCAAACTGCTGCCAACACTTTGATGTCTGAACACAGTGTTAAACAAAAAAATGTTGAACTTGAACACTGAACTCCTAATAATTACAACAGAAGTCAGCTGGAGCTGTCAGACGTTCAACACTTCCAAAAATGTGGGTTGCTAATTACCGAGTCAGGAGCCTAACAGCAGATGTCCATCCACTGATGAACATCCAAGCTGCTGCTTTACATATTTCCACATCACCAGCCTGTGCTCAGCTAAAACACCACACTTGCAGCATGTGGTTACTAAGCCCCTTCCTGATGTCCAAAATTATTTATGCATTTCATTCAGAACGTCTTTGAGATTTATAATTTCCCCCTTTTTGTTTCATCAAATCTTCAGTGGGGACGAGTTGTGAGAAGTGTTTGTTTTTTACATCTCCCTATCCTCCTTCGGAGAGTCTCTGTCTAATTTCTGCTTCTTGTTTATTATTGCAGTATTAACACTCACAAGACTTAGAATTTGGAGAAACAGCCAGGGGCAGGTTTGTTTATTTATAGTTAACTGTTTCTCAATGACAGGAGTGGGAACTACAGGTACTAATAGTTTCCAAAGCTCAATATTTTAAATTACCTTGTGTACTGTCAATTTTTCTACTGCCAAGAAATCAGCAGGAAGCTTTGCAGGGATTTGCTCCTTAGAGAAAGCGTGGTGGAAAAGTGAACTATCAACACTCAGAAACCACCCATTGCATGGACATGCACATATGTAGTAAGAAGCAATATCTGGGCAAATGTGTGATGATTGAGCCCACACTGAAGCAAACAAAGCTTGGGTGCAGCTGCTCCAAGGCCAGCCTACATAAATCTCTAAGTCCAGTGGGCTGGACTCCTGCTCATCACCCCTTCCTGGAGGAGACCTGCAGGTCCAAAATAACACATTGCCACTGTTGGATATGACGCTTCTCTCAGTCTCGTGTCTGCCAGTGAAGTTCATTAATATGTGTCCTTGCTCTGACTCTCAGCTCACTGATACGTGCATCGCTCACTCTGCCATCACTGTGTGGCTTCACATGCCCTCTGTGCTTGGTATTCCTCTCCAAGGTACAGAACACAAAGCTTTACCCCAGCAGTGGCACTGGCAAACAAAAACCATTCCTTAACGAGGCGTTTCTGGGTTTGTGCTGGACCAACACAGCCTTATTCCTGTTTCAGGATGACTTCACTGATGCTGTCTGACCAGATTTGTGTTCCTTGGTTTAACGTTTCTGGACACGAGCCCCATCACGGGGACAGCAAAGCATTCGTGTTGGCAGAGGTAGTTCTGCAGTTGCATGGCTGGCTGGCACCAGCAAAGGGTCTGGCTCCTCACTTAACAGATGTCACTTTGTATTAGGGGATTGACAGAGTTCATGATTTTTCTTTCCCCTGACAGCACTGCCCCTCCTACAGTTTGTGTGGCCCCTACAGAGGTCTGCTCTTGTTTGCATTTGTTTCTGCATTAAGCGTTTGCAAGCACTGAGTCTTGTTTAGTTCTCCTTTTAGCTGAAGCCAATTTTCATACCATTCATTAATGTTGCTACAGCACCACCTTGAACCATTCAGGCATCTCTCAAATGCTGCCCACTACATACAGTGTGACTGCAGGGTCATTTGTAGAGATAAGCAAAAAGAAAAAAATAATTCTTTTGACTAAGCCTTCCATAAGCGTTTGTTTTTCCTTAAGGTTTGAGTTTTTTTGAGATCTGTTTGTTTTTAAATTCTGCACCAAGGTCCACAGTTGAGCCCCTCAGAGGGAAGATCACCTTCCTTCCCTGCCTTTCCTTGCTCAAGTGTCTCCTATCAGGTGCTACCTTTATTTTGTGAGTTTGCCTGCTTTTCCTGCTAGGACAGCAGCCACACACAACCTGTGCTCCACTGCCATAGGGAAAGCATATCTCTACTGGCAAATTTCCATTTTCCCAAAAAATAAAAATTGGAGTGTGTTTTCCCATTAGCCTTTGTGCCTCTTTTTTGCTGACATAAGCAGACTACTTCTCTTTAATTGCCTCTCATTTATCCATTCCCTGAGAACCTTGCAACAACAGAACTGCAGTATAGGCAGCCCCCAAGGAATAACTACAGCATTTCAACCCCACTCTAGGTGTGCTCATCCCAGGAGAGGCAACCATCATCCTCTCAATGCTCAGAGATCAGACCCAGACAGAGAGAAGAGGGACAGAGTTAAAGGTCAAAACAAGGTAGGTTGCTCCATAATTAGGGACACTGATGAAGAAAAAGCACAGGTGGTTTTGTGTTAAGAAATAATTGGCACACAAGATCCAACAAACAAATTTAACTGTTCCTTCTTGAAGGACAGAACTTGTTCTTTGCCCCTCACACCCTGTCTTTTCAGGGTTGTTAAAAAGCCATAAATTTTAATTTGTAAGTGCCTCAAATCAATTCCTTTCTCCAAGCACTGCAGATCAACACTTTCAAATTCCCAGATTCTGAGTCTTTTAGTTCTACCAGATCATACATATATTTTATATATTATTTTAGAAGAACAGAGCATGTTTGGTTCGGATATAACTACATATTTACCCATAAAAGTGATTTGCAAATGGCCTAAGGTTCACTTTAAATGCAAGTTGGAACCAGGATCTCTGTGTTACAGATGCGGCAGCACAGGAAAAAAATCTGCTCTGCCACATACACTAAAACCAAAACTCATCAACAACCCCCACAACGCCCCTTTCTACAGACAAAAGGACCTCTGGAAATGATACAGGCTGTCCAATCTCCCTTAATTAAAGTTAGTGCAGATTCCTTTCATGAAATAAGATTAAACAGGGCTTATCAGTAAACCAGTACTAAAATCCTCTGCTGTTGAAGCTGAGCTATTTGTTGCCCAATATGCTGGATCACAAGGCATTATCTGGGTAATAACATACCATGAGCATCACCCTGGGATTCCAGGTATGGTGCCAAAAGATAACAGCTCACAATTCACAAGCCCCCAATTTATGCAGTTCTCTTCAATGAACACTTACAAGGCAAGAAGAAGAGTTACCAGAAAAAATAAGCCCCTCTCTTCCCCCACCACCAAGCTCAAGCCCAAGGCTTTGCTTCCAGCATAAGTAAGTTACTACCAGGCAGAAAGATCAGCCTTGTACGAACCTTGAACAGAAGAAAAAGCAGCAGTTCTACCCCCAGAACAAGAAGAAAAATAACTTACACCATCAGCTGGGCTGTGATCCGTCCAGGAGACAGACTAGAGCAGCCCCCACACAGCTCAGAGAATGTTCTGGGTGTCACGGGGCTGAGCTAATTAAGGCTGCATAATTATGACTGAGCTCCAGGTGAAGCTGCTTAGGGTAAAGAAGCCACAGGTGAACTTGGGGCCCAGTCTGGCCTTTGAGGCAGCAGGTGCAGTGATGGACAGGGGGCTGAGACTCAGAGGGAAGGACTGTCAGCTGTGCCTGGTGCTAAGGAGAAACACCTGCTCTGATAGTGGGGGTTCTTTGGGTTTGAAACTGAATCTGGCATGCAGGGTTGTGACTTTGGCCAGGTTAATTCAGGAAAATACCTCTCCGGAGCTCCAGGTGGCATCAGTGACTGCATGGACCCAGGCAATCTCCCCCTACTCATAAAAGGCTTCTGCTTAAGAGCGGCAGCTACTTGCTGAGATCCAGAGTTCTCTGTGTACTGGGAAGCAAAACTGTTTTATTTTGTAAGAAAATGGGATTCCTATTTAGCTTACAAAATACTGTGGCTCTTACGACATTTCCCACTGAGCTCCTCAGCTGTGCAATGCTGAGCCTTAGGTGGTACCTCAGCCTCACTGGTTCATTGATCTCAGTGGCTGCAGCATCTTGCTCCTAAAAGGCAGAAGTTATGTTTGCAGGGAAGATGTTCCGTGACAGGATGTGTGCATGGAGCCAGTACGCTCCTTTTCTGCTGTGGGTGTTTTATATAAACCTGTCTTTAAATGTCCCTTGCTGTGAGTGGAGAGAAAGAGAGTGAAGGGACAACTTCTCTGGGCTCAATGCCATGTTTTATATAAATAGGTGAAGGGGAAACAATTGACAAACTGCCAGTGTTCTTGAGCTGAATCAAGAGAATGGCAGCAGCACAAAAGTAGCGTTTCCTTTCTGGCAGATCCCTTTATTAAAGAAGCCTTGTCTCTTATCTGCCTGAACGAAACAATATTCAACGCCTGCTCCACATATCCCATTCCTGACATCCTGAAGATCACAGGTAGTGTTTGTGACTCTTCCTGGAGCACTGTGGGCTTAAGCACCTGAGAAGTCACACGTGCTGTGTGCACCATGATAGACAGCAAGTCTTAGAGAGGGACTGGCCCTGACCTGCAGGCAGAATGACTCAAGCTGCTTTTTTTCCATGGCAATTTCTTGTTTCTGCTTTAAGAGAACAGAGGCAAATGGAACAGACAGCCATCAGGGCCACCTTCTGCTCACTTAGCAGCTCCTGCCCCACCACTGACCTGGCTGCATTGGCAAGCAGTGCCCAACAGCGTTCATTTCTGATGCTGTGCCATCAGATTGCTTAAAAGGACTTTAATATCATGAAGGGTTAAAAAATACACATATCTTCTGCCTTACAAAGTCTACATTACCAAAAATAGTCAATAAGCCATCTTCTGCTGTGTGTTTGTGTGATGCTTGGCAGGTTCAGGTTGTAAGCTCAGCACAGGTCCCCAAGCACCGTGCTAAGTGAACACCAAACTCAGAGAAGCCAGAGTCTCCTGTTAGAGCTGAAGGAGAGAAGTTACTCATATTCTCCCTACACTCTCAGCTGGGTGGCTTTGCACCGTGGCCACTGTTTCTCTCACTAGTGAGACAAAGATGAAACCACAACCGATTAATTTTTGCGATGAAAGTGGTGAGAGAGTTTAGTGGAAACAAACACGGCAAACTTAGAACGAGACTATGTCAAATTACAGGATTTTTTCCACTGAAATGACTATTATTTGGAGTTTTGTAAGTGCTGTGATAAGGCTGGCAATGGGCAGATATGGGCAGCAGATTTTGGAATCAAGAAGAACCGCATAAACATGCTCCCTGTAACTGAGGCAGATGAAAGAGGAGGCAGCAGGCAGAGATCCTGCAGCTCCTACAGTGCCCATTCCTCAAATCCCAGCTTTTGCATTCCATCCTTTCCTCTGGGCTTCATTCCAGTATGATTTTGCCCTGTGTGCCCCAGCAGCAAACCCATCCCAGTGTCCCCTTCCCTTCCTACCTGCAGTCAGAAGCAGTGAGCAAAGGCTAACCAGTACTGCCCCAGGTATCTCCATGGTGGTCCTCAGCCCAAACTTCAGGCCCCCCTCTGTGTGGGATGTCCTTTTTTACCAAGCAGGGAGTGAATTAGATGTAGGGCAACACCAACTAAGAGAAAATGGTCTTGTAGCTAAGACTGGCAAGGGCTACACACCACTGAGAGGGGACTGTAACCCCTACCATGGGAGCTGGACCCTGCACCCAGGGGTGGGACCACAGCCCAGAGCAATTCCCATTAAACCACACCCAAGGTGACACTACATCCAAACTCTGAGAAATGTGCCACTCCTTGAACACAGTGCTATAATGTATAGTATTGTTAGTAAACACTGAATGCGGGTTAACATCACTCGGAGGAAAAACGGCCTCCTCTGGTCCAAATGCAGGCAACTGGTAATCAAGGGAGCTTTTAGGACCAGGGAAATGACTTTTATGAAGAGGATAGTTTAAGTTTAAGAAAAACCTGAGATCAGGGCCTTGCTTTTGGCTTGCTGTGTGACTGCAGGTGCCCCAGCTGCAGTGATGGTCTGACCCGACCACATTTCCAGTACTGTAACTTGCCATGGATACAGCACAGCACCGTTTTGCATTCATGCTTTACTTGCTCAGAAGCAGGAGACAATGGCTGGAATTTTTGCAAAAAAAAATATTTTGAGAGGTCAGGAATAGGGCTTCATCCTTCTTTTACTAAAATTAAAGGTAAAGCCACTCTGTTATTTTAACAGGTAGGAACCATAAGTTTGATTCTATTGTATTTGTAATGCCACATAGAATGGAATTAAACCTGGATAACTTCAGTAACATTTTAAAAGATCCCAAAACAAAATGTTGGTTTAGAAAGCAAAGTTCTAGTATCCATGGGTTTTGTCTGTTTTCCAAAGAGTAAGCCGTTCTCCCATATTTGTGTCCTAAGGATATTTCTACTGCTCTTAGCCCAGGACTAAGTATAGTTTTCCTAATAAGCTCTGTGTTAGAGCTCCAGGGTGAATTTCTCCTAACTGGCTACTGAAGGACGTATTTTGTGAAAATAAAGAATGAGCATTCTATTTACCTAGCAGCACTGCAGCACATTCACCAAGGCAAAACAGCAGCTTGCTTCCCCACTCCCAACACTCCGAGAGGCAGGTTGCCCTGCCTGGGCTCTGCTGGGAGGTTATCTGTGATAAAGAGCCCTCAGCTGCTGGGCAGACAAAATGCCTCGCTGCCAGACAGCTGTTAATTACCATCGTCTTAGCCTAATTCACTCCTCCCTCCCCTCCCATGCTGAGTAGCTCTCCGCTGTTTTGCTGCGTTAATTGAACTGGCTGCCCATTAAAGCTGCTGTCGTTCAGTGTCACCACGCCGCTGTTACCGGGTTTGGCCAGGTGTTTGCAGGAGATGAGCCGCCCTTGAGCATTTCTTATTCCAGCTGATCCGTAGTGTGCAGAATAATGTGCTTTAGGGGTTGTTTTGCCCGAGCCTCCTCCTGGGAGAAGTCTGACTCCGTGGCACTGCCAGGCTGGGCTGTGTCTCTGGATTTGGGGTGCTGCTGCCTGAGCCTCTTTCCCAGGGCTATGTTGGGATCCAAAAGGCTCTCACCGCAGACTAACATGCTCCTGATGCATCAGAGGTGCAGGATTAGTGCCTGGATATGCCTTTTCATTAAAAAACACACCCTGAAAGCTGCTATCCTGGCCGTAACAGAGCATCACTGTTCCTTGCAGGAGAAATAATTTCAGAGTATGACAGATAAAGTATTTTGTTAGTCAGGAGCTCAGAGGCCCTTTCAGAAGGATAGCAATACTGACAGAATAAATGAGCAGCAGCAGAATTCCCACTAGAAACACTCATCCTTCTTACTCAGAAACTTATCCACAAACCTCAATCTCTGTTATTGACTACCCTCGCTTTTGGAGGGAACAGTACTTTGGGGAGCATTTTAGAGAGGAAACATGTGATGAACCTCTGTAGGATCTTGCTGTAGACTGAATCCTCCAAATGGATGGGTAAAAAGCTCTCCTCCTCATGGCCATGCATTCTGAATACTTTGGCCTCAATTTGCCTTGACTGTTAATTTTTCAGCCTTCAAAGTTTCTCTTTCGCTCTCAGTGAAAGCAACGTTCAACATCCCTAATCAACCACATATATTTCTGAAAACTAGAATTTTTGAGGAAGTTTAGTCAAAGTTTCTATTTTTAAAACAGGTGGGATGAGATAGCTGAACGTTATCAAAATAAAATGAGGTTTCAATAGCAACAGTTTCTTGAATAGTTTATCCTGTTCATCTTTTGCAACGAGCACGTCCTCAATAGCAGAGCTGAGCAGTAGAAATCTGCATTGAATGTATCAGTGTGCAAGAGCTGAACTCTGCAGGGCAGACCCTGGCTGGAGCAGGGGAAGTCAGTGGAAATACTGGCATGAATTTTAATACAACTGGGCTGTTGACTTTAACTTTTCCTAGAATTATAGAATATGCTGAGTTGGAAAGGACCAATCAAGATCACCTAGCCCAGCTCCTGGCCCTGCACAGGGCAGCTCCAACACCCCCACCATGTGCCTGAGGGCGTTGTCCAAACGCTTCTTGAACTCAAACAGTCTTGGTGCTGTGACCACTTCCCTGGGGAGCTTGTGCAGTGCCCAACCACCCTATGGGGGAAAAACATTTTCTGCCTTGTGGTTTCTGAGATGTTTTTTGTAGGGAGCAGAGCAATTCTGCAAACTGTAGGAATAAGCTGAGCTCCTGTAGGTACCTGCTTGGCCATTGGCTCCTGAGTTCATGTGCCTTCGCAGGCAGCAAAAGCACATCTGAAAAATAAAGCCACTGCAGCCCAGCTGCTCCCCACTCTGAGGGGATGAACTTTCCCAGTAGTTTGATGAAAACAACCTCAATTTCAGGGCTGAAACTCCCTGGTGAGATACAAATAGCAGCACCCTGCTGCCCTGCACTGGGGCTTGCTTGCCTGCAGCATTGCAGACAGGGAGCAGTTACCCCTGGCTGTGGAACAAGCTGGAGAAAAGCAGCGAGGAGAGGCCAAAAGCTGCAGTGAAGCTGGTCAGGAGGGAAAATTCACAAACAGATGAATAAGTGGCTTGCTCAACATGAAATTAATTTTGATTCTCTTTTTGTTTTACAGCAGGAAATGAGTAGCTCAGCGCTTGCACGCACGGCAGCTCCTGGTAGAATTGCTATGAAATGGGATAAGGACTATGAGCAGAATGAACAGTTTCTGAGTACACGTCCTCCAGCACATATGGGACAAAAATATTCCCACAAGAGTAGAAATAAGAGAGAAGGAGAGAGAGATGGGGCTTTCAATTAATTTTCTCCAATTCCTTTTCCGTATCCCCATTGCATTCGTTTCATTTCCCAATCCTTGCATCTTTCCTGGCATCAGAAAGTCAGCAGATGCTGCCCAAGCTGTGGAGATCCCTGGGTCCCTTCTGTACATCACATACATAAAACATCTCACACACACCTAAATCACCTCATCTTCTGCACTGCGGACAACTGCCCTCAGCCAAACCTGTTGCACAGAAGCTGTAAACCCAATCATTTTTTAAGAATGGCAAAGAGAAGTCGGGTTACATTTGCAGAGAAATAAGAGCCCATCATTTTGAAATATGCTCGTATTGCTCTTACCTACCAAAAAAAATCAATGATGTAAATCTACAGAGATAGCCATGAGACCTGCAGGCTCTCCATCCCACCGTGCCAAGTATGTACAGCAGAATCCAAAACACATGGATCTCTTCTACAAAACAAAACAGAGGAAACAAACCCCAAACTCAATAAACAAACACTTGCAGTACAGAAGGAAATGTGCAATTGGTAACAAGCAGAAACATTTAAAAGAATTGCAGGACTTCCATTAAAGATCATTTTACAGTAATCTGAGTAGTTTTTAAGGAGACTTCAGGGTAAAGGTTCAAAAGTGTATTTGTGTTAGATTCCCAAAGGATTTAAGCATCTGAGAACATACAAGGTTTATGATGTTACAGAACTATAAGGGAGTTTATGCAGCTAGGAGTATAAACAAACATCAGTATTTTTTTAAAAAAAAATTTTCCTAATAATTCTTATTATACCCACATCTCTGGAAAAACAGCATTTTCTGGAGCAATCCTGCTAATTCTACTTGCTTTGAAAAGCAAAACTGAAATAACAGCATATTTCAGACCAGCTTTTGGGGGAATCATTATCCAGCTTCACCTTTCATAAGGGATCCAGATTGTCAAGCATCAGAGCAGCTTTGATTGAAGAAGTATGAAAAAACAAAATACATTTGGAAATGCTCGAAACTGGTCACTATTGTAAATTCTGGTGCATTACTAGCAAGCTTACACGCCAGCTGAGCAATTCTCAATGTCAAACCCCAACTGCCAGCACCAAACATTTTCCAAAACGTGATCCAATGTAAGATAGCAAATGAAATGGAAGTCCTTGAATATACTACCCAGAGCTTCTACAGAGAGAATTTGAGGCCTGAATAAACCAGGTATTGAATCCGAAAACCAGATTCCTACTGATTGCAAAAGGCTCAAAAACAGTCTGAGTAAAATTTCCTTGTGATAAAACTTGGGAGGAGATGGCACAGGGAGAGGAGAAAAGAGTTGATTTAGGAATGGCAAAATAATGAAGTGTAAAGAGGTGACTCATGGGGCAGATCCTGCACAGGTCAGGGACAGCACATCACCCTCTGTGCATAGATCCTCAGTTTCATTATTCACCGCCAAATCTTACTTGTCCTCTGAGAGTAGCAACGCAGAATTTTTAATTTTTTATGCTCCCCATCTAAAGCCATGACAATTAACCTTTTCGGTGTGCGGTGCCAATCAGAATTTTTGGCAAGTTTTGCATTTTTTTGGTGGTTAAGGGCAATCTCAATTCCCTTCAGTGCCTGATCAGACGTGTCATCCTTGAGAATTAGAGAGAAACTGGCACAATCCAGACCCTGATAAGAGCTGAACACCCCCCCAAAGCTGCTGGGTGTCCCAGAGCTGTGCCTGCAATTCTTCTGCTCCCTTATAGAGAGTTCAATATGGGAGGACATGAAGATGAATGGACTGGAGGCCGGGAGATGGCCAGGGTTGGCATCAGTGGTTCCCAGTGCCCTCTGGCAGACCCTGTGACACTCATTACACAGAAACACCTTCCCAGGCATCAAAAAACCCTGCAAAGAAAGATGATGTGTTGGTTTTGTTTTTTTTTTACCTGGTGTGTGAAGTGTGCTGAAAAGAGTCCCTGGGTACCAGGAGGAGAGTTTTCAACATGCTTTGCAAGCCCTGTTGCCTGTCTGATGCATCTCTTCCTTTCTGTGCTTACCACCCCATGCAAGCAGCTATTTTCTGGTGGTGACAGCCACTAAGTGACTGCCTGTGTGAGGGAAAATATGACTTCATTTAGGAGATGTAGAATCTGCCCGAGAACAGAAGAACAGCAAAGTGTTGGAAAGATTCAGAAGATGACACAGAGATAAAATGCCAGGGCAATTATCCTCTGAAAAGTAAATTTAGGCACCATTTTCATACACTGTCAAATTACGACAGATAAACAGACCATCTAAAGAGAAAGACCTTCTAATTTATATTTAAAAAAAAAGGTTTGCCTCAAGGGAGGACCAGCCAGCTGGTATTTTGTGTTTCTAACACATTTGTCACTAATGTTTTCCTTTGAAGCTTTCACTTCCCTGTTGTCAACAAAATTACTGTCACCATTCAGTACATGTAACACACCTCTCCATAGACCCATCCTGCACAGACAAAAGTGACTGTCAGGCTTCAAACGTCTGCCCCTGCAAAAGGAGTCCCTCTGGAAATTTTTATATGATTGGAAGGTAACACTTCAAACAGTCTGGATGCAGCTTGGTCGCCCATCATAAAAGCACTTACATGAGCGAGCCTTTCATATTTTAATAAGCAGGTGCGAAAAAGAAAGAATAAAAACTTCCCATTTTATCGGGGCACATCAAAGGGTGTGTTTCAGAGGAGGCATGAAGCAGTCAGAAGGCTTGAAATTACAGCCTTGGGAAATTAATTTCCAAGATGGTTTAAAAGGAGCTCCATATGTCTGGCTTTGGTTGTCCGAAGTCTGTAATATGTCTTTTTTCCCCCCCTTATTATGCCAGTACTTCCTAGAGATCTATATCCACTGGCCTTTTCTATAATCCCTAAAAGTCTTGTGAGAAGGACTGTCACCTTATTCAGTGCAACAGATCCTGTTCCACAGACACAGATATGAAGCGTTTTGATAACATAGGTGCTAAATAACAATACTGGTGTTTCTTTGATATAAAGTGTCCTGAGGATCTGAAAGACAGAGGATAATGTAATACTCTTTCTTTCCCTTTCCCCGTGAATTGGCTTAATTTTAGGGAGCACTGGACCAATTTTCAGCCACTTCAAAGGAATAGGATCAGAATCTGTGGTCTGTTGTTTGTAGAAGGTGGTAGCTGTCAGCAGGAGTATTTTCACATCTGTTCTTGGGTAAATATCATAACTTACACTGGAATGGCTTCTGTAAGGATGAGCAGCAGGGGCAGATCATATTTGTTGTTTTAAAAACCACAGTGGAAAAATCAGATGTCAGTTGAAACACCAGCTAATGAGAAATACATAGGAGTCATCTTCTGTTCTGCTTTGCTTTTATAGAGGGCACAGAGGTACGGAGAAGTACAGAGAGGCAATTAGGAGAAACCATCAGGACAGGCTCTGTTAGTGCCTTTTATATCAAAATGCTTATCGATTTCATCAAGGAATTCATCATGTTTAGAAGGATTTGCGTGCTAAATGAACCGATCTAGTGTCATAGAGTCATGTCATGTTGTTTCAGCTATAAATCCACGGCTGCATTGGCTGAGCCATGATCAAAACACGTGGCAAGTGGTATCAAAGGCAGACCTGAAGGCACAGGAGCTTGCCTTGCTAGTCAGGAAGTTCAGCTCTCCTATCTATGCCCAGGGCTCTTTTCATAATTGCTTGGCAATATTTGTCTGATCTGTTGGAAGACGTGATTTTTAAGGCAGAACGTTTTCAGTAGCTGCAGCCATCCAAGGAGAGAGAGGGAGGAGAGCCAAGTGGAATTCAATTTTTCACAATGAGGAAGGAAATGAAGTCGCAATTTCTTATTTCCAAGTGAGTTCCTTACCACGAATTGTGAGCCTGCAGGCTCAGTGCCATTAGGACCAGCCAGCCAGACAGGAGCTCTCCCACGGGTCCTTTTGGACAACAAGCCCCGAGGTGAGGGCAGCTGGGTCATCCAGCGGCACAGATCAGATTTATAAAGCCATGCAGAGTCAGACAAATAGACTCATCCCAAAGCTGAAGCTTGAACGTGGCCACCAGCTTCCTGAGGGAGTCTTTGAATTACACAGACCAAATTATCGATCTGTGTCCTGTGCTTTAAGGAATGTGCTTCATATTTTGTTCTGCTCCCGTCCTCAGCTGCTGTCAACAGAAAAAGCATTACTGAGGTTCTCGAGAGAGACAGCCTGGGAGTGCTTTGACCACAAATTAGGTTAAAAAAGGGCCATGGTCTGGCACTCTGTCTACCACAAAGACCAAGAGCTGGAAGAAAACAGTGAGAACAGGTATCTTGTGAGACTTCCCCCATCCTCCAGTCAATTCTTGGCTGAGTCACACCTTGGTTGTATCATGTCAGCAATGAAAAGTGTTGAAAATGTTAAAACAAGTAGTAGCAATCCTTGAAGGCGTGGAGGTTTATCCAGGCAATTTGAATCAAGACATTTAGAAATGTGGCCTCTCTCCCACCATTCATGTAATTTTTGGAACAATGTATCATAACATGTTTTGTGGATGAGTTTTTGGCTCTGGCTTATGTGTTTTCATACAATATGGCTGAAAGGAGCACAGGATGCCCTGGCCAGAAGCGCAGTGTGTAACCTTTATGGCCTCTCCTGAGAGAGCAATGATGATTTTGAGCTTTTTTATAGTCACCTTCAGTACACATACATGCACATATATATGTATTTTTAAACTTGGGCTTCTGGAGAAACATACTTAGATATAGTTTGCCCTTCAAGCTCTTGGTACGGTTAGATGTAGGAAATTTTTCCCTGAAGATCAGGTTACACATCATCATGCTGCTGAGCTTAAAAGGACCAAGGCCTATTTCTCAGGGTTGCTTTTGTGGGGTTGGCTTAGGGAAAAGAGATTTGGAGATGGGACCTGGCCTGGAGGAGATATGGGGACTACATGGCTCAGCTAAAGGTTGTGCCAGGGAGGCAAGGAGACTACAGTCTCCCTATGGACAACTTCCTTTTATCACTTTACCCTCATAATCTGCCTCTGAACTCACTGTTTCACAAAGAGACAAACTCTTCTCCACCTTATGCCCTTCTGCAAGGATGTCCCTTCAGGCTTAGCCTTGCCCCTTGTGCTGAGATTGCAAATGAAGTGGTAGTTTTCTCATGCTTGGGATGCTCATTTAATGAGGGAAGATGAAATCACCCTCAAGTCTTGCCCACCTGCATGAGAAGAATCAAGGATTCCTTGGTCCAAAAACTCTACCACCGGTGTCATCCACTTCCTTGTAAAATACCTCACTTCCCACTGCTCCCTGGAGAAAATGAGATTTTTATTACATTGCTGAGAAGCAATACTCTCACCTTGCAGGCACATTGCTCCTCTCAAAGCTGAGGCAAGGGAAGTGGTTAGAGCTGACTCCCTTGCCTTTGCTTTCAAGGCAGCCAGGGATCATTTGCGGGTAATTTTCTGCCTCTTGGCTGAAGAACTACAGCTTCCTAAACTTTAACAATGGAGCATACCCTAAGGCTGGAATTTGCAACTTGCTTAAGAAGTCCTTAAATTTATGAGGAGATGTAAAATCTCTTTGGATGGTAAACTGAGGCACAGTCATAGGAGTAAGTTTCTGTCTCTGCTGTTGCAGTGTAGGCATAGGTATATGCTCACATTTGTTCAGATTTTGAGAGGAAAAGGGATCTGGCATATTGAGATCCCACAGCACTCACCAAAGCGCAAAATAAACTGTTTTCCACCAGGCCAGCATTTGAATAATGATCAGCTCCAGTCCTCTCTTGTAAGGTTTGGGATCATTCTGAATAGCAAAGTGTCTTGTGTGTTACGTGCTGGCATCTTCCAACAGCAGACCTGTGCATTTTGGCAAGATGAGACGTGGCTGCTGACACTTGAAAAAGGGCAAGGTCGATAAATCTGGACTGATTGTTTCGAAGCTGCACCTGAGCCAGACCCCAAGAGATGCTGAACACCTGCAGCTCTCACTGACCTTCTCTTTGCTGATGTGACTGTGCTGCTCATGGTGTTGTGCTCCCACGTAACTCACAGCTTCTCTAAAAGCCTTTCTGGTATCTGGTTAGTTACAGCCTGAAATCTGATCGTGGTACACGTGTGAGCGAGAGTTTTCACTGTCTTGCAGTGTCTGCCTCCTTCAGCCATTAGCCATTTTTCCAAAATGGAGCAGAAATGCCTTTGAGTAACACATTTGAGACACTCCAGTGCATTCACAAGCTCCGTAATGTCCCGGTGCATCACCTACTGAATGCACCCCCTTACTTTCAGCTAATTCCTACTCTCTTCTAAATTCAACCTAATTATTACAGATAATCATCCAGATCAAGAATATGCAGGGCCTTCAGGTGGTGGAAAGCAGCTGCGAAAGACTGGAGGGATTTTCAAAGGCACCTCCCCATGAACTGCTGTTGTCTGGAGCAGATACCCTGTCTCTTCAACGCAACGACTTTGATCAGGTTTCTTTAATAAGGTGCAACCCACACCAGCATCTGCCATCAGATGTACAGCAGGATTTTAACACTCTGAGGACTTGGTAGCTGATGTCCAGCCTGTGACTCCTCAGGCAGCCTGCAAATGAGCATATGAACCATGACAAGCAATTAGGCACCAGCAGGACTCTGTTAACGAGTGGCATCGAGACGCATCCATCCTGCTGTTTCACTGCCACTGGTTTCAGGGCAGGGGAAGAGAGGGTTTTGTGTGCTAAAAGAAGCCAATACATAAGACGTAGCCAAATAGAAGAAATACTATATTGTCCTACCTTGCAAATATGTCATTCCATTCTGAAGGATGGGCCACCTTCAATATGAGAGTATGTGATGGCCAACCCTGCAGCACAGCCTGTGTGCTGTGGCAGCTTTCTGAATTTGCCTGCCCTTTCCTATCAGGGCACTCACCAGCAGGTGAATTTGCCTTATGTTTCCCTCACAATGAAGAGATTTTACAATATTTTCTGCATGCTTCCTTCCTTATTTACTTACTTTTTGTGGTTGTCCCCTGCTATCCAATCAAAGGAACTTAAATTCTTGCTGGCCAGACAAAAATTCTGTGCTCCTCCAGCACTCACTTCCCTTTTTTTCTCATGGAAGCCTAAAGTTTTCACCCTCCATCCTCTCTCTTTCACTGCTTCAACTTCCTTTCCAAATGAGACTTGCCCTTTTCCCTCACCTATCTATTCTCCTAAGTAACTGACCTTTGGTTTGTAGGGAAGAGCTGTAAGTTTTATCCGGCAGTTGCATGGGAAGAGTTGCTTTTGGAAACCGCTCACATTTACATTCCACTGCTTTCCCCAGGCTGTTTGTCTGGATGACCACATAAACTCAAATAGTCAGGGTACAAGTGAAGTCAGCCACTACAGGGATCTTATCAGAGGCACTGCAAAAGATTTTGATAGATATAAACTGTTTTAAAATTTTTTTTTTCCCTATAGAAATTTTATTTTTTGGATATACCTGGCAAAACCAGAACTTACTTTCAGTGTTCTTGATTTTGATCTAGTGAATTCTAACACTTGCAGAAAGGTTTATAATGGAAAGCTCTATCTTATCTGGTCCTGGAAACAGTGATCAACATGGTTTGTGTTCATAAACCACCAGATGTAACACTCCTGACACAGTGTCATTCTTCAAGTGAAGAAGTAAAGCATAAGAAGGTGCAGTAAAGTCTCCAAGAATGTGAATCCCGCTCCTATAATTTAATAATCAAATCTCCTTTTTCTGCTCCTCAGCAGCTCATGCTTAGTCTGTGTGCGTGATAATCCTCATGGATGTGGTTAGAGCCAATATGCAATGAATGAGTGGAAGAATCAATCAACCAATCAGTCAATCAATCAATCAACAATCACTGAACACTCGACCACCAAGAGAAGAAAGGTCTGGGAAAAAAAAAAAGCTTGAAAGTTATTTTTCACCTCATGAAGTCAGTGAACTTTATAGACCCCCCCCAAATATTGCACAGAGACAGGAGAGAGAATGAAAACATTACACACAGAATAATCTCCAGGCACTATAAACCCAGCCATGAATGAAAAGAAACTCCACTTCTAATTTCAACTTCCTACGGGACGCAGTTTTGGGGGCTAGATTTTAATTGTTGCTTTGTTTCATATCGTAACCTTTTGATAAACACGCTGTTGTTTTTTTTAAAAGGCAACTGGGGAATCTGAGCAGTGTCAGTACATGATGCCTGATATTTCTTAAGCCATTTTGGCCCTGCTACTCGGTGTGTACAAATCCTGCTGATGCAAAGTGAGCAGCTCACATCAATCTGCCAGGGGCCTCTGCCACTGAGCTGCAAGAGTTTGAACACAGGACCAAAATCACTCTCCTAAGTAAGTAATGGGGCTTGAGCCATTGCAAACAAATAATTAGGCTCGGGGTTCTTGCCTTTCTCTTCTCAGCACACACTGCCAATTGGTTGTCCTGTGGGAAGGATTTAGGATGGGTTCTGTAATGACACTGAAAGTGAACATTAACAATTAATGCAATTCATTATCACACTGTTTTAAAATGAGTGCAAATTGGTTTTTGAAGGGTATCCAAGCCAATCTGACTTAGAGTAACTACTAACAGCAACTTACCTCTTTGTGGTGCTTAGCATTTACTGAAATAAAAATGCACTGTTCTAAAATTTATGAGGATTGTTTCCAATGGTTTAATGAACTTTTCAGAAAGTGCAAATGTCTTGAGTAAGCAGCTTGGGCTGGGATTCTGACACCGTAACTGGCATTCAGGAGACATGTTTTATTCCAAGCTAGTTATTAAAGTCCATCAAGGCCATTTGAAGGACCTAAACAAAAGTGTGTAATTCAGTGTGAGTAAACATATAAAAACCTGGTATTATGAAGTGTTTTTCAGCTATCAGGATCCTTGCTGTTCCTGTATTGAATCAAAAGCACTCCCAAGTTCTGACTATCTATTTACAGCTTCACAATCAATTAGTGCAACATTACTGGTTAATGTAAGAGTTACAGGAAAGCAGTGGTAAGGGAAAATAAATGCAAGCAGGAAATACACAATTATTGAAAGTCTCAAACTTGCTAATGGCTATTTCTAATTAAATATAAATGGATGAGAAATGTCTGACTCTAATCCTCTTGTCAGATCACCACAGGGTAACAAAATGATAGATCACCTCACACAGGCAGGCAGTTTTTCATGTAATAAAGAAGCCAGATGATCAATTAACTTATTTGGATTCTGCTGAAGGAAAGGAAGCAAAGTGAGTTGGAGAGGCAAAGTCAAGAGATATGAACCTAAAGCCTGCTGACAGTTTATACACTTGCAGACAAATCAGGGCTTCAGGAACTGTGCAAAGAGCCCCGTCAGAAAACCAGCATCGTGCTAAGAAGGTGAAGGCTTTCTGTCCATCAAGTAGAGTCATTAATATAATGGATTATACTGCGGATTAGTGCAAGAGATTATGCTGTTTGCACCAAGACGTTTTGGTAGATTTGGATTTCAAAACACACAAATGAGCTTCTTGTTCCTGCTAGTCAAGGAGTGTTCCACAGGGTGCAGAAGTTTGCCATGAGTAGTCAGAACTTATTTAAAAGAGGATGTGTTGGTCAGCAAGGAGCAAGCTCTATCCAGAACAGAACAGTGTGTAGAGAAAGATAGTTCAGGAACACACATCAACTAAATATGACAAGGTGAGCACAAATATTTTGCCACAGTACATCAAATTTGAAACTGAATAAGTGAACTTGTTATCTCATGGAAACAGGCTTTAGATAAATGTCTTGTAGTTCACTGTTCTTGCTAATGAAAGCAATATTAAAAACCCATCAAATTTAAAGCATTTATAAAATATAGCAAAAGACTAATTTCAAATCTGGTCAAGGTCAGCCTGGTCACATTACTTCTTACTCAACATGAAAGCTTAAGCCATTTCTGTGGCTTCTCACATTTCTACATATTTCTCTATTAAGAAAAAAAAATATCCTCATACATATTTTAGATTTATGCCTTTCATTCCAGCTTTCCCATTTTCTTATCTGGTCCCAGCTGCCTTATTACATTTTCACATTGCTTTTACCACCCAGCAGTCAGTGGTGTTTACCCCTTGAAAAGTTCACATTAATGCTGGAAGGGAAAAAATTCTTCTCTTTTAGCTTTTGCTAAAGACCCCAACACTGACTTTCAAAGAAACTGCCTTCACCAAGAGAAGTACAAACAGGAATTTCACAGTAAAGGTACACAGTGCAAATCCCCTCACGAGTCCCCAGCTTCCAGTAGGATTCCACTGACCATGGAGCTGCAATGGTGGCAAACCACCAGCTTGTGGAACATCTGCCTTATCTGGCAACCCAACACAGCACCACAAGCCATGCTTGGAAGCCAGGACTGGAAAAGACAAGTCTCCAGCTGGCTGTGTCTGACTCCAGCACTTGCTCCACTGTGGGTACTGCCTGCCCTGACTCCCTGCCTTTCCCAAATGTAGCCTTTTAGATCCTCTTGAAAATCACATCTGTGATGCTGCGAGCACATCTGGGCAGATTAGGGTGGGAATTACAGGCAGGATAAACCTTTGTGTGGTTAAGCTCCTGAGCTGCAGTAAGGGGCAGTATAAGGGTTTCTAATCAATCCACTTTGGGGCTAAGAGGTGATAAATGATGTTCCCCTGCTCTGGATTGCGTTGAAACAGGCTATGAATGTTTATTTACATCGTGCAAGCCTCAGGCAGGTGTGGTCACTGTGCAGTTTGTATATCTCTCCCCTCAGCTATAGTGTAGGAAGCCAATCCCACCTCCAAACTTCTTGAGGCACAGGCACTTCCAAGACCCTTCTACAACTCAAAAGGTGACTCACAGGATCAGAAATTCTGCAGAAAACATTCTTGTACTCTTTGCATTGCACCCTTTGTGAAATAGGTCACTTTTTACTCAAAGATGGTTTTCTCACATGCACTGTAAGTGCATCCCCTTGCTCACAGCTTTGTGTAGTGCATTCCCAGCTCAAGGAGGGCTTATTTGTTCATGACTGAGCTATAACTTTTGCAGGCATGAAGTGCCCACAAGCATAGGGTGGAAGGTGAGCATTTATAGCTGGTAAATGAGATTCAAATGCTGGATCTCTCTTAGTCACTGTGAATCACTTATGCTTCTCTCGCTCCCAGTTAGCTAAATCTTGGATTTTTCTGGTATGATAAAAATCCAAATGAGTATATCCTGCTCCTATATTATAACTTGCTCCCAGCAGCTCTGTGAGAGAGCTGATATCCCATGTGAATCTGAAAAATACTGCAGTCATCTTTCAAGAGTTAGCACATCCAAGCTAATTACAGCCCCTGAGGAGGAAAAAACCACTTTATATAGGTTTGAAATGAGTATGACTACAAGTAAAACATTGAAGTAATAGCAGCAGGCTGCAGTTTTCACAGCATATCTATGGAGTTAACACCCAAACTCCTGTTTCCTGCAGAAAAATATCAGGGTTCCCTTTCTCCTTAGCAGCCCACGGCAGGTGATGGTTGATCTGACTCCTCCTGGAGACCAAAGGAGCCAAAGCTCTTCCCATGGAGCACTCAGCTCTACACAGGGTCACATTTCTAAATGGGAGATATTTCCATGTTCCCCGCAGGCTCCTTGCACATTTGCTGTGTTATTTACCCGCCTCTGTTGAACTAATAAATCTTTTGGGGCAGGAGCTGCCTCTCACTGAGCTATAGCACAGAATTTTTGCTTCCAATCTCAGTGGAGGCTTTTAGCTGCTCCTGTAAGAAAAATGATAACAGATAACTACAAATAGATGCTCTGAGGTCTCAGGAATGATCACCTGTCTACAAGATTAGTGCTTCAGACGTCTCGGCGGAAGTTTATTTGTTTCTTGTTTATTTACAAAGTGAAAATACCCGTGCCCAAAGGTAAGCAATCAAAAATGACTGGTTTTCATTTGAAGGAGCAGATGTTTAAAACCCATTTTAACCCCAGCTTTTGTTGTTGGCTACATTTTGCAGACTCTCACAGGGAAACTTTTTTTTTGGGGGGTTGTTCAAGTTACTGATAATTAAACATATTAGCAGGCAAACCCAGGGAACTGGGAAAGTTTATAGAGAATCCCTCCAAAATAATTCTGCTGCAAGTCAGACAGAAAACACCTTTCACTTGTTCTCTCTGACCCCCTGACTCAGTCAATACACTGAGCAATTTTAAAGGTAGCTGATGGGGACAGATAAGCAGTGTACTTGATGCTATGAAGAGCAAATGTGGGAAATTCAGTGTCAGATCACAAAAAGCATCCTTCATTTCACTTTAATGATTTCTAACTGATAAGCCTCTTGCAAGATACGCTTTAAAACGTCTTTCTGTGGGTTCAGGGCTCACAAATGATACAGGTTTATCAGCCCTGAGACAAGAGATGCACAGAACACATACTGGGAAAACAGAAACTTGAGTAGCCCTCACACTGCCTGTTTCCCAGCAGCTCCTCCTCTGCCAACACCCTCACACAGCATTAACCTCAAGGCTCACCCAGCCTTTCATTTCTCCAACTGTGAGCAAAGGAGAAGCCTCAGAGTTTGAGCAATCAAAAAGCAGAATGTGAAGAGGGACCAGGTGGGAAGTCCTGTCCCCTGTTTAGCATCTCTTCAGAACAGGTACCCTTGAGGATACCCCTTGGTCCATAAAGTGCTCCATGGAGAGGCAGTTCTGAGTCCCACTCAGACCCACTTCCCAAAAAAATTCACTTCCCCATATCACCCAAATTTGGGTAGAAGTTTTGCACATCTGTTAAGCTTGCAGATGGGAAGCTGGGTAGAAAACCCACTTATTTTGCAGATTGTATTATGTTTTCATGCTTTGTTTATGGCATTAGTTTATTAAGGGTGAAAACAGGCTGCTATGAGCTACTTTAGCATGAGAAAAAAATGACTTTGTCACTGGACAATGGATCCCAACAACGTATTTTCCAAGTCTCTTTCCACAGGTTGTTTTCCACAAACTTGTCTTTGTTTCTGTCAGAGGGATGCAGTACACACAGAGCTCTTGACAATACACAAAGGGCAGAGGCATCCTGGCTTTGGAGGAGTAGAGGGGGATAATATCAGCAGTGGAGAAAAAGTTATGTGTCAAGAGGGCTGTGTTTGGGTGTTGCATCTTGATGTCAGGAAGATGAGTCGATGAGAAGACTGTGAATGCACACAGGGTAACCACTGTGGGTAGAAATCTGGTATTACTGCCCTTTTGCATCACTCTCAGCTCTCAGAAACAGGAATCTAGACAGGTCTAGCACAATTTTGCCCTGCATCCCTCTGCAGATTGGCAGTCAGGAGTGTATTTTGATACTAATCCGTCACAGAACCAGCTTTTGTCCCCTCAGAGGATAAATCCCTTTGAAAGTGCGACTGAAACCCATTGATGTCACATTTCACGAGAGGTGGCCTGAGGCAGAGATCTGCACACGAATCACAATTGCTCCCCAGCACACAGCAGTGGGCTTTGGATAGTTTTTTCATTAAAGACAAAATTCTGGGGTGGGTTAAGCAAGTGACAATGCAGGAAGGAGAATCAGCACTAGCCATCTGCAGTAAAAGGTGGCTGCTCTCCCTCTTCCTGCACAGTCTTGCCATGCTGGAAAGCAGGGGGACACTTACTTGCTCTGCTGTTTATTTCACAGGCTCCTAAAATACACATTATTTTGGTCAATAATCATAAAAGAGGAGGTGATCAGTGAAATCATGTGTTTTGTTTAGAAAGGAATGTAGATTCTCTCACTTTGAGGCAGAACCAAATTCTCGCCACCAGAAGTTAGCAGGAGACTTTTCTTGGAGGAGAAATATTTGCATAAATGTAGAGTTTCAGTCTGCCCCCCTCCAGAATTAGGAGTAATAACTTGAAAGTAGGTAAAATGTGTCAAACCAATGGTCTTCAGAGGTCAGGGTTCTCCCTCAAATTGTGAAAATGGATGCAGGCTGTTCTGCATCCTCTTAGTTATTGTCATTTGTTGTCCTCTGATATCAGTTGGTTTCCTCCCTTTTTTTTTATTTTGTCATTTTTCTCTTTTGTGCTTTCCTGCCTTGGGAGACTTCATTGTTTCCTTAGGTTCTTACATGCCCACACAAGGAGGATCAAGCAGGGGACAGAAGGAAGAGCACAGGAACAGAGAGAGAGTCAGATTTTCCCACAGGGAATGGAGTTTCATCCTCCCCCTGTTGTTTCCAGCGTCTGGATTTACTCTCCCTTAAGCTGCAAAGCAGAGGTTTTGCTGCTCTGCATCAAACCAAGTGTGAATACAAACCATGACCTGAATCTATAATGAATGACTTCTGAAACTGTTCAGAGATGGTCCATGAATATTTTAGGTAGAAACAGGTAATAACTCAGCCTTACAAATGCAATATACATGGAGTTGCCAATGAACAGGTGTAGAATGGCAAATTGGCACAGCAGTTGTCTCTGTATTCCCAAAGAATGCCTAAACTTCTCTGTAACTTTCAAATACATGGGAAAATAAAGTGTCTTTACTCTGGCAAAGCAGTTTTGACTCTACTCCCACTCATGTCAGTGGGGTTGGGGAATGTTCAGGAAATCAGGTCTCACATGGGCTCTTGCATTTGCAATTTTTTCTCAGTGTCCATAAACAGAAAAGCTTCATCTTAATGTACACAAGTTATGCTTTCCCTTGTTTCTGTTTGGAGATCATCAAAGGCAAGGTTTGTTTTAACAATATAAAGCAAAACCAGATGAGCAACTGCAAACTATATAAATTGTTTCTAGAATTTAGGACAGGTACAATATGTATTTCCCACAAAGTATCACTGGTAGAGGTATCTGGTAGCCTTTTGTGACTTCTGTTATTGAGAAATACAGGTAACAAAACTTCACTGAATTTTCAGTACTTCACTATAAAACAGTGTCTGAGAAACCAAGCAGGATGTGCATCCCATATTTGCATTCAAGAAATCCTGTATATTCTATTTTGGCCAAGGCAGTGAAAAGACTACACTAGAGCTAAGGGGCTGATGACCAAAAGATGTTATTGAACACAATCTCTCCAATTAAGAATAAAAGAGATAAGTCGTATCCCTAATGCAGAAGGCTCCCTAAAAAATTAACTAGGATGAAGCTCTCATACATTCTCTCTCTTTGGATTTGGATGGCCGTGTTGCCAATGCCTTACAAAAAATATTTTTATGTGGCACTTTATCCTTACCCATTGCTGCTGGATACTTTATCCTTCTCACTAAACACCCATAGACTACAGAGCTTAAATTACTTATCATCACTTCAGATCTGAAGTTGAATACAACCCTCAAAATTTCCCTGTGGGCACCCCATGCAGTCCTATGACACTGCTCTGCATCACATTGGGAAGGTTTGGGTTTTCAGATTAGGTGTAATTTTTTTCCAATATTTTATACACTCAGTGTAGGGGCTCCAAGTATCCAAACACAAGAGGTGTCCCTCTTTGGTACATGACAGACCAGTGGTGGCAAAGAGCAGCAATCCAGAAGAAAATGGGCACCAGGTACTCTTAAGTGACATCCCTTTGTCCCCTGACTTGCAGGAGCCAGGCGCCTGCCTCACCATGGCACCTTTGGAAACCTCCCCAAAGCCATTTCTCAGAAGCCTGCAGTTACCCAGCACCAGTGCCCCCCCTTCACAACGCTGAGATGGTGAAGTGCATTATTTATGCATTCAAATGGCACATTCTCCTTCCAAAATAATCACTGGGTAATTCAGATAATGCCCTTGATTGTGCGCTACGGCCTAAGTAACACTAAGGTAGTAAATAACTCTTGGCTTTCAGCCATTTGATCAATAGTCAGAGCTGACTGAAGACTTACCAGCAAGGCATTCAAGAATAATTACACTTTTCAAATAAACAAAAACTTTGCAGTAATATTCATTTTCCATTAATATAGCTTTTTTTAGATTAAGAAAATAATAAAAACCTCCCCCCCCCCCCTTTTTTTGCAATAACATACAAAGCAATTATGGCAATATTTTCTACCTTTTCTCCTCATCAAGCCCTTTCTATTATCAATCCCTTTGCATAAATAGAGGCCTGTCAGGTTGCAGGAGGGAGTTATTACCTGTGTGTAGGCAATAGCTTTGGTGTTCATGCCATTGCAGCTTTGGGAAGGTTGCAAAAAGAATTTAAAGAACAATCAGGGGAAACAGAATCAATTGAGCATCTAAACCAGAAAGGTAAGACCATGTTAAACTTACTGGATGTGTTCCACTGTGCCATCGTGGAAGGAAATAAACTCAAGTTATTTTAGCGCCACAGTAACTGTACAGCCAAAATAACATGTTGCTTGGTGTGTTAATTAACTCTGAGTTAATTAACTCAGGAGTTAACACAACATTCAGAGGAAATTTTGTTGAGAGCACCGAGCCCTGGTTTTGCTAAACTGAGGGAACAGAGAACTCTGGGGTGGGAAGTTTGAAGCCTTTTGCTGCACTGGAAAGGGGTGTTTTTTTTTCTCTTGAATTTCCTGGCTAATTTGGAGGGATTCCACTTTCGGTAAATGTATGAAAAACGTCCTTCTGCCCTGCACTGAAAAATGAAATGTCAAATGCAGCCCTAAAGACACCTTTCAGAACCAGACCCAAGGGCAGGGTCTGCCCCACTGGGGTGTCATATTTGTGACTAAAAGGATCAACAGCTGCACATCAACAGCACCCCCAGGACTGAGCGCTGTGTGAGGGCAAGGACAGCGGCTCTGCCACCTGTCACTACCTGTGGATACACCTCTCCAGGCTCACCAGCTCTGGCACCACTGGAGTATCACAAATCACTGCCTCTCAGGACAGGCTTTGCTGCTGCTTAATGGCAAACTCTTACCTCTTGGTAAATCCTGCGCAGTTTCGCATTAGCAGCATTACAAAGATCTTTTCCCTTAAGTATCCCGAGTTTTTACTGGCAGGGCTGAGCCTCCAAACAAAAGCAGATGCATCTCCCACGACGTTTTCAATACCTCAAGGCATTTAACAGCTTCTGGTTTATCCCTCCTGAGTAGAGCTGGGTTTGCATCTGTTGCTGTTTGTCTGTGTGGGCTTTATTTCCCTGGCTGTAAAACATGATTACAGCACTTCTTTGCATCACAGCAACGTTACTTGATTAGATTTCAACCCGGTGAGCAGCCTACAATTAAACACTGTGGGAGAGATCCCCTAGTCAAAATGGTGATTTAAGGATGGGAAGATTCAATGACCAAAAGAACCCCCAGGACATTGTTCCGTATGTGACACTCCTCTAGGGCCAGAAGCTCCCTTTTTCCTCTCTTTAATATCTGAAGATGTTAAATAAGAAAGAATCAGAAGGGAGCAGCTAGCAAAAGGGAAACAGACTATACAAGAATCAAAATAGGTGAATGGAGAGTAATTTCCTGAATTTAGCAATCTACACATGCAAAAGGAAATGATTCCTTGAGAATAAAAGCTTGATTGGAGATAAAGTGATTTGGTGAAGTAACAGCAGTAGCAGACATCTGTCTAGGTTAGGAACCTGTCTGGAGTATTGTGGATCAAGTAAATGACTGATATTTTTCAGCACAAGTTTCTGACCAGACCAGGAAGATAAAGAAAAGAAATCAGAATAAATACAAAAATCTGTAGCAAAGTGTTTCTGTAGGTTCCTAAACTATTAATCAGTGAAGTGTTGCCTTTTCTCTTATTGATATGTCAAGGAAAAAAACTACTTCAAATATCTGAAATAACTGCTTGTACATGTTGAGAGTAATGATACTGAAAAATACCATAAATCTTCCCAGCTGATTAATGTGATCTTTTAAAAGCCATAATGAACATTAATTAGGTGCAAATGGCAGCAACAAAGTTCTTACAGCAGGACTGGGAGCTTGTTGATGAGCACTGTTACTCCGGTTCCCTTCACCTCATTGTAGTAAACCTGAGAACACCCATAAATAAATAATACAATGATTGATACACACTGAATCCTTCCTGAGCTGGGTAAAGGTGGTGAGAACAGTGCCCTCCTGGCATTGCACGAGACTGAGGAAAGACAGTACAAACCCAGCCCGTCAGGCAGAGGGCCGTGCTGCAAGACACTACAAGAAACACCACCAAGCAGCTCATTTTCATGCCCTTCCCTTGCACAGGTTCTCATCTCCACAATAAGCTCACCTGCTCCCTCATTTTTCAGCTTACATACCCCTGTTTTAACAAAAAAATAAAATAATCAAATTGAATGATGGTGCTTGCATTTTCTTGATTGTGCCATTGAGATTTCCCGGCAGGAGGAACTGCAAAGGTTTAGACAAGCATAACCTTGAGACTCCTTGAACATGTGAGATGTTCGCCCTTTCCTTCCCTCCTGGGGGTAACTATGTAGTGATGGATAGCTCAGACTGATGTAGCAGAACTAGAATCTGGCACTCAAACCTTTCTGGAATGCATTTGGATAGTATTTCTTTGCATGAGAGGTCAGGTGTTCTGTGCTGTTTGTTTCGGAGGAATTTTGTATTTGCTCTGGTTTCCAGAAGGCCAGAATGCACCAAGGAGACCTCTCTCAAAATGCTGCAGAGCAATGCTAAATAGGCTGTTTCTGAAAAAAAAAAATTAAATCTAAGTGGTATTTTGCAGGCTCATAAGGGTTTAGGCTTTTAAATTAATTTTTAGCTTGCTAAATGAAGGTTCCTAAATGAGTAACCACCATTTCCCAATGTCTTTTCTAGACGGCAGACAGGGCTGCAAAAAAGCAATTACTGATGTAAGACTTCTTCCATAGTGGGGTATGTCCCAGCATAATCATAAAAGAGCACGGTTGTGAACAATAAAAGTGGCTCCGTGTGGTTTTATATGGACTGGGATCTCCCAGGAGCATCTTTCAGTCTACTTACATGGGATTACAGCAGCTAAGATGTAACCCCAGCCACTCTGTGCTGGGCAGACTGAAGTAATTTGTAAAATCCAAGCTTGGTGGCCTATACCTCCAGAGGCTGTCAGACAATGGAATTACACTCTCACACGTCCCCTGAGCTGTGGAGTCTATCCTATTTGTGCTCTTCAGCCTCAGAAAATGTCATCTGAGTCATGTCCTCTAGGAATGAAAAGCTGAATGCCACTTGAAACCTACTGCTGCCTCAAGAAGCAAGGGATGGCCATGTGGCTCACTTCCCTACCTCCAGCTGCAGCCAAAATCAGATGCCTTGGGAGAAGGAGATGGTCACAGCAAGCAAATATGAATTATCATCTCCCAAGAGATGATATGCAACGGACTCTGCAAGATGCTGGTCACAGCAGTGGGCTTGGGACCCCAAACAGAGGAAGAGATGCCCTTGTTGTCAGGTAAATCCAAGCGGTTTTGAGGTGTTTCCTTAAATATTATTAGTTCTGCTCTGATAATGGAATGTTTCCCGCTAAGAGGCACAGGAAACCTGCACAGGCCTGGGGCTCTGTTGGCTACATCTCCTGTCACTGCCTTGTGCTGCCACTGCTCTGCAGACCCTCTCACTGAACTCTCTCAAGAACTACCCACGTCCTCCTGCCTTGGGACTGGATGTGCCCAACCTTAAGAGCCTCATCTCTTACATGAAGCCAGGACAAAGTGTGGCAATTCACTGATCAAATGTGTCATTCACATTCATAAAACCCCAAACAACTCAGCTTCCTTGCTTTTGGGGGATCTGCTCTGTCTGCTGGAGACGGTGCCCGCAAATTGTCGCAGCGCTCCTGGGAGGAAAAATAACCAACTGTTCTGTTTTCTGTGCCTTTCTCACATCTGTTTTCCAAGGAAAGACAGACACCGGGCCTTCTGTGGCTGAGATTTGCTCTAAGCTATAACAACGTGCAGTCGAGGTGCCAACTTCAATCATGTTTCAAGGCAGTTGGACTTCTTCAGCTTCTCACATTGCTGCTCTGGAAATCTGAACACTTCTGAGGATAGCTGTGAAATATCAACTGATTTACTCAGATCCAGCCTTGGAGTTCTTCACAGATAAACAGGACTTACTGCAGGAAAATACAGTAGCTATCTCATTAGTAAATGGACATTTGTATTGTTTGCAGCAGAATTTGGATGAAGCCTCTGAATTGTCTCTGAGTGGTCCAAGTTGGGATGAAGAAAGGGATATGCAGAAGGCAGATGTGTGGAATCAGACTGTGTCCTATTTCCAAGGTCTTGTGCTATTTCACTGGTACAAAGTCTGCTGTTTACACTCTGCCTGTGGCCGTGCAGAAGCACCAAGTATTTATTAGAACAATTTATTGGAAATAATAGGAAGCCAAACAGGAAATCAATAAAGACTCATTTATGCGAGAAAATATTTATCTCTACTTCTGACAAATAGCCAGGCAAAGTTAAAGGATCTCCCTGTCAAATGAATATTCAAGGCACTGAAAAATAAATTTCAGTGAATTACAGCAGGTTCACCTAAAAGGATGCTAAATGTAGTTTCATTGTTTTATTCCTACTGGGCATAGAAAAATTTATACACAATGAAATCACTGGATGAAACTACAACATGCATGTGACTTCAGCTTATTAACTTGCCTTTCTATCAGTTTGCCCAATTTAGTTAAAACAAATTAATCACTGTAGAGTTCCCCCTTATTTGGAATAAAAGGGTTCAATTTCCAGTAATTTTTATTTCTTCCTTTCTCCTATTTGTCTTGTTAAAAGAGCTCAATTGTTCTTAGCCATACCCCACTGATGTCATGGCAAATATCTATCAGGCAGTCTCTTCCTCAGCACTGTTTAGCCCACAAGATTAATAAAGGCAGACCACATGGACATCCTCCACCCACTTCATAGCACTCTAAAAAAACCTCCTACCACAAGACACCCTCCAATTATTTCCTTTACTTCCCCTGCTATTACTTTTCCTCCATTTCTGAGCAGCGTTCATCATCATCTTAATGGAACTCTCTGCTCAGTTCACATGTGTAGGTTTTTTCCCTATGGCTTCCTATGGTGGGGTCGAACCTAATGCTTTGGGCATTTTAAGGTCAGAAAAAGCATAAATTGTATAATCACTGTTAATAGCTTTTATAACATCATTGTATGTTATTCATGTTGCTCCTGTGTTTTTCTTCACTAGATGGTAACCACAGAAACCAGAAATCCAACGAAAAGAATGGTGATATGGCACAGAATGATACTCCATGCATTTGTTATCTGTGACTGCCAGAAACATGGGGAGAGAAAGACCACCAGGGTTGCTTTAAGGTGTATATTAACTCTGACGATATCAAAGCACAAAACCATAAAATACAGTGTCTGTAACAAACTCTTGAAGGGAGAAACAAATAATTACCTGATGTAACAGCTTCAGAGGATGAAGCTGCATTTTTGCTCCATAAATACAGGTCCATGATTTAGTCTTTCCTAAATGTTGGATATAAGCTGTGAGCAGAGAAATGGCTCTAGGGAATAATTAGCTCTATGGGACAAGCAGGCTGCAAGATGCCTGTGCTGCTCAGCATTCACTGCTTGTGGCAGGGATTCATCCAAACCAGCTCTCCTGATCCCACAGCTAGCTGGAAGATATGGAATATCCTTGAATAAGCCTCCACTTGCACAAATACAAACTTTTATGTCCACCCATGCATAGGAGCTTTGGAGGGAAAACCACCCAGATGTCCACAGCTTTCCAGAGACAAGAAATGCAGCCAGTTTTAGGATTGCACATTAACTCTCATTTAGAGAAATGTTGATCCTTTCACACTTCTCTAACTTGGACAGTCACCAACATGAGCTGTATCGAAAGAGCCTCAAAAGAGTGTTCATAGTCTGGTTTACTTTCCATGCAGAGAGATTTGCTTATCATCTGCAGCAATGAATTTTACTTAAATAGACAGATAATACAGAGAAGCACTTTGAACTCGTGATTTCATTGCTCCTGCGCTCTCCCTTATCCAGTGAGGCCTGAATTTCCCTGTATGTGTGGTATGGAAGGCAATTTTTCTTTGCACATAATTGAAGAAAAAACCTCAAATCTTTTAAGGTCTGGACCACAATTAAAAAGCCAGCCTTGGTCAAGAGTCCCCATACAGTTGTTACATTTTTTCCTAGGCTGGTGATTTGGGGTTTATTTTAAACATGGCTTCATTTTCAGCAGGCAGGTGTCTCAACTACACTTCATGCATTTTTCAGTTTTCCTAATTTTGCATCTCACTCCTCACCCTGTGCACTCCTCCTCATTTCAGGGTTGATCTTACCTGACTTCTGTATGCCCTATCTCCAGACACAGTAATTATCAGCCCTGAGAAGTCAAGAGGGCAAATCCTCACAGAACCCATAAGGACGAAGAATGAGCCAAAAAAAAAATACTGTATAACAAACTCTTGTAGAAATAATAACTAAATTTCCCCCTGAGTCTTAAAGTTTGGGAGCTGAAAGTTTCTCCTGTTCCCTTTAAATAAAAAATGAGTCTCTGTTACAGGTTTCTAAAGAAACCGACAAATATACAAAAGATTTCTGCTGAAGAGCTTTGGGTCAGCAATGCAGCTCATTGTTTATTATTTTCTTTCCTCATTTCATACCCAAAGTGTAAAACCCTCACCTGAATTGTCTCAAGCACATGGCATTAGCAGACCTTCAGCAGAAGCTGTTCAGGCAGATAGTGAGTGTTTTTGGAAAATCCCACTTTCCTGATGCAGGATGAAGTTCCACATTAATGGGGATTGCAGCAGCTTAATAGAACTAAGTGCTACATCTGTGATAACCATAATATAACCAATGCATGGCTAAAATGCCTCTTTGCTCCTAATCTCTGACCTACTATTTGGGCTCTCATCAGTCTCGGGAAATTTTTTCTTCCCCCCAGCTGAATGGGAAAAACATTTTTCTATTGAAGAGTCTTATTTTACAAAGGTAACAAATTTGCTCTGCTCTTTTGATCCCCTTTGGGAGTTTTGTGCTGATTTCAAATGATGAAATCCTTCCTTTGCATCTCTCAGCCACTGGAAGAGAAGCCACGTGACGCTGATACCTTTTAGAAAGACAAGGCACTTGTAAGGGTGGATGTTGCCACCACCTGCCCAGTTTCCTCCCATGGAAAAACCACACCAATGGGAGTATTGGAAGCACAGGACAGAATAGTGCACTAAGAGCTCCAGCTGGCTCTTAGTCCCTGCTTCAGGCCATCTTTTTGTCTGAAGGCAATAAAGAAGTAATAAGGAAGTGGTGGTTTGAAGAAGCTCTTTGCAGACCCCAAGAGCAGAAGGATGTTTTGAGAATAAATTACATTATCGATAAGCAAAGGGTTTTGTTTTCCATCTTACACTTAGTTTTACAGAACTTTCAGACAAGCAACTCATACTTTATATCTCAGTATTTCAAATTACCCAGAAATACACTATCAACGCTGACTTTTGCTGGAACACTTTCAGCAGTGAGGCCATTGAGCAGCCCTGCAGGGCACAGATTTGTTCAGCCACTTGAGAGCCTCCAGAACAGAAGCAGATCCCGAGGTCCATTAAAATAATGCAACTTTTAGCAAAAATATTTGCTTTAGTTGCAAGGTTGGGGATGTGACCAGAAACTCACTTTGAAAGGAGTAGAAATCTTACAAAACCCTTTACTGGTTTGGCCTTGACAGATTGAAACTGAAGCCAGGAAAGGGGTTACCTTTTGCACATCACTGACTGCCACAGTAACTCACACGAAAAGAAACAACCTCACCCAGTCAAGCTTCATGAAAACTCTTCATTAAAATAGCATCTGTAAGTAACATATCTTATGAAACTACAGAGTCCTGGATTCATTAATTCTTAAATCTTTAATACAAAATAAACTTCTGCTTAATGGAACAAACTATATTACTTTTATACACACACAGCACTTTCCCCCCTGCCCCCAAATGAGCTACAATTAAAACCAACTACAAAAATCTTCAAAACAGAGAAATGGCTTCGAATTAAACTATTCCAGGAGAAATGGACTTAATATATATTATTATATATTACTAATATATTACGTTATACTAATATATTACTATATATATATTACTATACTAGTAAAAAGCTTTCTATAAATTTATATTACTTTATATAGAATATATTATAATACTTTATATCAAATATATAAACTATATATTATATTAATTTTATATTATATTAATTTTATATTATATTATATTATATTATATTATATTATATTATATCATATTATATTATATTATATTATTGCTAACATGTATTACTACTATATTACATTATTATTATATAATCACA